>VTGD01000050.1:0-393638 GCA_013406985.1 Calonectria crousiana | reverse complement strand
CCCTCGCCAAAAAAAAAAAAAAAAAAAAGGTTTGCTCCTCTCTCGGTGAGGACACGCGCGGAGGATCGACACAAGCCATAACACGGGACGCCGTTTGACAAGCGCCCAAACCAAGGGGCGGACGGACACCCACGCACCCACGGCGAGACCAAAAACGATGCTAGGGCCTCCTCGGGCCTCCTAGGGCGAGCGCGCGCCGGCATTCCGTCTTGCCTAGCGTAGGCGGCGTGCTCTCAGGCGCCCGTTGACAGGGCGAGGTTCGGTTACAGGGCGGTTTGGGAAAGCTTAACGGGGGGCGTCCGCGGTTAATTGATGGCGTCCCGGCGCTGTCCGTGCTCTCTCCCAGCTTTCCCATCTCCCCTGGCCGTGGGCCCCGTCAAGAGACCCGGCCTTTTGTGAACCGGGTCTCTGCACCGATAAGACCTTTGCCGTTGTCTGGGGTTCAATTGTTTTTCGCCCTTCATCCTCAACATGAAGACCATGCTGCTGTCTCAAATTATATCATACCGCCTTCAAAAGAAAACCATCGAAACAAGCCTCGTGTATTGGTAGACAAAATCCCGCCCTGCATGCGCTGCGAACAGGTATAAACCGTTTAATATGGTCGCACGTGGCCCCTACAGGAAGTGAATGCAGACACCCGTTTTTTCCGCCCATTGCCCTCTCGAATGGACTCTACGCACGTATCAACAAACAACACGACATGGCCAAAAGCAAAAAATATAAAAATAAGAAAAACAGAGAGGTCATTGTGGACTGGAGCTGAACATCATTTCCACAATTCTGTGCCATGATGTCATTCTTGGATGGCCGGACTTATCTCCTGGTGGGATGAGGTCACATTGCAACATGACTGGGCTTTAGTCTAGAGGCCGATGGTTTTGCCCGGTTTCTTTTTTCCCCCGCAAGGTTACGTGGAAATGTTGAACATGGCTTGTTTCTGTGGATGGAGGCAAGCGGAATCCACCAATGTAACTCTGTGGGAGGTATCACAGGGCCAATAGAAAATGACCCAGACCAGACGAGGCGTTGGTGGCATTTCTCTAGCCTCATGAATCCGAATAGCGCCAGTATTGGATATATTCCAAATCACTAACCCATGTTAATTTGTTCATGACATGAGTTTTCATTGTTGGATCGTGGCTTAATGTATTCCTTTTGCTCAATATGTCTTCGACTCCGCATCCACCTCCAGCGCAACTATGCAAGTTAAATGACTATGTGTTACTTTCTCTGGCTCGTTGTCTCATCCTTCGGGAAAACCGTCCCCTATTATCATACTTGACCGTCAGGTTCCACGACTGTTGCCGGCCCGTCTTTGATTGAAACCAGCGGTCCTCTCCATCTCAACCAACAAGAGGTCAGCCGAGACATCCGAATGTCCGTCACCCAAACTTGCCCGGACATTTCCGGATCGTTCGGTGAGGCAAATGCCCTATTGCTGGGCAACAGTGAGCGGCGTCATTCTGCGACGATTTTGCCTCTGTCGGCATCTAACGTGAGCTGCCTACATCATGGCTTACGGCTCGCTATATTCCGAAAAGCGACGAGGCCTTTGCGCGGTTCTTTTCTGATCCGTCCAAGGCGACGTCATTCACCACGTTGCCGATTTTCACCTTGATGCTTGCAATATTAATTTCCCATGTTTGAATATTGGAAAACTTGGCCTGATCGAAGAGCTGCACTGTTTCCGTAGCGGCGCTGCTGTCGGGGTGATCAAACGTCCATCCGATGGACACGTGAAAGGCGCTCCCAGCCGACGCCTCGTGGTTTGTCTTGTATAGTAAGGATTGCCCAAAGGTTTCGGCAACACTATTGCTGCGAGTGAGGAGGCTCACAAGCTCCGGGTTCGGATTTTTAAAACCATTCCCGTCGGACCCCGAGGGATGGCTGGCTACGCGAAGAACAAGAAATGTGCGGTTTGAATCGGGAGATTTGAACCACATCAAACCTAGGGGGCGAACGCAAAAGGGCGGGATCCTTGGGCTGCGCAGCCTCTGGGTGACATTCTCTAAGAAGGTGTCTTTGTCGGCCGTGACTAAGGACAAAGGCCGCGAGAGGCTGATATGCAAGGGAAGTGGTGCTCCGAGGTCGCTGGTTAAAAAACTGTGCAACTTAGCTTTGCTCAGACGGGCCTGAATATCACCAATGAGATCAGATAGAATGGCGTGCTGTGCAGTTGTGGGATGCCCTGGATGGCCAGGGTCAGCATAGCCCACGGCAGAGTTCGGACGAGGACACTCACACTCTACATACAGGTGCGTAGGCCAATTGCCAACCACGTGGGGGACCTGGCGGCGACGGCCGTGGTGCAGGCTGGGGTCGTCTACGACACTCTGGCGAACGGTGGAAGCATACAAGTCATGGAAGTGAGATGGTAAAGGGGGCAAGTCTGAAACAGCCGCGGTGGCTGTGTTGGGTTTGGCCTCCGTCCCGGGCTTGCCATCAGGCCCGGTGTCCGAGGTAGCATCGGAGGAGTGGGTCGTCCGACTCGAAGAGGCCTTGCGGCGTTTGGACGGCGGTGGCTCAACGTCGGTGTCTGAGTCTGAGGACGAGTAGTCGACCAGCGCCATCAGGACGTTAGGTGCGCGGCGAGGGCGGCTGCGAGACGAGCCTGGACACTGCTGGGATGAGCGGAAAGGAGTCTTGGGCGGGAAAGAAAAGTGCTAGATGGAGGAGGGCTTGTTCCTGCATCCGCCCCGTCCCAAGGTGCTCGTGGTTGCGGTGGGGTTGAGATGGATGCTGGTTGGATGGCGGTGGAGGAGAGGAGTCTGCGTGCGCAAGCCGCGTGCGGGAACCTCAGCTCACTAACGACAGCGCTGCATTGTTAGGGTGGATGTTTTACTCACTTCGCAAACCAAAAAATGGACGATTTGAGACGAAGTAATTTCGGCGCGCAGTCCCATGACAATGTACACTGGGAAGCGTGCACCAAGATATACTGTGCAGCATTGAAGTGCCGGCAGTAGTGTATTAGCACAGCAGGGTCCGTCCATGGTCCCGAGTGGTGAAGAGGTTATAGAGACAAAGTTATTACTCGTCGGTTTCTATGCATAATCCTTAGCTGATTGACTAATTAGCCCGACATGAAATGAATGGATTCAATGCTCCTCGTTCGGGACGACTCTGGACGGCAAGGGATGTCAGGCATTCGCTTTCAGACGAGCCCAGGGGTGCTGGCGCATGCATTCGGATTGGTGCTATCGCAGGCAATGGGCAATGTGCCCCAGAAGGGTCTAAGCCAGAAGCCCTGCAAGCGAACCATCCCCTCCCCCCCCACCGTCAGCGGGTGGCAGGTTCCTGCAGTTGGCGAGCTTAATGCTACTTCCAGGCGAGTATTTGACGTGTGTGCGTGCGTGTCCCTGGGCTCAGACCGGCTTGGCCTGGCGGGACGAGAGGTCCCACTGAAAAAGCTGAACGATTTCTGGATTCTTTCTGGATGCCAAAGCAGGTAAAACGTTCATGCTCACCAAACTTGATTTTGGTTTAGTTTGCGTGGTCTGGCCAGGACCGCTGTCTGCCCCTCAAGACAGTCCAGGCCGGTCACAGGGTGGTCAGGTGACGCTGGCGAGTCGTTTTTCTGCCAGGCTTGTGACTTGCGAGTCGGGGTCCGGTGGGGTACCTGCCTGCCTAGCTGCAGAAAAGGTCCAGGCCAGGGACGTCGACGGCTGCTGTGGGATACGGAAGGCAAAGTTGGATCAGAGATACATCATCAGGGCCGGTAGTTCCGGTGGTGTGGGAGGCGTGGGAGACGCGGGAAACATGGCCTGAAAATGATGTGGGTGAGATGATGAGCGAGACGGGTTCATCGGACGAGGGTAGATGGGCTTGTCCCGGGTCCTCGGCCTGTGAGTGATAGTGATTTGCTCAATCGGGTAACTAACAAGGGAGAAGGAAAGTCCCTAGGATTGGAACACGCACGATGTGATGGGATGGGATTGGAGGACATGGTAGCCCGGTGCAGACGTTGTCGAGTGTAGCGCTGCATCGCGGTGCGGGCGGCGTATTTTTGGGAATGTAGTGGGTGTGCGCCTGTGCTTTGGTGCCCGTGCCCGTATCTGTATGGGTAGTGTTTAATGGTGGTGTGCAGTGTGTGGTGTGTTACCCGCAAAACGGGTCGAGTCGAGTTGAAGGCTGTCGCCATCACGAGGAAGCTTTGTTCTCCTCCCGTGGCCGCAGCGGGCCAAGATCCAGGAGCCGGGGCCCGGAGGCCATGAAGAAGACCGGGAAGGTGCTGTCGTGTCCGCGCTGCTCCTGCCCTGCCACCCTCCATTACCATCGCTACCTTGTCTGCCGTCTTCTCGACTCCTGCACGAGCTCAAGCCCAACACATAAGACCTGCAGCCTTCCCCCCTTGCGTCTTTGGCTTGATCTCCTCGCTCAACCTCTCGCTACACGAGTCATAGTGCTGCCATTATTTTGCTTTTTTGCCCGGCTGCTGTCCACATTATTTTTCGCCTTTGACTGCCGCTCAACCCTCCCGCCTGCCAGCCCACCACAGTCGATTTATTGCTCATACCAGGGTTCGTCGATGAAGCAGCAACAGCTTGTGGCCCGACCCAACCATTCCCGCCCAACACGTAAACAAGGACAGGCACTCCGTCGAAACATCTAGACGGCCCCGTTTGGCAACACCTTGCTGGGCGATCTACCTCCCGCTTTAGGTCATCTCGCATCCTTTTATATCATCATAAGCCCATCATAGTTGCCACCATGCAGGACTCTAGCACCGATAAACAATGGGTGAGTAGTGCCCTCCTTGACGATCTATACTCCTCGCGATTCTGGTCCATTCTTTTCTTTGGTCCTCCTCTTCTTATTTTCCCAACCCAACGTCATTGCACCCAACCCGACGGTGTGATAATCGTCAGGGATCTCTGGACCCTTTTTTTTGTCCACTTTGCGTCAATGCGGGCCCGCCCCTCACTGGGATCCCTAGACTTGGGCCCATCTCGACACTGCCATTGGCATGTGCCAACGCAGCGCCCAGAAGCCAAGATACAGTCGTCAACGTCCACGCAAGCGTGCTGGCGTTTCTTGCAACACAGCCTGAACCCTACTTTTTTTTCTCAGCTTGTGGCTTCAGCCCGCTGCACATTTAACTGACTGGCCTCTCTATCTAGGCGCAGGCTTACATTCTTGACCCATTGACTGCTCCAGAACCCAGTCAAGACACTGGCATTGCCTCATCCCACAACCTTGCAGCCAACTTTAAGAGAATCAGCCTCTCTGACAAAAAGTCCACCTCGTCCCAGGACTCCGACAACAAGAAGACGCCCAAACCTCATCAATCGCGCGACTATCTGACGCCGCCTGCTTCCGCAAGCCCCTCCCGCTCCAGCTTCCACCCCTCGAACCCTTTTTTTGCTGCTGGAGAATCGTCTGAGTCTAGTGTTGTCTCGCCCCCAAGGTCGCCTGCTAGATCCCCTCGTGGCGCCCCCCGCAACTCGCGCCGCTACCCTCCCAACGCATCCGTTAATCGGTCGGCCAGTGCCCGGGTTCCACACCTCGGCCCCAATCGATCTGACCGTCACCATCGTAGCCGCAGCACTGGCAATTGCGATCTCTCCCGCAAAGGGTCCATCAACCAGCGCTTCCCCGGCGATATGAGCCACCGGCCCTTGGACATTATCCGGAAGGAGGCCCGCGCCGCTGACCGGTCGCCCCACCTCCGCCGCAAGTATCTGCCCCACACGGACACGATTGACGCCCTCGACACCATCGGCGGCACCTACCATCACGGCGGGCCCTACGACGCCACCCTTGCCAGCCGTAATCGCAATAAGATGTACTCGCCCGTAGCAGCTGTCGAGGAATCTACCATGGAAGCCATTCGCGCCACTCCGAGGGAGTACCTTGAAGACTCGATGCGCAAGAAGGTGCCCCTGCAGGGTACCGCCATCATTCCCAATGGCGCCGAGGATTTCCGAGGAAATGTTATGAAGTATGAGGAAGGCGCCGACCTTATGCGCGAGCCAGACGCTGCAGGTGGAGCTTACAAGCGCTGGGAGGGCATTGTAAGCAACAACTACTTCTTTTGAATCCCTCAACTGTTTGACTAACCGCAGGGTAGAATTATCATCCAGATGACCTCAAAGGCAAGGGTGCCAATTTCGAGCTGGAACGCGACCTGAAGGAGAGGAAGCGCCTCGCTAAGGGACAGACCAACGAATATGAGTTAGTATCCGAAGCAAATCGCCCATTGAGCTTCCATCGCGGTTTGGATGATAACAGCCCTGGTGCTCCCGCCGACGTTTCAAACGCCACTGGCATCTCTCGTCATAACTCCACCAGCAAGAGGTTAAGCGAGGGCTTCAAGCGACGCTTTGGTAGCATCCGCCGTAAGAAGGTGCAGCTCGCCTGAGCACACTTTTGATTGGCTGGGTGCGATTGCGATTGCGACCTTTGAACATTGGCGTTTATTTTTTCCCCGGCACTTCGAGTACAGCAGATATGCCTACTTTTTTCTCGTTATTTTTTGTTTGTTTTGGGCTACTGTACAGATACAATGAATATGATTTTCACGTTGATAGAGATGGATATACCTGGACAAGCGGAGTTTTAGACTGATGAAACTGGATTCAGCAAGCCGCTGTACCGGGAAAGGATTTTATGGAGACATGATAGGATACTGCCAGATAACAGTTGCCCCCTTCAAAAACTAGGTGTGCTGATCGATGTTACAATATGATTGATACAAAGACTTGATAAATCTGCATGAGCAATAAATGAGGTAAAATAAAATGGTTTAAATTTTACTCGAGACTGGGTTGACTGGCTATATCATTCTGAACACTAAGAGTTTCGAGGCTGGGTGCAATACGAATACACTCATATTGCAGACTATATTTTGATCTATATTTATACACCGAGGAGGGAAGAATACAGGGGACAGTCAGTTCTTTCTATGGGAATCTTCTGTGCTCACAAGCCTAAGCGGAGCTTGTTGGGAAACTAGACAACAAAGTTATTTAGTAATCGCGGCACCAATATGATGCGAATTGGGCCGAAAGATCTCGCCCACCTGTTATGCTCCGGGAAATGAGATTCCCTTGGAGATGAGTGTTTAATACTGGGATCCATACCTATTCGCAGAGACTAGGGACGGAGGGCGTGGAAGAGAGGCTGCATGGCTATTGTATTAATCACAAATAATCAAGCTTAAAATAAAGTTTGGCACCAGTCAGACGGTGCAGCCAGTAATTGCAAAAGCGGGAAACATTGCCTTGGTGGAACTCACCACCTGGACTAAGAGGGGAGATGTGTGACTAAGAAGAGTCTTCAAGTAGCACGATACGTCGGGCAAGGCCCAGAAAACTTGTGTTGGTCGAGAAAAGTTGTGTGATTGAAGGATGGATTAATTGTAGTATAAATTTAGTGATTTCCTCATGATAAAGATTGTGATTCTATGATACAATCATTATTCAGGGAAGCTGGTCCACAGTATTACCAGATCGAGGATGGTTTCATTCTCCTCAGCCGTGTACCTTTCCAAGCATGCTGTGTATCTCTTCTCTATACACCCCCTCCCTCGACCCCCATACTTCATCCTACCTCAGTCTCCTTGCCATACTATTTGTCATGTGCCAACATTGGCTACTTGGTTTGGTGAAAGGATCGAGTTCTATAAGGCTGGAATTGGCACTGGGACCTTTGGAAGAGACACAAGCATTATACAATTCATATCTCGGGACCTGGCAGAGTCGCAAGCCGTGAGTGCGATGCCGTA
Organism: Calonectria crousiana; assembly: GCA_013406985.1. Taxonomy (NCBI): domain Eukaryota; kingdom Fungi; phylum Ascomycota; class Sordariomycetes; order Hypocreales; family Nectriaceae; genus Calonectria; species Calonectria crousiana. The sequence continues at coordinate 385,909 of VTGD01000050.1, read as the reverse complement.
CTGAGCACAGCCAGTAGACTGCTGAGTCCGACAGTGTAAGTGCCGAATTCAACCCACTGAGCGTACCGCAACACGTGCCTTAATCTGCTGCAGAGTCATTTCCCCGAATCTTGGAAACCTGGCAGATTTGACATGTGGGGGGCGCCTCTCATCAACTTTTTCACGCCGCAACCGTTTTGGGTGCGTTCACGCAGTAGACAGACACATAGATTTGCCAAGCATTATTATAATCACAGTTTACTAAAGTTCACGCTTTCTATCCAAGATAGTATTTTGGAGTATAATTTAAGCAAAACTCTTGCAAAATTGTTGCTCTCTAATGACGAACACTGAGCCGCAAACGTAGGGTCAAACTAGTGAAGGAATTGGAGACCCGTTGAAACTTTTTTACTCTATTTGCATATTTATAGCAAACGCGGCAAATTGCTGCCAGTGCTAAGCTAGGTCGCCAATAAAGTCGTGTCAACAACTCCCTAAACACAAAACAATGTGATAATGATGCCATCCATCATGGATTTCCCAAAAATACAAGCAAAGCCCTATGTGTTTTTCTTTAAAAGTACGCCAACCCGCTCCAACCCAGTAGCGCTTCAAGCTCCTCCCTCAATTCGGCCACGCCATCGTACCCTCCCTTGCCGGCGATCTCGGCACGCTTTGCGGCGCCCAGCTCGGCCCAGCGGGCCAGGACAGCGCCGTCGACAATGGTGCGACCGGCAGCCGTCTCGACGCCCACGGAGCGGGACGTCTCCGGCAGGCGGTGAGCTTTTGCGTTGAGGCCACCGTGGGGAGTCAGAGCGGGGAGCAGCTGGTTTGTCACAGAGAGCAGCCGGCGGTACGTGGTCTCGGGAAGTGGCACCAGTGACGACAGGTGGCCCGACGGTGAGGCCAACACGAGGATGTGCGGTGCCGAGTCCGGAGTGGGATGTGTCGGCGGCAGGGTGCGTGGGAGGAGGAGCGTGGACGAAGGTGGGTTAGGGGTGACAGAAAAGGACGTGCGGTGAAGCAAGAGATGACCTTGAAGAGACTTGGGGTCTATGGTTGCGTGGTTAGCTGACATGCTGCAGAGATAGGGTACAGGTATGGGTTAGACTCACGCTCAGGGTTGAAGTCGAGAATGTGTAAATCACCATCTGCGTCCGCAGCAACAATGGCCAGGTCTTCACCATCAGGCAAGAAATCAGCCACGACTAGTGGCAGTCGGCCGTTGCTTTTACCTAGAATCTTGAATGTGTAGGGCTCCTCGGTGTATCCGGCAAACCACACCCCCTTAAAGGCGTCCGCCATGAGACACAATCCAGTCGAGGGTAAAGTGCGAGCGCTGGAGACGTGGCAGCTCATGTCAAGGAAGGCGACAGGTGGCAGGGAGCCGTCCTCCTTGAGACCGCGGACCATGCACTTTTGCCCCTGAGCTACGAGCATGAGGCCTTGAGCGCCAATCTCAGACAAGGCCGTGACACCGCCACGGGGGATGTCCTCGCGTGCGATGAGCTTTAGGCGCTTGTTAGTTTCAGGTCGGCCTGGCTCAGGAATGACAGTGACAATGTCAAAAACGTGGACTCGACCGCGGATAGGCAGATCTTCACCCTTGGAGACCGCTGTGCCGACAGCTAGGAGCATGCGACGCTCCTTGGTCTCCTCAGACACTTCCAGATGCAGCGTCTTCATACACTCAATGGACTCGCAGGACTCGAGTTCCAGGTCGTGTATAACCGTCCAAGTGACGGGGCTGATGAGTTTGAGTACACCACGCGCCATGGTGGGCGGGGACGTGATCGTCTCCTTTGCCCACTCCTTGTGGTAGTCATCGTCGCGGGGCAGCTCAAAAGGCTCATATGACATACAGCCTGCGATATAAGTGCCTGTAGGATTGTGGTATGCCACTCCGCGCACGTCTTGGTTCAGGGGCACCTTTCTGACCGAGAGGCCCAGTTCCGCAAAGTTGGTGTCCGGGGGTAGCTGCGTAACGCGAGCGATTCCTTCGTTATCGGCGTAGATGAAGCCTCGATCGCAGCCTTCGGTGTGGAATGAGCTCATGCCTCGCACACCAAGACCCTGGAGGCTAATGACACGTGGGATGCTCTTGCTAGACTTGATGACGAAGCTTGGAGAAGGCCCAGGTAGAAAAACCGTGCTGTAGCCATTGATGTTGGCGCAGGCTCGGAGAGGGACGAATCGCGTCTGCTGGACAGTGTCGTCACCCGTCGTTTCGACCGGGGTGACTGCCAAGGCAGCGTTTGAGGATTTCTTGAAGGAAAGAGATGTTTTGAGTGAGGGCTCTTGACCCTCTCGTTGATAACGGATGGGTTCATAGATGGTGAGGTCGTCGGTAGCATGGCGGAGCTGCAGCTGTCAGACATCAATCTGAAGGGGGGGGGGGGGGGGGGGTGAAAACCACAACGTACAATGAGGTAGGGGGACTGTGACACGGCATCTCCAAGATCAGCAACCATGATTTCGCGAAGCGACTCACGAGCCATGCCACGCCGAAGGGTATAATTAGGGGAAAGGAAAGGAGGAATATAAGACAAGCCCTCAGTAACATATACAGGCTTAGATAAGTCGGGGAGAGCGTATATCTGTGAGCTGTCAGCAGTGCTCACATTTACTGAAACCCAGAGAATGAGCCTACATAAAGAGCTCCAGTCGAGCTCAACAAAAACATCATTATCTTGGCTTCGGCCTCGGCGCCCTTGTCACTTGGAATGGTTTGGAAAGCGCCTTTAGTATCTGCGTATAGACATCCGGCTTGCCACTTGGTCGTCAGAAGAATGTTGTCGGTTTTCTCAATCTCCTCAAGCTCGTTGTTACTATCGATCTGAGCGATGAAGGCACTGCTGTCATCTCGGATGAGTAAGAGGTAGGGATCCGCGATGCTCGCACTAGTGACTCTTGGCTCTGCACCGGTGTCTTCATCAAGCATTGGTAGAATCTGGATTAGTCCGAGATCTGAAGAATGTTAGCGTGTTCTCTCTTGGTTGTTATCGATGACCGAGCAAGCTCACCTCCGTCGTAGGACCGGACTTCGGATTTGAGCACCTGAATGATTCTCATCTGTTTGCCCATTGTCCCAGCCTCGACAGTGAACCCAGCCGCCGGGTCGAATTCAGTCTCTTTAAGTGTCTCAAAACCCGCAGCCGTGAGCGCGTACACGTCCGACGTTTCATAACCGTCGAGGTCGACCTTGGCTACAATCATAAACTTATCATATTGCCCAAACGTTTCGTAATCGCTGTCTGCAGCCACGTTGGCGCCGAGCGACTTGGGAATAGGTTTCTTGACAGACATTGTCCAGAACCCACGTGCTTCCGGAAACTCGAAGCGTCCGATGATCTTGGGCTGGATGCTGCGGTTTATGATTGCGAGGGAGCCAGCATTGCCGCGACCAACGGCACAGCCTAGCTGCAAATCGGCCACGGCACCATCCGAGAGTTTCTCCTCCTCGCTATCGGGAAGGAAAGATGCTTTACCGCAGGTAAAATCCTGGATAGGGGCGATACTGAGCAAGCTATCGTGGATGCGAAAGGTCAGCTCACCCGATTTGCCCGTTCCATTCAGAGCCTGAGGCTGTTTTACGGCAGCGGACTCGGTTCCGTATAAATCGTCGTCCTCGTCATCATCATCGTCATCAAGGTCCAAGTCTTCCACGTCTAAAGCTAAATCCGGGTCGACAATTCGGGCCTTGCGGCGTTTCTCTTGTCCTTGTTTTCTAGACCATCCCAAGACAACAGGATCACCCGTCTCGGTTCCGATGAACAAAGTTGTTTTCCCAAGCTTTGATGTGCAAGATGCCCGGCTCTTGACAAGGTTTCCTCCGTTTTCTGCAGGAACCAGCCTGATGCTAATACCCGACACTGTGCGACCGTCGATGCGGAACGACACGACACCCAATCGACCATCGTTCAGAATCAACAAGAGCTCTCCGTTTTCTATTTGAAGCTGCTCAACAGTGGACCCTTCCAACCGGAGGTCCAGATCGGACTGATCTGTTAGACTGAATGAAGTGATCTGCTTTGCCATTGCGTTGACTGCAACACCATTGGCCTTGCCGGACTGGTCGACATGAATCAACTCATTCTGGCCAACTAAGAGAGCGCCTCCTACTGGTGCAGGTAGAGCAATGACCCGGAATAAGTCCTTGGGAAGGTCCGTGACCGACAGAATGGTTGTCGATGCGCGCTGCAGCAGATCTAGAGTAAAGACCTTGTAGGTGAGGTGGTCTTTCTGGCCTAGAGAGTGGGCGCACGATTGGCTAGACGAGAGGATGCCGAAGGTGGGCTCTCTATACTCATGCAGAAAGGCGAAGTGCACTGGGTGGAGCAAGCTGGGATCTAGCAGAGGGAGACGAAGGACAAACGAAGGTGTATACGCTGCTTCTAGACTGTCGCTATCTCCATTGGCGACTGCAGTGGACTCCTTGACGGGCCGCGGCCCATCGAGATCTTCATCCCAATCGTCCATCTCCAAGTCTTCTTCTGACTGCCGGAACGGAAGAATGGCGAGGTTCCGTGACCCAAACTTGAAGGCGGCGCATCTACTTCCGGGGTCGGCCTCGAGATAGTTGGGATATTCGCCAAAGGGCACCTCCCAGGGCGCGCCTTGCAGTTCATCCTTTTCATAGTAGTGGATCGAAATCGTCTCGAGTGTGCTCTTTTCAGGATCCCACACGGCAAGGCACATCTTAGCAGCCTTGTACGCCAGTAGGAGCGCCTCGCCCCCCGATTTCGTGTTTTTAATCTTCAGCCTTGCCAGACCGCTTATCGCGCCGGCCAGTGGAATCTCTGCGACCAGCACGAGTTTGGTGTTGTTTGTTCGGTCGGTGCGCACCAACATGGACTCCCCACCGAGGAAGGACGATTCGAGACCGTCATCGTCGTTTGCTCTGATATCGAACTCGGGCTCGGATTTGGGGACCTGCGAGGACTGGTTCTGGGCGTCGAACTCGGCGGAGATTGCTTTTGTGGCAAAGATCTGGAGCAGCGATCCTTTTGCGACAACCAGGTTTGTTGCGGCGGCCGACGTGAGAGGCAGGCTCAGGGAGTGGGTGACGGCTGAGGGAGCCGCGAGCTCAGTGTAGGCCTGCATGTCTGCAAGACCATGCTTTCGCGGAGGGAGATTGAGCTTGAGCTCGGGAGAAATTGGTATTCACCGTTGGCGGATTGGACGTCGTTGTCGTCGCGATAGCTGCAGCTTTGTTGCATGTCACGAATGGCTCCAGGCTAGAGCTTCTCGCCGGATCAAACAGCCTCCGACCTCCGACACCCTTGTTGCTTCAGGTACCTGGGAGCACGCCCTTTAGCGAATCGGAGGGCCTAGGCATAGCCTGTCTCAATGCGTCAGGGGTGTGTTTAGCGTCGCCTCCACCTCGATTCCTTGCAAATCGATTGCGTCACGAAAACAGACGCAAGCTTCTCCAAGCAGTCCTAGGGATGCCTGCATTGCTGCCCTCACCTTGCCAATTCTTGTGAACAGTGCATTCACAACGAACTTGCACCCTCACCGACCTTCGCCCGACTTTCATGCCCGATGACGACGTCGCTTGCCAGCGCGTCTTTACAGAGCCAGTATTTTAGGTCTCGTATCGCATCCTAAGGTCTGCGCCCAAGCTCGGCTGCCATATCGCACAAAATAACAAAAGCTATTACGCCTCGACCCTTGAACTTTCTTCCTACAAATATCGGCATCCCTTGCGTCGACCCTTGCGACCTGCATTCACGCTTTTCTCAGCTTCAGCATCACTACCATGGCCGCGGCAGGCCTCGTTCAGACCAGTCTTATCTGGGTCGCCTATGCCGTCGCTGTCGGCTTATGCCTTGTCGCTGCTATCATCACCACATTTACTTGGCAAACGCCCCGAGACCGTTCCGCCGTCGTCAGCATCGTCGCCATTGTTAGCTTGACTTCCCTCCTCGCGACCGTCCTCCTACTCCCCGTCGACATTGCCCTCGTGTCCGCGACCAGCTCGTCCTCGCTCGGCGCCAAGAAGAACTGGGCGACACCCGAACGTATCGACGAGATCCTCTTCACACTCAAGGTCGTCTACTACTGCTTGTACAGCTTCGACGCGCTGCTATGCCTTGTCGTCATTCCATTTGCCTACTTTTGGCACGAAGAATATGATGAGATTGAGGTTGAGGAAGGCCGAACACTCGCAAGCCGCTTCTGGGCTTCGGCTAAGTACACCCTCTTCTTCATCGCATTCGTCGTCATCTTATTCCTCCTCGGCTTCTTCGTCCCCGCCGCCGGCGACGACTCGGAAGCCCATTGGGACCTTGATTACTTTAAGAAGCTCATTTCGCAGAACCACGGAGAAAAAGCACTAACTTTTGCTCTTGGTCTGCTTGTTACCCTTGGAATCCTGCTCTACGTGGTCTATACTGGCGCTGGCCTTGCTCTACTTCCCATCTCTTTTATCAAGTCAGCGCCCTCGATCTCCGCCCCACAGCTATCCGAGACAACCGCGTCGCAACTCGAACAGAATCGCGAGCGCCAGCGACAGCTTGAGATGCGCAATGCTGGTCGCCAGGATGAGATGCCACGAAAGGATCGACGAGAGCTGGACGCTTTGGTCAGAGAGGAGCAAACCTTGGTGCGCCGGGAGAGGTTGGCAGCAGAGGCCCAGGGAGAAGGAAAGAGCAAGATTTACCAGTTTTGGCTCAAGCTCTGCGCCCTCTTCCGGCCAATCAAGATGTTGGGTGGCATTCTCCTCCTTGTCCTCTCAGTTCTCATCTGGGTCTCCATGTTGATCACTGGTATTGACAAGGCCAAGAACTCCATTTGCAAGCGAAAGTGCGGCTACATTCTTGGCCAGATTCACGTTTTTCAGCCCATGAACTTCATCTTTGTCAGAGCAGCCAAGGTCTTCCCCGTTGACTACATTCTGATGGCCCTTTTGGTGCTGTTCTTTTTCAGCAGCTCCATTTCAGGTGTTGCAACGGTTGGCATTCGGTTTCTCTGGGTTCGCATCTTTCAAATTCGCAAGGGCCGAACCGCCCCTCAAGCACTGCTCATCGCAACGGTTATGCTTGCTCTTATCATTCTGGCCACCAACTACGGAATTGCCATGTTCGTCGCGCCTCAGTATTCCATCTATGGAACGCAGACTTTTTGCGCCAATGAGCCAAGCTTCCCAGGTCTCCAGCCTGATTGTCGAGATCACAAGGATCTGATCCAGCCTTGCTCAGAGATGCTCAAGTACAAGTTTGCCAAGGATGTTTGCACTCCATCCATGATGTCAACGTTTTTGAACCGAATCACAATCACATGGCCTTTCTTTGGCCTCATCGATTTCTGGGCACAGTTTGCCTTCTTGGCCGTGTTCCTCGTTGTTTTTATTACCAGCATTTTCCGCACCCCCAGGCTCAACATGTCGGAAATTGACGAACAGGCAGAGGCTGACGAGGAAGAGAGCCTCCTTGCCACGACTGGAAGGCGGTTCGGCGCCACTTGGCAGGACGTTAGGGGCAAGACTGGGTCCAGGACTAGCTCGGGCAGCAACGGTAGGAATGGGTCACGATCCACTGGTGTTTGATGTGAAGATCTGAGTGTAATCTGAGCAAAGGAATGCACATTTGGTGCATATGGACTTTAAGAGATATAACAACGAATGGACTTGGGCTTGGAGTTGAAACGAGGTTTTGGGTACATATTTGGGTTTGCGTCGTGCAGCTTGCATTTTCCGGTTGCGGAGTCTGGAGGTTTTTGTCATACATCACGGGATATGGGATAACAGATTGATATGAAATTTGAACTGTTTTGCTTTGCTATCACGATGCCCCGATTGCTAACTTTCTCTTTTCCTGTTTCTTGTCCCGCGTAAACTGCACGGCCCTGTGGCTGCGGTCGTCAAAACTGGCTTGCGGCCCAATATGCATCTCCCGCCAACACCGCGCGCAGTAGACGTCGTCGTCGCAACCCAGGCACCGCAGCGTGGCATCCTCAAGGCACACGGTGCACCAGCTGTCCACGTCGTCGTCGGTGTAGTTGGTGCGCGAGGTGAGGCGCGTGAAGCCACTCTTTCCTTGGGGTTTGGACGGCGCGCCCGTGGGCACGTCCGGGAGGTCCAGCACGCCGCCGCCGCCGCTGCTTGCTGCGCTGGAGCTGCGCAGGGCGGCCATGCGCGCCGTCAGGTCGTCGAGGTCGGTGCTGGTAGCGCGGGCGGTGCGCTCGGGCGGCGGCAGGTCCGCGAGGTCTGAAGGGAGGTCCGGAAGGGAGAAGGGCGAGCCGCCCTCGATGGAGGGCATGAGTTCCGACCTGTCGGGGGCGCCCTGTGCTTCGGGCTCTTGCGGCTCATCCTTGGAGTGCGCTGCCTCGATTTCCAGCTCGTCGCGGAACCTGGCGAGCACATCGTCAACGTCCCGCTTCATGCCCTCGTCGTCTGAGTCATCCGGGTCCATCTCCCGCTCCTCGGAAGCGGATTGCTTGGCATCGTCATCGACATCCCTTGGGATCGAGTCGGCGAGCTCCTCCAGGAGCGCCTTGACCTGGGAATCGCTGGGCTCGAGGTGGAACCCCTCGTCTGGGCCAACATCGCCCAGCAGTTCCTCAAGGAGGTGGTCGTCCGTTTGGAAGGCCGCGTCAATGTCTTCTTCCTCGTCTGGACTTCCAAACTTATCCGGCGGAGCGGATTTCACAGGGATTGGATTTGTGCTAGGTTGCGCAGGGACTGCGGATGGCTTATTGGCAGCAGGCGATGATTTGGCTGGTGGTGGTGTGGAATCCTCATCTCGTAGTGACTTGAGGCGGGCGGCGAGAGCCTCCTCCCGAGTCGGTGTCCTTCGGCGTTCTATGGGGTCTATTGAAATCCTACTGATGTGTTAGTATTTCTTTTGACCATGTTCAGGATGCTATCATGTGTATACTTTGCAGGCGTGTTTCTCACTGAGCTTGAGCTGCTGCCCCCTCGCAGCGCCTGAAGGCGATCGAGGAGGGATTTGTCGACCGGGTCAGTCATTTGCACGCTTTGGTTCTTGGTGTGATCGTATCCGAAAAAGAAACAGATGATGTGCGCGTTATCTGGAATTTATATGCGATTCAGCCGAACGCCTTTCATTGATTAGTAGTGAGAGCGATGATGAGACAAGTCAGGTGTTGGACGCTTGTGAGCTCATACAAGCCACCTGACGTTTACAGCGGGGTTGTCACAGCCAAGACTCTGGGTGGTGGGGGCAGCAATTCCAGGCGCTGTGTCAGCCTGCAACAGCGGCTGCGAAATTCAATCACACCATCGAGAAACAAATGCTCACAACAACACAAGACTCATTTCAGAGGGTTTTTTTTTTATTAAAAATAAAATCAACTGAAATTTCATAGTTCATGATGTCCAATTATTTTGCAGCCACGATGTCAAGCCCTTGTGAGCCTACCTCACCAGTAGGCACCACAGTCGCGGCAGCGGTAGCGGTAGCAGCCGTCGATATTTGATCATACAAAGCGACCATGTTTATCAAGAAAGTGTGTGTATAGAGGTTATTAATTTTCTTTTCCCGCTATTAAATTCGCAAAATCCGCCGATGTACCAATAGTCAAGATGTGACCTGCAACACCACTCTCCGTCTGAATGCTGTCTTGTCTAGTAGTCCCATACTCCACGACTACCGGGCCGGCCATGTCGCCATAATAACCATACTTGCAAATGCACGGGTGAACATCGCAATGGCAGTATATGGCGCACACCGAGTTCTCCTCGTGTTGAGATCCCGTACCGCCTTAGAGTTCTCCTGTATTTGAGTGTTCGCATGTACTTGAGTATTGTTGGTTTTGGGAGTTCTCTTGAACACTGCTCTTGAACCAAGCCATCCTTTGACCATGCTAGCCTTTTTTGGAATTTCTCTAGGAATGCCCGGGATTCATTGTGAAAGTATGCCTACAGGCCTACTTTCTTTCTTTCTTCTTTTATCATTCCTATCGTTTCTTTTCCTTTTTCTACCTTTTTTCTTCATATCCTTCCCCAACACTTTGAATTTTATGGCGAACCCAAGTAAGCACCCTGGGGAATTTGTTTGCATTTCCTCTATTAGCGAAAAAAAAAAAAAATCAACACTTATGGGCCTTGGTTCCTGCGGTCTATGACTGAGAGCGAGGCAAGGGCTGGGCGTGCAGCGATGGTAATTGTAAACTTACTACTCCAATGAATCCACTAGGATTTTTTTTCGTCCCAGCCCAGCTGAGAAAAATTGCAATCATCTTAAATCCATCTTATGAAGTGAAAAATACAGACACCGATCGCAACATTGATTAAAAGGACCATGAATATAACATGACTAAACATGAAAAAGACCATATCTGTTATTGAGTATGATAGTAATGAAGTGAGATAAAAGAATGAGGAACTCCTCCAAGAAAATAGAGCCTTCAAAATCACGGTTTCAGGGCTAATAGGTTCCCCCCAATACTTTCGTCATGAGCCCCAACCCTAGGGCAGAGGCATGCATGATACTGCACACTGAAGCCTGGAACCTAAAGGCGCACAAACGAAATAACTTACGCAATTTTGCATTTGAGACTTGATTTTTAGGCTCCGATGTGCTATCGAGTGATAGTAGATTACCTATTTTGAAAGTTTGTATGAACCGGGTTCTAAATTATGGGGAATACAGCCGTTTCATCCCTTACCTTTCCTTTCTTAGGCCATGTTTACTACCTAATTAATATATGATGTATCACTTAGGTTTAGTCAAGGAATGTTAGTTCTCAGTGGATACGTAGGATAAATCTACCATAGGACATTGACGGTTACCTTTGACTCCCCTGGATCATCCTAACACGTCGAGGAGATAAGAGACTGAACTTTGTCGTCAGTGAATTTATTACGGAAAATATAGATGTAATACACAATGAAAATTTATCAAAGCCCCAACTCTCTGTCATACTGTTGTGTCACATGTAACGGAACCCAAGAACTTGAGGTCAATGTTAAGTAGTATTCAATATGACCAAATTCCAGTAACTGTCAGAACTACAGGCGAAAATAATAGATATTTACAAGAATAAGTAAGAACTACAGCAAACACAGCGGCGAGATTTTACGCCACTGGTAAATTGGGAGTGTTGTTGGCGCCAGACTTAAGTCAGCATATGCAGGGTATGCTGGCGGGTAGTCATTCAACTACCATAAGAACTCAACAAATTGGCCATCCTTAGCGCGATTTAAACGCCACTTTAACATAGATATCTTCCCTATGCAGTTAGTAATTGGGAATAATCATCACCAAGGAATATCCGGAAGGGAAGTAAGGTCATACTTGGAGAGGATGATTGGCTAGTCATGAAAAACGCCACGCTAGGCGAGGCGCACTAAGGATGGCGAATTCGTTGAGTTCTTACGGTAGGAGCCGCTATTCACCTGGTATAAGAACGGCGCTGTGGTAACGGTGACACTGATCAAGTGAGAAAATATCCTCAGCCTATTATTTGACAAGCACGAGAAAGAAGTGGGTTATGCATGTGGTTGCAACGAGGCTCGACATATGAGATTTAGTTGTGTAAGACAGACTTGGCAACACTGAGCGCATTCAAAGAAATCACTGTCACACTACGCGATAATAGCGCGGTTAGAGACGAACACAAGCAGTAATGTAACAAGCGAAAAGCCAAGCGATACCACAGCATCCCCACCGACTTTACCCAATAAAAAGAGCATATGTGTGAAGGGCTGGTCCTGGGTTTGTTCAACCTGAAGGGTGCTCTGTATTGGTCTATCTAAAGCTAGAGAGGAAAGGAAAGAAAGGCGATCAGAAGAAATGCATTCTTCTGATTATATATGCCTTGGTATGCCCTCGCTACCAAAGTGGTCAGGAAGCTTAATCTAGGTGGATACGGCACAGCCGTATCCCTCAACCAGGCCTCAGCCTGTGACAATATGTTTATCTGGAGCAAGGATAGTATAAGGTCTCTGCAGTTCCCAAGGCCACAACAAGATATTTTCAGACTTTTAATTTTTCTTTGTGGGGAGCTGAACGGTTTACCGTTTACATGAAACACTGTGGCTTTAGTCCGCCACGGAACCGAACTAGAAGTAAAACGTGATACAAATTCTGCAGAGCGGGTGAAAAAAAAAAGCCGTACCGTACAAATACCGAAAGAATCGTATCCATCTCGGCTCCTCAATTGGCCCAAGAGGCTTGCTGCAGCCGATTCCCCGATGCAGCCCTAGGATACCCCTTGCATGATCCGAGTGCGCGGTCGATCCCCAGCGCACCATGGCCCTCGCTTCGGTTAAGCGTCTAGCAATGTGTCCAAGCCAAGTGCTGCCAAGAGATGTCGTGGTCAGCACTAAAGATCGTCAATAGCCCCAATCTGCACATGTAGCGTTGCTCTGTGGCGGAAATATTCCTTTAGCATAAAGGCCGGGTTCGACAGCGCTGGGAGCAGCAAATAGGGATATCCAGCTGCGCAACGCATAGGCCAAATGCCGGCCTCTGAAAATGTGATGTAATTACCTCTCTGTCTCCACTGCAGCTGGGCATTGGTGGCGGGTCAGGATCGTGTTGGTTGCAGGAGATCCGCGCCTTGTTGCTTCTTTTAGTTAATCGGATTTCAGCTTTCGAAATGGTAGCTTCTAGCTTGCCTTGGCGACAGCGATGGCATCTCGAGTGACTCCTGCTTTCGTGTACATCTAAATGCTTGAAGAAAAGATAACACTGAACAAAACTTTAAAAACGGACTTATATTTGTTGAGTGTAGCCTATGGACCAACCTGTTGTGCAATTATTCGAGACCCTGGATGTTGTTTCATTAAGCTACTCTTGCGTTAACCTCCCCCAGATGGAAGTGGGTAATGAGGATCAAGACGCACACACCGACACACACGTGAATGCATCTCTTGGTCCACTTTCTCCGCTAATTTCAGCCTTGAGATCCACAAGCACAGTCTCTCTACCCGAGATGCTTGGCATGCCAGCTTGGCTGGTCTTTATAAGTGACCAGCGTCGCGGGGCAGATCTCTCTTTTGAGTTTCAGTCACCCGTGCTACTAGACTAGAGGGGCAACGACCAACCTCAACTACCCGTTCTAGCTTGCTTCTATTAATTTGCAATATGGGCCTCTCTGTCTTCGGCGTCTTGGGGCTGGCCGTGTGCGCGTCAGCAGCGGCCACCTCTGATTCCCACCGCTGTGTACGTCTTCATCCGTCGCCCCGTCTTGCTCCTTTGTGGCTTACCCAAATAGTGTTCCGCCCTGACCGCAGTGCCGGAGCTCAAAGGCAAAGTGTATTCGCCAAAAAGTGCCGAGTACGAGCAACGACTGGACACCTACTATTCCGCTAACGCAGCTTTGGCACCTTGGTGCATGGTGATGCCCGAGAGTACTAAGGATGTGTCCAAAGTTGCAAAGATCATTTCCGAGAAGAAATGTCCGTTCGGTATGCGCAGTGGAGCGCATTCGGCTTGGAAGGGGGCCAATGGTGTCAAGGATGGCATTACGGTCGACTTTAGTAAGGCTCTTCTTGTCTATGCTAGTCCAGTTCCATTGAGCTAACTGTCTTCTCGCCTACATGAACACCACAACTTATGACTCCAAGAAGAAGATTGCTTCGATCCAACCCGGTTCGACCTGGGGTGAAACATACAAGGCGCTCGACCCGTATGGTGTAACTGCAGTCGGTGGACGAGCCTCGGTGGTCGGCGTTGGTGGATTCACCACTGGTGGAGGTGTAAGTTGGCTACTTGGCCGACAGTCAACGATAATAATACATTTTGCTGATTCTATACCTAGTATTCGTTTCATTCAAATGCTCGAGGGTGGGCTTGCGATGCGGTAGCAAACTTTGAATTTGTGCTTGCCAACGGCACGATTGTGAATGCCAACAAGAAGCAGAATCCCGCACTGTGGAAGGCTCTCAAGGGCGGCTCTGGCAACTTTGGGTTTGTCACTCGCATCGACCAGAGTATGCTGCATTTTTATATGTTCCATGTCGGAATTATGCTGACTTGGCAATAGATGTGTTTGAATCCAACAAACTTTGGGGAGGGTTTATCGCCTACAACTTATCCGATGCCGATGCTGTTTTCAAAGGATACCTTAACTTTGCCAAAAACATGGACAAGGATGCAGCTTCGCAGATCATCACTGCCGTCCAGTACAACGGGAAGGAGCGTATTCTAATTTCAGTCCTGTCCAACTCCGATGCTGTTGCCTCAGCCCCCGCCTTTGACGAGGTGTTGTCGATTAAGAACCTCTCGAATACCCTGAGCACAGGAAAGGTTTCAGAACTTGTCCCTCAGTTCACCGGACCCACCCCTCTTGGACTCTAGTAAGCTCTGAATGATTTGGTTTAGGTCTAGGAAATACTAACAGATTATTAGCGCCAATTGGATGGTTGGCCAGACGACAAATGACATTCGCATCATGAGATTTGCCTACAAGAAGCACGAAGAATATGTGAACAAGATGAAAGCGGCTGCTCCGGGAGCTGATTTCAATGTTCTTCTTCAATTCCAACCCGTCACCAAATCCATCGTGGCTCATTCCAAAAAGGCTGGTGGAAACGTCCTAGGCTTGGAGGAGGTCGTCTCAGATGGACCAACCATCATGTGGATGATTGCTGTCACGGTCGACACGGCCAAGAACCAAGAGAAGATTTCTCCCCTTACGTTAGAGTTCAGGGATTCGATCAATAAGTATGCTACCAAAATTGGTGCAAACAGGAATTGGGTGTATCTCAACTACGCGCTTGGAGACCAGGATCCATTGAAGCACTACGGCTCCGAGTCTGTCAAGTTTGTCAAGAAGGTGGCCAAGGAGTACGACCCCCGGGGAGTGTTCCAAAAGTTGCGCTCCTCGGGATTCAAGATACCTGCTTAGGTAGTTCGACCAGACTAGTTCAGAGGGCTGAATGAGCCGACATGCCTTGGGCGTATTTTCTACACAATACTCGGCGTCCGGTTCCTAAATGACCCACATTCCCATTAATGCTATGTAAAAATGCAGCACAGCTTTCAGACATCGGATCCGCAAGATAAAATGCTTCATTCGATAACCAATTGTGGTGTCATTTTCCAGTAATGACGGTTCCGGCCCACTTACCGTCCAGCCACCCGATTTCCAATTCCGCTCGGGCCGTTCCGTCCGCTGCGGGCCCTTCCCGGCGATGCAGTTTGGTTTTTATGCCCAACACTGATGTGCGGGAAAATTAGCCTGCTGGCTGAAAGGAGGGAGTTGGATTTGAGGAATAACATAGACGTAGTCAAGCTAAATGCCGACGTTGGCGGGGTGCCTAATTTTGACGAGTGACTCGGGCTTAGTTGGCTCAAAACAAGCAGTAAATATCAAAACGAAGTCGCTTGTAGAAACAGTTTTATATGAAGACTTAATCTACTCAACATGAAAATCTTGACTTAGGGAGAGGCTAATAAACTTCCCAGTCTTTCAACTACAAGTTCTTCATCCCTCACATAGGAGTCCATACTTACCCTATACTATTCTCACAGTCAGACAGGTTTGTAAAGTTTATCATTGCACTATATATACTGGACAGACCCTCAATTCTTCCTCTCGATTAGACTTTTCAGGGAGTCGAGGCCTTCCCGCTGCACCCGCGTTTCTGAGACCACTCTTATCTGCGTGAAAGAACTATATTTTTCACCTGACCTCTAGGTTGGCGGATATGCCACTTCCCGATACCGCAGATATTTCCTCATGATTGTACCTATTGTTTTTAATTATTCATCATCAGCTGAGCATCATCAACTGGCTGTCGGAAGCGCCCGATCAATGTGAAGGAGGAGACCGATACTATTTGGGTGGGCTCGAGATAGAGTGGGATAAAAGTTTTGAGAGGGCAGGATATAAAAGCATGCCTTTTCATGAGCGAGTTTACTGTATTCGCAAGTAGATTCTATCATCGCCTACCTCCGGCATATTGTATTCAACTATATCCCCTAATCTCTTGACAGGAGCAAGGAATACGACCTCGCCAAGATGCACATTCTAGGCATATGCAACGGTTCTATCATTGAGCTTGAGTACATGGCTGGAAATGAAATTGGGTGCTCCACCTGCGGTGCCCGCAGAAAACTTGTCGTTGAATACGATGGCCGAATCGTTCCGACTTGGGACAAGGACTGCACGGTGAGCTGTATAACTTTCAAGGGCAAAGAGAATCACATCTACGATATCCGTCGGAATGGAGCCCCGGAGAGGCAACATATGAACTACATCAAGAGCGTTTATTAGAAATGGAAGAGCATCAAGGTGCCTGCCGTGCTATTGTCGAGTTTATCGGCCTCTGAACGCTACAAAAGGCCTTTGATTTGAAAAAAAAGAAAAGTGAAAATGAAATAAATCTAGGCTACAGGAGCTTTTACAATGCTACCTTAGTTTTGATAAGTGTGCATGGGGCGGATGCTAGGCATAGCGGCAGAAGGATTAGCAAGGATGAGGTTGCATCGAGGCAGTCACTTTGCAACAGGCCGGTGCGCAATGGTATATCAATTAGCATAGATGCACCAATTAATAGTTTCGGCTGATAATCAACAAAATAATGGAAATTATGACCATGGTGATGTGCGTTAGATAGACTGTCGGAACATTGATTTCATCATAAAGGGATTACAGTCATCGAGGCCTAAGGCACCGGATAGGTGCCTAGCGTGAAGGCGGCAGGAAGCGAGATCAAGGGCATCACATGACCTGCTTCCTTTAACACCGAAAAGGGGCTCTCTTTAGCTTAGTTAGATAGAACAAGAACAACTCAATCATCATTTGAAGCAACAGAACCGACAGTAGCAGCTGCTATACCTGTGACCTTAACTGCGTCATCCCTGACCCCGGGAATTTACCCACATAGACTATTCTAAAAAGAGAATTTGAAAAAAGCTCAAGCATCATACAAAGTTTATCATTAAGGAAGAAATAATTTTACGGGTTCTCTTTCGACTGCTATCAGAATCTAATGCTACACCTTGCCCCATATCTCATTCTAATACATCAGGTTTACGAAGATCGACTGGCTCTTTTATATTAAGGCAGTTGACGCTACCGTTATTTGTATCTGGATCTGGGATTTTCGAGCATGGTGATGGCAACTTTGAGCTATGCGCATCCAAACATGTAACATATCCTACGTGCTAGCACTCTTCCTGGTTTAACTGAACACAGCACTTATTCAATGGACAAAAAGATTGACATCTAAAGTTTCAAATTTTATAGAAACACAAATCGCTGTATGAAGACTGCCGATATTACACTGTGATCGTGCGAGGCTAATATGTACATATTAAACAAATGATACTAGGCTAGTAGGGACGAGCTCCCTGCCCCAAGAAGAGAAAGGCACGCACAGTATGACCCATGTCGTTTCAATCGTTATATTGCCTCGTTCCATTCTAGTTGTTTAGAGAGCCAGAAGGGCGGCAACGGCAACGAGCATGCCACCGAGCTGAGGAAGGTGGGCAGAGGCAGCGCTGACACCAACCTGAGGAACGTTGGGGACAGGGGAAGGCTTGGAGGGAGAGTAGCCACCGCCGGTGACGGTGCCGTTGTTGGGGGTGTAGGAGCCGCCGCCAACGGGAGCGGTGATGGTGGCAGAAGTAGCGGGGACGGTCTTGCTGGGAGAGCCACCGTTGCCACCGGTCTGCTGAGAGGGAGGGCTGGAAGCGGTCTTGGTGTACGAGGAGACGTACTGGCAGATGGGGCACTCAACAGTGACGGTCTTGGTCTGGGTGTAGACAAGGCCCTTGGAGGGGCAGTCGGAGGTGACAGTCAGGACCTCAGTGACGGTGGTGACGTCAGTGACGGGCTTGTAGGTGAGGGTGTCGATGTCGTTGCCGTAGGCAGGGACAGTGACGGAGCCGGTGCTGTTGGACCAGCCCTTGGTGGGGGCGGCGGTGACAACGTGCGAGGCAGCAGCGGTCTTGGAAGCTCCGGAGGAGGCAGAGGAGGAGGCAGAGGTGCCGTCGGCGGCCTTGATGCGCTCCTGAACCCAGGCGGCAGCGGCGTCGGTGTACAGGTCGAAGTAGTTCAGGTGGTCGGCAACCACGTTGCCCTTGGCGCAAATGGGGTCGGCAGCAGCGCAGTAAGAGCGGAGAGCATCGCCGTAGGCATTGAGGTTCTTGAGGGCCTCGCCGGAGCGGGGAGCGACACCATCGTTGGGGGCGCCGTCGAGGACGTTGTAGGACTGTCCACCGGTGTGGCGGACATCACCGAAGAAAAGACCAGCAACGACTGGAAGTTGATGTCAGTACTGTATCCTTGGCTGGTTTTCTTTTTCTTATAAAATGGTCACTTACTCTTCTTTCCGGCGGCCGAGCTGGCGGAGATCTGGGTATCGGCAGTGACTTGGCAACCGAAGACGGTGCCACCGCCGCCACCAAGGACGTTGCCGACAACATCACCACCCTGGGAGTAGCCGCTGATGACAAGCTTGGCGTTGGGGCACTTCTTGTTGTAGGCCTCGATCTGGGAAACACCGTTGGCGGAGCCCTCGGACACGGAGCTGCAGTAGTTGGAGTTGCCAGGGTTGTAGAACTTGATGTCCTCGTAGTCGCAGCTGCTGAGGCCATTGCAGATGGCGTTGACCAGCTTGCCCTGGCGACCGGGGTAGGGCTCGTTGTTTCCCTTGGCGAGGAAGATGTGGACGTCGCTGCAGCCTGTGTCCCGGGGAGCGACGGCGGCGGCCTCGGAGCCGGCTGCGAGCAGCAGGGAGAGAGCGAGCGTGTACTTCATTGTGAGGATTATTATGTATTGGTTTAACGAAAGACGGTGGTGGGATAGCAAAGAAAGAAGAGCGAGAGTGTGAACGAAGACAAGAGTCAAACGGTTGGAGAGAGAGACTAGAAAGAGAGCTTCTGGAAATGGGACATGAGGGCATATAAGTGAAAATGGAGTCTGCTCTGTGGCCCAGTTTTGTCAGCTGGCACAGGAGCCAAGTCTTACATTCTCATCCCAACCAACACCGAGATGGGATGATCCGCCCGGGACAATGTGCAAAACGGTTCACCAGCGGTTTAAGGTATCCAATCATCGTCTCTCAATCGTAGCCTTTGCAGCATAATTTTCCGCTTTGGGTGTCTGTCACTGCTTATCATGCCAGGCGGCTGGAATAATGTGGACCCTGGAGACAAAGCCCTGCTTCTCGGCCGGAGGGACCCGATAGAGTCTCTGATACAACCCACGATCGGTCTAGAAAGGCTCGGCGGTCTATAGAAAGCCCGAAATGCCCGAAACTTCTCGTATCGGAGGGTTCCCTGTTGGGTCTGTGAGAAATGAGGGTTGCGGAAGCATGGGCTCAGAGTGGATCTGCCCTCTGGGTCCACATCTTTGGCTATTAAGTTAATGCTACTCTGCGGAGAGGTGGGGATGAAAAAAAAAGAAGAAAATACTACTATTCAGCCCAGTGATTGATGATTCTGGCATTTTTCATCCGAGGGCGACATGATGGCATTGCGAGAGAGGCAGAATGAGACATCTTGTGCAATCTCCCCAAATTCATACCAGCAAAGAACCAACTGCTGCTTCTGACGCCACCACGGTGGCCGCGGGTTCCTTGCATGGTTCGGCAGGCGCCGTGACAGGGCATACCAGCGATCCACAAAGCTCGTGTTGTCAAAAGTGGCCCACACCAGGCACGATCGGAACCCCAAATGTGCGGCTGTACTTCCCAAAGCTGTCGCCATAGGTGTGTCCCCGTCTCGCGCGGTCAAGCTATTTTTGGCCCCAGCGGGAAAAATGCCAATGAGGCAATATGAGTGAAACCGGGGAACTTGGCTGTCAAAGGGAAGAAGAAAAAGCTTGTTCGTAATTGCAAGCATCCGACCGCAAGGCAAAGCCGCTTCAAGCTCTGGCATAAGGCTGCCGTATTATTCCATTTCTGAATACGGCAAGGCGATCGCCTTGAAATGGAAGGATAATCCGCGCATACATGCATTGCCATTGGAAGGCGATTCAAGAACCCCGTCAGCGGCCAAAGCCCTTGAATCAGGTCGGAACGATTCATCCAGCTGTGTGTTCGTTGGCCGGGATCCGCGTCCTGCTCCATTGGCCTAGCACCGCTACGCCGCATCGACACACCACCTTTTTTTTTTCAATGCGTCAAGCAAAAAAAAAAACACAAACCCATTTTCAAAACTGCTTGAAGGGATAAATTCAAATCTCATAAGACTCCCTCAAGGTAGAAGGTCGGAAAATAAGTCGTTGGCTGGTAGTGAAATTGAGAATCTGAATTTTATCAGTTCACTGTATTCCGTCGTCGCATCTCGGTCATTTCCCTGTTTCTTCAAGAGAAGATTTCCCCACGTGCCCATCCTTCAGTTCCCCTTTGCCACTTGCATATACAGGCAGGGGTATGGGATTCGGTGAACTCCTTCCTCTCTGGTAATCGACCCGCACTCCTGGCCACATCGCCCAACAGATAGAAGGTAAAAGACTCCAGTATATTTGCCTCTCGTATTCTGGGATATTATATTTAGGATAGTTCGTAGTGGCTTATGAGATGCCAGTTGATCCAAATATGTCGTAATGAACCACTCTGTTCTCATCATCTCATATTGTCCAAAAATCTCCTCTCCCGTTGAAATTTGTAAGCCTGTCTAGTCGACCGTATACAGATAGTTGCTTGGTCATAGCTGAAGACTTATCCCATTCCAATTCTGACGGCTCATACCTGCATTTTCCCCAGCTCTGAGGTTGAGATCTCACCTCATAGATTTAGGAGACGAAATCTAACCAAGCGGATTGAAATGGTCCGAAACATTTCGATGTCGATGTAAATCTTGCCGTTCACACCTGCAAACGATTTTTTCGTCGTCGTCCATATTGCACCGCCTTGTCATAATAAATGCGTCAAGTTTACCTTGGAGCTAGTTTCAGATCGAATGCATTTTCTGGCCAGGTTGAGGATTGGGTTGGAGTATTCGCCTCAAATTTCACGCTACAATAGCCGGTTCGGCCGTTAACAAAGTTGGCTAGCCCGTCCATTTACAGTATAAACTATTTGAGACGGCATACTGTATCTATCTGGGTCGGCCAGTGCCTATCACAGCATGATTGGGATGCTATTCCGTGAAATCAATTGGATGGGGCCCACTCATTGTGATACGACCTTGCCGTCGCATTTCCGCCCACATCCCGGAATGACGGGTGTCACTGATAAAATTGGCGCTGACATAAATTCAGGCATCGATGTCATTGTTGGAACCAATTTTTCCGCTATTTGGTTAGTCGAACCAACCTAAATTGTTGACCGACCGATCTCTGTCTTGGGATGTCAAAAGTATTTCCTGCTTGGGGTGAAGTGTAATTTCCCATTCCGCAACCTTATAAATCTGCTTCAAACTTCCCCTACTTGTGATAAGTTTTCTCGATGGATCTCTCGTTTAGGAAAGCAATATTGTCAGCTCCGGAGAATACAGTCGCTCTGCACACCTTCGTAATTCAGGTGATAGAACGAGTCATAATATCCTATATTCAATAAGCAAAAGGATCTAAGAACGGACCACGCGAACAAAAATGTACATATTTCCCGTTCAATTACCCTAAAGGTCTTGTGAGGCAAAACTTTCTGTTGTTCTCAGAGGGATAGAGGCGAAGTAAAGATATAGACGTAGCTGTCACTGTGAATATCCAGAGGTTTCTCAAAATAAAGTAGTTTCAAAAATTGAATGATATCCTTTATAAAGAATCTATTTTAAAAGAAACGAGACTTTCCGTGGTGAAGAAGTGGAACAGCTGGCAACCAACAACGACCAGGGTCGGAGGCACGGTACTTAGCCTCACGTGACAACCTGAGAAGCCAACAGTTAAAAGAATCCTCCAAAACGAATCTATTCCAATCATGGTATTGCGTTGGTAGGTTTAAAACTTTACAAACTGATCTCGATCTATCATAGAACGAGATGAGTGACGACTGAAAGAGAAAGACTTATCGAAGAAAAGACCAGCAACAACTGGAAGTTGATGTAAGTACTGTATCCCTAGCAGGTTTTTTTATTCTAAAAATAGCTACCTACCGTTTTCTGCAGACAAGCTAGCAAAGATCTAGGTATTAGTGATGACTTGGTAGCCAAAGATGGTACTACTACCGCCACCAAGGACGTTACCGACAGCGTCATCATCCTGAAAGTTGCCACTGAGAGATCAAGATTGGGAACGACGCGACGAGCAACGTGTGGAAAGAATTTACGGTGGTCTAGTATGAAGAAATAGTCATTTAATAAATACTACCAGCCGTCCGTAGCCGCTCGCCTCGGACAACAAAATTAATTTAAATATCAATTATGAATTATCTTCCCTGTGCCAGACTCATACTTCCTACAACAGGCCAAACACACCGTTGGGCAAATCTCGCCGTTTCTTCAACGGGCTCGAGGTGCTGTTATTTGTAATATTTTTAATGGTGCACCCTTTGGTGCTGTAGGTCTTGGCGTATGTACCAGTCAAGACGCTCGCCAGCCATTCTACCGCCGCCTCGAGACTGTAGTAGTACTCCTCGGAGTGAGTTCCAACCGAGTTTCGCTGATACAATATGTTGGCTCCAACTCGACAATATCTCTCAATTAACTCATCCGTGTCGGATATTTTGCTGATTTCGTCCGGAATGGATTTATAGGCAAAGATTGGCCACGGAGGCACGCCATGATATCCCATGATGCCATCACGATTAACAATGGCCAATATTTCGGGTTCTTGGAAGATGGCAGCGCCATTTACAAAGTAATCCTCAATCTTCTGTCCTGTGTATGCAACGCCAGCTTCAGCCGCAGTGTAACCTGTCACAGCCAAGAATTTGTCCTTGGTCGCGGGCTTGAGCTGGGAGATCAGATATTTCTGAACGTCGGGATATTGGCTCGTTATTCCCATAATGGCACTTGGGGCCAAGCCCGCTGCCGTTTTGCCTGTAATGCTCTCCAGGACGCTGCTCACGTTGGGTGTCAGCCCCCCTATGGCAGCTCCAACAATGACGCCCGTCTCCGCCAAGTCTGGAGCATACTGAACTGCGAGTTCAGATGCCCATTCGCTCGCCAGAGCACCCCCGGAGTAGCCCCAGAGCGCGACGCGAGGGGAGGTCGTGTTCAGCCCCAAGCCGAGAGAAATAATAGCACGGACAGAGTCAAGGGTTGCATGTCCAGAGATGACCCCTGCAGTGAATGAAGCCAACGGGCCTTCGTAATCTGGGACGGAAACGAAGAGCCCTAGGCCTAATGCAGAACCGAAAGGAGCGTACTTCGAACCACCGCTGCTATAAAGGCTGTAACTGGGGCTGGCATCGACGTCGACGGAGTCGTACGGTACTTGGTAAGACAACAAGGCAGCTTGACCAAATAGACGTGCTGCAGGGCTATTAGAGCCCAGCTCCGGCACAAGCAGAGTAGTAACAGCCCACGCCGGTTTGTACTGGCTGTCTGTCGTACGGTACAGGATATTGTAGGTTGCGGAACTGTTTCCAATGATATCGGTCAAGTTCCCAGGCGCCTGGCGCATACGCAGCACAGTTCCCGGCGTGGTGTTCTCATACCCCGCTGGTGCAGAGTACCATGGATCCTCGCCCGGTGGAAGTGGTTCTGATCCAGCACGTTTGTGTAAATGAGATGTATTGGCAATCGCAGATCCCAGAAGGCTCATAAGAGCCAGAACCCGAAAACTTTTCATATTGGTGATGATAGAGTTGATGATCAATTTTTTCTCTGTAAGAAGAGTGGGAGCCCAAGGTGGTAAATGCGGGGCCTTTTATGTAGACAGCGCAGAGCAGTCAGCTTGATGGGCCGGTAAATGATGACAAGAGAACTCATGCTAATGCAATACATGGCGCCAAGCATCAATTAAGGCGTTCAGTGCTTCTGCTTGCTCACATTTACCCGGTTGCCTCGGTCTCACCTGCAGCTTGAGCATGGACTACAGCGGCGATTTGTAGCGATGGCAGTGTTGGCAATGCTGGGAGCCTTAGTTCTCGGTGGCTGAAAAATTGAACAGGGTCATGGCGAATCATGACGGGCGGGGCTTGATGTAATGATGCAAGTGTAAAATAGGACGAGCAGGGATATATACGAAATGGAGGGTAGTCATATCTTACTTTGAGCTGTGTTGAAAAGAATAAAACCTCTGAGTTGAAATAGTTCGACTTTGAGAACATGTTTCAGGTAGTTTAAATTGTATTTAGTTCAATTGAATATTTTTTTCAAACCCTGCTCCTGAATTGATTATTAAGTAACAGGCTATTTGGTTGGTGATGCAAACGGCAACATGTCGCCAAGGATCAACAAGGTGAGATGAGGGGAACCTTGCTTATGCGGCTTGTGCCCACACCAAAATTCTGCCCGACGTTGGTCGTCCCCGATGACACATGCATTATTTTTGTCACATCAGCTAACATGACCTCGGAATTCACTCGCCCCATGACTGTCGGGAAATTAATTCTCTCATGTCTCTCCTCAGCTCGCTGATGCTCACTTCAGGACATGATGGAATCAAAGCGACGGTGTATATGAGGTTAGCACTAAATCAGTTCTGTGTTCAAGATTTGGGGTTTTGAAAGCGGAGGTCTCCAATGGGTGACCGGGCGAAAGGAATACCAAGAAAGAGGTCTTGGTCGTATAATGCCACATATTTCCCTTCGTATATGCTGTTCTTCACTTTGGTAATAGGACCACTGCTAGCCAAGAAGACTCCCTAGACTAGCGGCAGCGCCGCGTTAATGTGCTTCAAATATGAGGCTTCCATTCATGGAATTTTCTCGTCGGCATACAAAGAGAAGTGATGATCGTGCCCGTAAAAGATCTTATCAAGAAGAAATCAATTAGCTCGTCATTTGGTTGATTGTAATTGCTTGAAAGAAAAGGGTTCCCTGTAATTATAGCGATCGCACCCATCATGCGGTTTAGCTTGTTGGTCATAATTCATGTGGTAGCTCTAAAAGATTTGCTATAATGACAAACTATTGCGGCTTTCTTTCTCTTGCTTTCATTGGAAACCTTCTCGGGAGAGCATCGGAGTTATTCAGCCACCACTACAAGATTATCGAAGACTACCTTGTCCTTATGAACGTGGGAATTATTGGTAGAGTAGTTTGATTATAACTCTCTGGTTTAAGAGTCCAACATAATGAAATGTCTTCCGCTCAATTGTGAGTGGACTGGAACCATGAATCCGTACTCTATCCTTATGTGTAAAGTTATCAACACCAAAGTACCAACCCCCAAAAGGAATTTGAAGGGTCATAAAATGTATACTGCGATATATTTGGGAGCTCTAAGCTGGAAGATAAAAGCTTCCTGACCCTAACCCTCCTGGGCCATTATATCGCAGTCACGGAATGTTGGTCGTACCACCGCTATCTAGTCTAGTTTACGCAAAGTCTCACCCTACGCCTAAAACTTAATCATGATCTACACCGCTACTAATGCCATGGTTAATTTTAGTCTGCCCCAGAGAATGAGAGATTTCTCGTATCCCCCTTTCTGGACTTTCAAATGCCCTGTCACTTGGGATAGGTCCAACATAGACCAACCACACCAACATGCAAAGCAGCGAGGGAGCCCGATAATAGGCTATTTGAATATCCTAGCCTATTTTCCACCTACAAAGTACGGCAATTTTACCTTCTCTACCAATTGACAATTGCCGGCATCATAGAAGCTTCACAGCCCTCGTCTTCAGCGACTGGTGCTGTGTCGGGCACGCGCCGAACGCCGAGAAGATTTCTTTGATAATTTCAAGCTTAGAGAAAAGAAAATGAGAGCTAAAGGCTAATCAGGATCCTCTGACGAATCTGAATCCGAGTATGGGATTGACTTGGGTCGGTTCACGCTGTGTGCCCTCATTGACCAATTAACTGGACTCATTGAGTGGTTGCGGTGGTTTTGCACAAGCTTTTCAATTGTCAAGTCATCCTGCGTCCTGAAAACACCGCCATGAATTATGGGAAACGCACAGCCATTGGAGAGGTGGAAGCGCTAATAGTTGCTGCCAGTGCTGGAATTCCAGTCCTGCAGGTCCACGACATGCATACGACTCCTGACGGCCAAGGTCGCATATATATGGACTACCTACGAGGACAACCCTTTGACAAGTCGTGGCCCGAAAGTTTGGCCGAACTGAAGAAAGAAACAACCCAGCAATTTCGAAGGATAGCCAAGAGGATGAGATCTGTGGCCCCCCTACCTAATTTCATTGGCGCCTGTGACGTACCAAATCCGGGGCACGAGGCTATACTTCACATCCCAACCCCTTCAATCCTAAGATGAAAAAGGCTTCAACAAACACCTGCGCTAATGTGAGAAGCGTTTTCTCGGCGACTGCGAACTAATCATCGCGCAGTCCTCGGCCACTGCGATGTCACGCCCTGGATTATCACAGTTCAAGACGGGAAGATCAATGGACTTATTGGTTGAGAGCAGGTGTCGGAAATGGAAGCAGTTCTCCACTTTTGTTTGAACCGTTTTATTTCCGTGGGGTGTTGCGCAACGATATTACTGCTACCGACAAGTTTGAATGAAACTCAACAATGTTTGATCTCGTTCGACTGTGACCCCTTTCATGAAATTCCTGAAGTTATAAATTCAAAAATCTTCCAGTTTTCAAACATGACTTGCCCCGACAAATTTCTGACGTGATAGAAACGGTACGAGCCTCTTTCTCACTTATCATGTGGAGATGACTCGAACAAGGCCGCTGAAAAACACATGCTGCGAGCTTTCCCTCGGTTTATAAGCAGGATCAATAAGGTCAAACGAATCAAATGACAGGATGCAAACCTGGGTGTAGTTTCCGTTCGCTTGGGTCTCGCAATGGTGGTGTTAGCGTTCAGCATGCCTCGTCATCTCGAATCCACCAGGGCGGGTTGGAACCGGGCTCGGTGAAGAAAGAATCCTAGTCGCGATAATTTGACAGCAAACGCAGCTTGCCATCGACAGAGGCGGATTGCCACCACGTTTTCTATAGACGAGCAACACAGACGCGAAAATCAATATGCCTTTTGCTTCATCCCCGCCCCATCATACCATGAAAACGGAGCTCGCTGTGGAGCCTGGGCGGGTGGAGCATGCCGTCGCAGCAGCACATGGCTCGGCGGCGGCATATCATAGGCCGACTCGGTTATCAGTCGCCGGCCCTTTGCTGATGCCAATGTTTCTTGGGATCGACTTCCGCGTGGAGCGTCGTTGCATTCGCCCAAAAGAGCACAGGAAATGGCAAGGAACGGAATATCGGCACCGTCCACCAGTTCCCGCGGCCTGGCCATGTGCGCGGGCGGCACAGCCCTTGTTTGGGCAAGTGTCGCGTGCGGCATGCATGCTCGGTATAAAGCGTTGCGCGTCCTGGTGCCCACGCAAATATGCGCATCGGTTGGCATTCCTTCTTGTCGATATATGCTTAATATTGGCATTTCGGGCTTGCATCGGATACCGTTACATTGGGTGTTGATCGTCCTGCGCCTTTTTTTTATTGTCTGTCTTGTTTCTGAGCAAACCAACTATCACGACTCAGCAACTTGAGACAGCAAACATCGTTTGACCACAGCCATGGCTGAGAGGCAATTGGACCTGGCAGATGCCTCGACCAACTCCAAAAATGCATCTGTTGAGGGCACGCACCAAGTCGACATCGAGGCTGCGCCTCCTGTGGTTTCCAGCACCCGCCAGCGCATCTCTGATCTCTTCACCATTATGTGCGCTGGCGCTGCCTTGATCTCAGATGGATACCAAAACAACCTGATGACCATGTCCAACGTCTTGTTCAAAAAGGAATACCCCGATCAATATACTTCTCCAGTCAGTACCAGAGTCTCCAACGCTCTCCTTGTTGGTGAAATTCTCGGCCAGATCACCATCGGGTTGACATGCGACTACATGGGCCGCAAGACTGCCATTGTGGTGACGACTCTGTGCATTGTCATCGGTGGCATCTTAGCATGCGCTTCACATGGGAATACGATTGACGGAATGTTCTGGATGATGACTATCGCCCGAGGAGTGGTTGGTTTCGGTACTGGTGGCGAGTACCCGGCGAGCAGTGTCTCTGCTTCCGAGTCTGCCAATGAGCACGCCCTTGACCGCCGTGGTCCCATCTTCATTCTTGTTACCAACCTGCCCTTGTCATTTGGAGGACCTTTAGCAGTATCCGTCTTCATGATTGTGCTCTCAGCGGCGGGCACCAATCACCTATCGACAGTTTGGCGTGTGTGCTTCGGTATCGGCATCATCCTCCCTCTGACCGTTTTCTACTTCCGCATTCGCATGCTCAACTCGAAGCTCTACCGTCGTGGTGCCATCAAGAAGCATGTACCGTACAAGTTGGTCCTCCGGTACTACTGGAAGACCTTGATTGGAACCTGCGGCGCTTGGTTCCTGTACGATTTTATCACGTTCCCCAACGGGGTTTTCTCTGGTACCATTTTGGCCTCTGTTGTACCCACAGGAGGCAACACCTTGTTGCATACTGCCGAGTGGCAACTGTTGCTCGGCGCCATCGCCCTTCCCGGCGTTTTCCTTGGTGCTTGGATGTGCGACCGCGTTGGCCGCAAGAACACCATGATGATTGGCTTTGGTGGGTACCTCGTCTTTGGACTCATCATTGGTTGCGCTTATGACAAGATCATCAAGATTGTGCCACTGTTTGTCATCTTTTATGGTCTCATGATGAGCTCTGGTAACATGGGCCCTGGCGACATGCTTGGTCTGCTGTCCTCCGAGAGCTATGCCACCAGTGTCCGTGGTACCTGCTATGGAATCAGTGCTGCCGTCGGTAAGGCCGGTGCTGCCATTGGTACTGAAGCATTCACCCCTATCCAATCCAACCTTGGTAAGAAGTGGACCTTTATCATCGCTGCTATCTGTGGTGTTGCTGGTATGCTTGTTACATGGTTCTTTGTCCCCAACGTCACCGGTGAAGATCTTTGCGAAAATGACGAGAAGTTCCGGGCCTATCTGGTCGAGAATGGCTGGGATGGCGAGATGGGCGAGGATGATATGAAGGCCCTGGCCGATGATGCCCAGGTGTCTAGCCGTGCGGGTGAACCTTTAGAAAAGAACTAGGTAGCTATAAGAAAAATGGTGCTGTTTTTGGAGATGAGAGCAAGGTTGCTTTTGGGAGGATTCAACCACACAAATAGTTCGGCTGATATCTCTGAATACATTTTTTCCTGGATATAGCAATTTAATGGACCATTGGAAGTCGAAAGCCTTCGTGAATTTTGCCGAATTCTTTAATCCTAATCCAGGTGAAGAAGTGAGCTTTCCAGCGTTGAAAAATTCTAGATCTTTCGGAGTAGCATAGCGCCAGCACAATTGGTCGATCATCCCCAGACACCCGCAGATACAACCCACGAAAGATAGGGCACTTCGATTTTTTGGACAGCCCAGAAACCTAGGGTCTCGACTCTCGTAGCATTCATGATTCAAGATTTAATGCGAATGCAGCATTGTATTTCATTTCCATGCACCTGTGGTACTTGCGGCGAGATTCCAGTTGGAGCGAATCTATGGCTGATGCTATACTTTGCTCTCATCGGGTAGAACGATCTGAGGCCTATAAGGAAACTACGATTCGAGGACTAGAGGCTAGACAGTGGAATGATATATGCTTAATTGCGATCTGGGAACCTTCTATGTCGGGAAAGAGGAAATCATGGTAGTCTATTACTATTGGGTTGGGCGCTTAGCAACTGGCCGAATATACAAACCACGCATGCGAGAGCCATCATCCCGGTCGTTGTTATTACTTCAGCTGTTCCGCAGCGCCAGTTTTGCAGTCCAGCGTCAAGGGGTAGGCAGGCAAGGATGAGATAAATTTTGCTGAGTCACCCATGAAGATGGTAGAGGAAAATAAAGGAGATGTACCAGGTCTAAACCAACTTTACCCGGGCAATCTCTGATGTACTTCGTGGGCATTTCTTTCTCCACCTTGTTGGTATCGCTCAGATTGTAGTCCAAAGCCCAGGCTCGTGCTGTAATGACGCACCAGTGGTTCAGTCAACACGCCAAACTCGGGACTCCTACCCATCGCTGGCGTGGGCCATCAACTACCAACTGGCTGTTAGTTCTTTCCCATCTACCCCGTTGCATACGCTGGTTCAGATGCCACGTGTCGGGCAGATTGTCATACAGTTATGCGTGCATATGTGAATACGGATGTTCAATTAAATAAGCCTTGATTTTCAACAAATGAAATATCTAAATGAGTGTGCCGTTCACATATATGTGATTTGCACTGGTGGGCCCTACGCTTGGGTGCGGTTTGGAACTTTTAGCCCGAGTTATGACTAAGCACATTGTTTGCCATAGGTGGTCTGTGCTCTTCGTCCCGTGACATAGGTTCTGCACACCTTGGTGTGCTTAAATTTAAGTGGGTCGATGCAGTCCCCCATTCCTTCAACTCCTACAATACAAGCGGTTGCTGACCTTCCCATGGCTTGCAGTTTTCCTTCGAAGCCTTTTCAAACACTGCACTGAGCATAAACAGGCGTTTATAATTCCACTTAGCTATCTTGGGTGGCTCATTCATAGGAGCTATCGCGCAACAAAGCAATGCGCGGCACCATGGCTATTGACCATGACTGCTCGGAATGGGGCATCCCGTGAACGCAAACTGCTAGCAATTTCAATATCATCCTCTTCCAAGGCAGTTATTTTTCGGGATCAGTTGGCTGTGACCGGTTTGTGGTAGGAATTTGCCGTGTTTGGTCATGTGGCCAAGGTTTTACGCAAGCCTACAACGCCTGTCGCCGTTCTGCAGTGACCGACATTGCCCTTTATAGACCCAATAGCAAGCATCTTATCTCCTCAAATCTGATCAATGCGCCGTGATATTATACGGATGCCGTCTAGCTCCAAAGGATCGCCCGCCCAGATGCTTGTGCCGTGATTCGCTCCACTCACGAGATCCATTCCACACGGCCAATCAGACAAGATATGCATGTCTACTTTGTCTATTCCTCTTTATTAATCCCCCATTAACTCG
The DNA here is from genome assembly GCA_013406985.1 of Calonectria crousiana. Taxonomy (NCBI): domain Eukaryota; kingdom Fungi; phylum Ascomycota; class Sordariomycetes; order Hypocreales; family Nectriaceae; genus Calonectria; species Calonectria crousiana. Next base: position 355,027 of record VTGD01000050.1, on the reverse strand, counting down.
AAGTTTAGGAGGGATTATCTAGAAGAAGAGGGTCCTCATCTATTTGTTGACTTTCAAGCCTCGTGCCATTGACATCTTCGGTTCGGTTCTGATATTTGATTGCGGCCTTGCTCGTCTTCCTCTGTTCACCGTATTATTAGGCTTCGTTATACCAGCGTTGGATATGTCCTTCGATGTGTGCTCAACACTGCGTTTCGATCTACTTAATAGGGTTCGGGTATTCGATCCTCGTTGTAGATAACCCGTTTTGTTTCAGTGGAGGAGACACAACTGTCGCGATACATTGGGGGATTCAATAGTCTGCAATGTGAACCCAATAATATGGCGAGGAGGCTTTTGACATTGCGTCATAACGATGTCATCCACCACAGGTAAAATCAGGAATTGACATAATTGTTTGTTTGACCTGAAGGCCTGTGACTATTGGAGCTGAAGATTCGTTGAACACAAATGCTTTGTGAGGCTTCTTCAAGACCGGCGACAAAACTGTACTCCAAATCCCTTGTCAACATTCGTAGTGGCAAGGAACAATCGGAATGCCCAGACACACTCTCCGAAGTCAATCAGCACAGGGCTCAGCTTCTTGAGGAGAAACCCGTGCTGGCGTCGTGAACCGGTTCCAGCTCTCGATTGTCACATTTGTCAACCAGATCGGGCTGTTCCTAGTAATCAAGGTTCGTGTCTGACGCCGCATCTGTCTGACTAAGGAGTTGGGTGTGCCGCTGATCAGAATAATGAATAGCAGAAACCAAATCACCAAAGGCAGATTGACCGAGGATGTTCGATCAATATGCCTGATGCGATTGACCCAGACCATTCTCCGAGGTACGGGAAAGGTTTATTGTGAATAAAATGCTTGGTTTGAGCATCTGATATTCTCGTTATTGTTACGACAAGGATGGTCGTGAGAGGAATGCCTTCCATAATTCTCATTGTCTCGTTTCCCCAATATAGCTCTACTCTATGCTCTAGAGAGGTGCCAGTAGAGCTGATTCTCGACCCCTAAACAGATTACAAGGTCTTCCGAGTTTGCGTTGATAACGGTTGCCACCTCGGGCAAAGCATCAGATCCGGTACATATGAAAACGCTACTTGATGTAATAATTCATGAAGCAATCATTCCTGCATCATGTGCTCTAGCTATGAGCTGGTTCACAGTATAATGTGTCTTCGGGGGGTCTGACAACGGGATTAGAAGCCATCATGTATATCGTTTCGACTCGAATATAACATCGTCCGTAGGATCGTCCGCATGAGGAATGAGTAAAGGGTATTCGGAGGCATTGGTAGGACTCAGATCCGTTGATTTCGCCGGCGATGTAACGTGTTGTCGTGTCCGAATGATGCTGAAAATATTTCGTGGCCACCTTCAAAGCGAACAACGCGGCACAGACGGTGCTAGGTAGATGATTTCTCGGTAATAGACTCGGCCTGGAATTGTAGGTAAATTTTTTATCGTTTCGAAGCAAAGCTCAAAGCACTTGGTGAAGATGAAGGGTCAACAGATCGAATGTTGGCAAGGCGGTAACGACGGCAGTGATGGCTTCTTGGCTCTGAAATCCTGTCAATCACTTAAGAGCGTTCTTTCACGCGTTAATAAACGAGTAAAGCATCCCTGATGCGATGAAAGAAGTGGGATCAAGCAAGAGTCTGAAGGGGTCGATTACTGGACGGTAAGGTGTTAGGAATAACAAAGAGCCAGCCTGATTTTTTTTCCAGTCAAGGAGGGAATTCAAGGGGGTACGAATATTGAAAGCAACAAATCACGTTGTCGATGCCGGTGTATAGAGTATTCGACCTAGAAAAATCACCTGAGAACGAAGGGTTTGGTTTCTCGAGCCTACAGGGGCTTGGAATTCCATCAACCTTCAGCCTACCGATCCATGTGACCGGGTTAATTTGCATCCACACGATCGCTCAAGAGCCTTGCCCCCACCCGCAACCCCAAAAGCTTCTCTAGCATCTAGGAATCACGTATCAAATAAGACGAATAATACAAGGCGAAATCTTGCACACGTCTCTTGTTTTCAACCTTTCGCGTGTCCACCATATGTATGTCCTTTATTTCGGGTGAAACAAGGAAACTTGATTATTGCGTCCCAGAATTTCTGGCTTCAATAGTGATTCAATTCCCATCTTGCTCCGAAGGCCGAGTGCCTCAGACTAGCCCATTGGCTCGAGCCAACACAACTTGAAGGGAAATCAGGCATAACTGACGCCCGCCGCAGGAAATTAGATGGAATATAATAGGGGTTTATGGAAATAGGGTGTGGTTGGTATTGTTTCACGGATGTCAAGTGCGACCAACGGACATTTGTGATTTGTTTGGTGACATGCACCGAACTCGCCGCTGGCAGGCAGTGGCATCTCATATCTCACATCTCACAATGTCATTGCCCCTGTCGGTATAGTTTTAGGGTTCTTTTCTCTTTTGCTACGTTCAATAAGGGACCGGTGTCATACCCGATTGAGGCCCGTGGGTTAGGTGTTGCGTGGCATTAGCAAGGAACAGCCGAAAGATTAAGGTGGAATCGTGCTGCCGCGCGTATAGAAAGCCATTTTGAGCCAAAAAAGTCAATGTGCGGATGGTTTCATTGTCCACTTGGCCACACGTAGCAAAACTCCATCAGTGTGTGTCTCGTCGGTGGCTCTTCCGATAAATCACGGGATGGGTCTCCTCGGGACGAAACTAGCGTTAGGTTCCCACTTAATCGAGCGTTCTGGATCAGGGAGTGACATTAAATATCGGATTCAAGTGGCCAAGTCCGAATTACGAGAGTGTGCATCCATTCCAATCGGGCAGTTTGCCATTTTGGTTTATCGTCATTGGCTTGGCCCACGCAGGTTTTCACTTCATTTGCCTCTCAGCCCCGTGGCCCATCAACCAATCACAGTTAGTTCCGCTCCAGCCATGCCTGGTTTGACCAATCATCACGACGGATTCAAGGAGGCGTGTGATCCAAACCCGAAGGCTTGCTCTCTGACGATGCCAGCGTGGCAATTGCCTCATTCCGCCGGCCGGCGAACGGAGCTTTGCGATGCGCCGGACGTGTCAATATGACGGCCTTCGTGGCACCGAGGGCCGACCTTCGTTTACCCACCGCCTCTACGCTTGAATAATGCAGAATGCACACAAAGGGACGCTGAGGCATCGGCGGGGCGAGGGAGACAGTGTTTTGCCACTTCGCAAACACAGGTTCTGATTTCAGGCTCTCGATTTCCGTCCAGGCCTCCGTCGGGTCCTTTCAGACCTGGCCCTCACACCCCATTGTTCTCAACTTCTCTCTTTCTAACCCTGAGTGTGCCCTCGACCCAGTTGGACTACCCGTTGTTCTGAATGAAAGGCCTTGACTAATCTCCCATTTCATTCAAAAGGATGACGTTTAATGTCCTATAGCAACGAAAATATCGACCCTTCTCTCCCTAGAATTTGGCAATTATCACGAGTTCCCGATCCATACCTCGATGCGCATACGTTCTTTCGAGCAGGCAAATATCCTACGAAGTCTACCCCTCATGGGAGAATATTTGACAGAGAGGCACTTTGATGGTTAGAATCTTGACCATTTTCGCCATAATCAACAGAATAGAGGTTATCTTCAGTGCCTGACGTGGCATGCTATTGTGTTGCATGCGGATGCTAGACACATCATGTACTCGAGACGTAAGTTCGCCTGCAGAGTTGACTTTTGTCATGGGATCGTCCTACTATCTTGAGAGGCTCGAACCACCAAATCAGACTTCCAGTACAAAAAATCATCTATTTAGGTGATGCTCTCGTGGCACGGCAGGGTGACTATGAGAATCCTTATCAACGAACATTTTTTATCCCAATACTTTAGCAAACTATGTTCTCAGTCATCCCTCAGTTACGCGTCGTCTTCCATACCTACCTACGAAGGATATATATGACACATCGAACTAATATGTGCGACATCTCCTTGTACCTTGACCAGGTCAGGGTCACGCCAAAAGAACATGCGCTCAGCATATTGAATATGCCCCTGGTTGGAACACGTGGAATGAGTGGAAGATCTATTCTGACATTACAAAAAGCCCCAAGTCCGCATGCCAAAGGCAACTAGATAAGAAGACTTAAAACAATCAATGGAAACTGGAAAAGAACGAGTTCAACTGATTGAATGGCTGGAGAGAAAAACAATCCATAGGCTTTCGCTTGACTACGACTTCCCATGATATCGGTTGGGGAGTAGACCCAACGAACCAAAGACAGTTCAACTGTAGACTGCTTTGGATGACACCTATTATTAATGCGCGAAGGTGATTTTTTTGACCAGATATGCGGACATGCAACTTTGTTGGTAGACTGAGTGTCATCTCAGCCCTGAGCACGGAGCTAGTTTATACGGTTCGAATTGGCACATTTCATGGTATCCTCTGAGAGAGAAAGACTTTGATTTCGTCGCCGCCCGCTTGCGGTGAAATCTTGCAAAATAATTCATCAGAGGAATTCATTCAAGCATTCCTGATCCACAAACAGAACTGATTTGGGGTTCTACATCAAAATACTTGAGCTCGCTCTCACTGGTAAGCTGCTCTCTGCCCCCTCAACCCCCCCTCTCTCTAGAACGAATCATCCGCTTCTTTTTACGCCATGCAGTCAGGGATGTGCATCCGGAACTGGTTCTCCGCCTGCTCACCCTGACCATTATCCCACCTAACACGTAATACGAAGCATTTGATACACAGGGCGTGGTAGATGACTGCATGGGACAGTCAGGCCTGGGCTACAGACTGGTGTGATGCGTACATGCTATTTGTCTCCGGCAAACGCGACTGTGATGAGGTGACTTCTTCTTCTAGGCCGCGAAATAAATCACACTGTGTGTGATGCATGATTTCGGTCTGTGTGGCGTGTCTCGGCGGTTTTATAGCTTGTTTTTTTATGGGGGTTGTCTACTTTATTGGCGCAAGCTTCGCCTGACCCCCAGCATTGTATCGCGTGCTTTCACATACCAAGATCCCTTGGGAATGACTACGCATCTTCGCTGTGTTTGTTCAGTTGTATTAACAATGGCAATAATACGGAGAGGCATCCTGGATGATGAATGAAGTACGAAAAGTCCATTAACTGCGATCGCGTTCATTACTCGCGAGATTAGACTCTCAAATTGGGGGAAGCAGGCTATCCAGATAGCACGAAAAGACGAAGTGAGTGTTATTGCAGCACTGCTAGAAATTAACTATTTCAACTGTACAAGTACATGGAGCAGCACGAGAGGTGGAGAGGGTAGATGGGAGACTTCGGATCGCACGACACGACCCAGGTCTGGACGTCATCAAGACATGTTTGCAGTTTAATATTTTCAGACAAGGGTCATGAAACAGCAAGAAACGGACGAAGTGCCAGCAAAATCAACTTACACAAGTTAAATTTCGGCCATATGGGCTTCAGAACACATTATAGTATCAGTATGGCTGTGCCAGCAGACAATCACGTAAAGGTCATCAAATTTTGGGTTCTTCATGGAGATGAATACAATGGAATCTCTGAGCAAGTTTTTGTGTACATTTGTTGGGAAGGCAACAATGGCGCCAGGGAAAAGTGCGTGTTGCCGTCGCACGCGTGTGATTCAGGGGTCAGTCTAACAATTCAACCACAGCGGGGCTTGAGCAAATTTCACCAGCTAGCCAGCTCTAATGAATGACCCAGTAGCTTAAAAATACCATTGATATCAGAATGTCAGCTGCATAAAGTGATACAACAAGTGCCATGCTCATTTCATTGCGTGATGCGTCTCGAGCAGCTCCGTCTCTCGTCCTGGTTAGCCTGTACCCAACTAACCCATCGCGGAGAATGGAACGTGTCTCGCGTTAAGGGTTGACCAATGACAGTACCCCCAAGTGAATATCCACCCATAATCACTTGCGCAGCCGGCTCCCTGTGTCCAAGTTCTACCCAAAGACTGGTTTGCTGCGCACTCGAGGTCATTCACATTTCATGTCCGCAATATCCCAATCCAAAATTATCATCCAACGTTACTCGTGCGTGGAGAATACGGCATTAACATTTGTTTTAAGTGAGTAAACAACTTCCGAACCCCTTCATCGCACTCTTACCGTCGCTGCTGACTTGGATTTCACATGTCCAGCCAGAACTTCCCCTCGTTCAGCCTCGACCTTTCAGCCCTTCGGACCGTCAGCGAATGTACCTCGACTTCAGTCTGTCTCCTGCTTTCATCCCTCAGTGACCAGCCTAATCATCAAGCACACCAGACAACTCTATTCGAAAATTCTGAAGTCCGAATGTTGGATACCGCGTCTTTCGATCGATCCGAGCCGAGATAATATCACTCCGAGATCAATGCAGCAACTTGCCTGGATTGGTGAACAATAGGGATAATTTCCCCCTCCTCCCAGTCGATTGCCTGCAATTCGCGATACCTTTCCCAAGATGAATCCAGCAACAATCCCAGAAACGGAGACATCACAGAGTAGACAGCCTTTCGACCGCTCTGTTTTGCCACCAAACCACTACCAGGGGCAAGTGAGGATCGCGGCACAATCCTACATTCCCGAGCCATCTCCTTTCGTCCAAGGCCCATCAAGCATTGATGAAAACCTGGTTGAGGCTGGCGAGTCTATGGCTTACATCTCCTATGTGCCATTCGATATTCCTCTATCATGGCAATCATGGCCTGCCAGCCGCCCCGATCCCAGTATGTCATATATTGGGATTGGTGATACACAAGATTATGGCAATCAGATCAGTGCCGCACCCGGTAGTTACGTGTCCGAGCCACGCGACGGTTTCTCGAATCATTGGATCGAATCCAGTCCTTCCGTTGATCATGCTAACCCGATTTCAACATTTGAGGCTTCCGTTTCTCATGATAATTTTCCGGTCGACACGATTGATCAACTTGGGCGAGCAGGAAGCCAAGAACCCTCTCAAAAATGGTATCACCCTCCAAGCAATGCCGCTAGTTCTTCCATGCTGTCACAATCCCCCTCAATCGACGAGAATAGTTCACAAACGGTCGAATACGAACAATATGAGACCGCGAATGGTGAAGAAATCGGCTACGAGTCCAAGGCATCTCCAACGCATTCGGATTACCTCGAAATAAAGAAGATCCGGGACAAGAATCGAACTGCATCTTCGAGATTCAGAGTTAAAAAAAGGACAAATGAATTAACACTCGAATCCGAAGAAAGGGCCATGGCGCAAACGAACCAAGAGCTTTCCAATCGCGTGGCCCATCTAACTGCCGAGATCTTTGACCTCAAGATGCAACTGCTGCGACATGCGAACTGCGATTATTACCCAATCCAAAAGTATATTTCTAACGAAGCTAATCGCGTCATCGATGGGCTGGAAAACAGCCATGAACGTGCGAACATTATAATGGGCGGTGAGCTGAGACCCTGGGTCTAGAGGGGAGAATATGCCGCGACATCATAAATCACAAGGGACTACGTGATTCTTAGTTGAGCCTAGAATGGATTCAGAGAACAATTTTGGCCGTTCTTGAGGGGGTGCGACAACACTAAACCAATATATGTCCCTTTCCCACCATCACGCGGGTCTGTGGTAGGTCTCTGGTAGGCCTCTGACCCTAATCTTGGGTTAGTGCTATCACAAGCACTATCCCTGGTTCTTGCCAGTAAAGCCGCTTGGCTTTATCATGAAAGACCAATGTCTGGGTAGTATCAGAATCGTACGATCGACTGATGTTTGGGCAAGTACCAAAAAAAAGATTCTGTGATAGGACCCAAGTCACACTGTGTTGCACCTTCTCAAACAGAGATTGCGTTGCAGAAGCAAGGATGCCTAGCGCTAACAACGTGCAGATTCCTTTCAAGGATACGGTATCATTGCTTTATGCACTGAGACTCTAAAGTCTGTTATGCACACTGTTATTTACTCAAGATAAACACTGTCGCTGATAACCGGAGCGTTCAGACCGACTTGTTGTCCTTCAATATCACTCAACAATCTATGCCAGGATTCAAGTAATTTCAGCTCCATCATCCGAGAACTAACAACTAACCTGCATGTAAATTTTTATCTGCACAATAAATTAGATGACAACAATTGATCCATAACAGATACCTTACTTTATCGTAACTTGATGTTCTAAAGCCCTATTTTATACATTCCAAATGTAAAAGGGTCAAATAAAACATAGGAGAAAGTGTTAATTTGATCATTACTTGTATTTACCTTACTGAATGGCATCATAAAGAACAGCCAGGCACCAGGTGATATAATGAAATGCGTTACGACCCCATGTCGCTTTTGTATGCAAAGTCTTAGCCCTCCTTCTTTAGTTATGGATCTTTACTTCCGGCTTGACTCTTGTGCAGTCTCTATTCGGATAATCCCTTAGTGGTGTCCACAACTTGCATATTAAAAATAAATGTAAATACTACTAACAATTAATATTGTGGTAACTATTTAGGATCATATCAATCTCAACAACCAAACTAAACCTCACTAGGCAAGGTATTACTTGTAAGGATATTTATATCTACTACCCTGTTTTCAAACCACAGCATAATTTTAATAGCAACCATTTTATTCTAAAGGTCTGATTATAACGCCAGAACATTGAACGGAAGCTTTCTCCGTCTGAAGGATCACCTACTTGGATGCCTCTATCATGAGCATCCAGATGCGTGTTACGGACTTGCCTAACGACCAACTGTTACTAGGGGCCAGCTTACTGTTACTCATATACTTAAGGAACAAGGTCCTTTCCTTCTCATCTTCCCCTACCTCCTCCTTTATCTCGCTTACCAGTTTCCTCCCCTTCCTACCCTATAGGACTGACCGAAGGCCTAGTCCATTAAAATACGTAATTCTTTCGGCGACGAAGCCAACCTCGTCTAAAACAGCTTGGTACAGTGCTGAGCGGCTGTATTTTGGTAGTGCAAATGATTCTGATAGCCCGCCCTGGCATGTTGCTACTGAAGGGATACTTCCAAGAAGAGCATCTCGAATTGTAATTGTAATTACAACTTTCAGCTCCTCAAAAACAACATTTCCGGTATCATCAGAGCGACTAACCATCATCAGTACATCAAATGATTTGTATTAACCCGTTAGATCCAAAAGGCCAGCGTTAGTTCCTCCAGCCGGCGCCATTCGGCATTCTCTACTCTAGACAGCCTTGCACGCGCGGTTAATCACAGCGAGGAAGAACAGTCAGTATCAACCACTCGCTCGGTCCAGGTCTTCAAGACTGAAGCTTAGCTGGCCAGAGCCCTGGACTGATATCAATAGGATTCCAATTGAGAATTTCGCCTGATTCAATTTGCGTGCGATACTCGAGATTGATTGGCTCACAATCAGGGATCGGGTCTCAACACAATGTAGTGTCCTGAGATTGTTGTTCTTCGTGATCCATCCGATGCAGGCTCACATTTGTATTCTCGGGCCAATCAAGAGAATACTCAAGGCAAGATTCAGATCCCGGCCTGTCCTCCGGCTATAGTTGCCGTGTCCCTCAAATTGTCACTCCCTAATTGTAACACACATACACGTATTTGTAGTGAATGCGCTTTTCATTCGTTGACCTGACTAGCCAGGTCACTACTTTTGGGCCTTTCCGCTAGAACCATGCTTGCGGCTACCTTCAGTGTCGTTGCCGCGGATTCCTTATTACCCTTTCCATCCAATCAAGAACCCCATTCAACCAAGCATTATGCTAATCCTTATAGCGACACGTCGAGGCATTGTTATTGATATGGTTGATTGTCGTTTTGGATGATGAATTCAATGAGAGTTCGTCTTACGTGGTGAATGTGATTGTGATGAACGTTCGTCGCGGATGATGAATGCCGTGCATTGAGCCGACCGGTCTTGGCAAAAAGTATCCTAAATATGAAGAAGTCAACCACATCTCCCATTCATAAGAGCAAAATTTTCTTTGGAACCCTCTTGTATAACTCTGATTGTATGCCACCTCTGTGGCCTGATTCCTGGATCACCCGATTGAGCCTACAGCTTCTTCTTTTATTCAGAAGTAAATAAAGAAATTTTCAACGAGAAGAAAATTGATGATGGGCAGATAACTATTTTAATGCTTGACTGGCAGTAAAAAAAGAAAGCGTCATTATCTGGGTTGTATTTTGATTCTTGTATTGGGTTTCCGAGTCGCGCATCTTGCTCACCCAGGGTCGCGCGACCACAATGGCAGCTCACCCAAGGCATCAACTATCCAGAGGATAGCCCAAAGCGAATTTTACCTCTAGTACAGTGGGACCTTTTAGTGCCGCAAGTGAGGGAACCGTTTCATAAGCATAGGTAGGTTTTTGACACATTACTACCACATCATGTGCAACCTCTGTGGCCAAGTAGCAAATGTTTCGGGTTCCCCGAGCCAAAACTGTACACGGCCATTAGCACTTCGTTTCGTCATTGCTACCGCTAAAACCAGTTCCTACATATATCTCGCAGAGCACTGGCTCGTGGTGACGTCTTACCTTAAGGGTTTACGAGTCCACAAGTAACCGAGTCTATTCGAAACTGAGATCCAAAATCATACCACTTGTTGGAATTTCCTTTTGATTACACCTCACGGTACGTCCATCGGTGTGTTCTGGACCCTATAATTCACCCCAGTATCAAACAATGTCTCAACCCGGTGGAATGAATGATCCGCGACATTGACCAGTGTCTCACTCGTAGGCTGACAGATAAAAGGCTTCGCAAAGGCAAGATATCCCACCACGCACTCTTTCATTCAAAGATCTTTAGAAGGTGTGCAGGAGTGGTTCGCATAGAGAATAGCAGCCATCCTTTTCACTCCGCTCATATACCCCCTCGATCAATACCAAGCTTCCGGCCGTTTCAGGAACTACTCTTGGCACTCATCATGAGATTACTTGCTTTTTTTACCGCCTCAGCTGGCTTGGTGGCCTCTTCTTTCGCCACAGGGATCCTCCTCCCTCTCTATGTCTACCCTGCTGCCAAGTGGAACGATGGGGCCTCCAATTGGAAGCCAGTATTTAAAGCTGTCAAGGCCTACCCCAAGATCAACTGGCTCATTGTCATAAACCCCCACAACGGTCCTGGACTGAGCGGCAAACCGGGCGACGACGATATCAACGTCAAAAGCGGCCTATCCCAGCTCAACGGCTTTCGTAATGTCAAGACAGTTGGGTACGTTCACACGGACTATGCAAAGGCCTCGATGAAAGAACTCAACGCCAACATTACCAACTGGGCCAGCTGGGCATCGTATAAGAATCCCGATATTTCGGTACAGGGGATATTTTTCGACGAGTGCGGCACTGATTTCGATTACTTGAACCAAGCCATCACGTTTGCTCGCAAGTCGTTTAGGCAACGCATCACGACCGTTTGCAACTTTGGCGTTAAGGCTGCCAAGGAGTACTATGGTATCTGCGACGTGGTTGTTGGCTTTGAAAGCTGCCTCAACTGCGGCAATGGTCCGCAGTACAAGGGCCAGACGACCATCAGCAGCAATTTTCCAGCCCAGTACAGACCTCAGAGCGCTGTGATTGTTAACCAATTCAACGGCCGCGACTACAGTGGAAATGTTGTGTCGGCTTCATTGCTAACCAAGTATGCCAAGACTCTGGTTGACAGTGCCATTGGTTGGTTCTACTTCTGTTCCGCTGATTACAACGACATTAGCAGCGCCCCGGCAACGGTCGGCCAGAATGCCGATTCGCTAGCCAAGGCTAGCGCGTGAGGTTTGGTTTGCGAAGTGGATTTGTTAGTTTCCTTTGAGAGTTGGTTGTCCCGCGAAGGACAAAAAAGTTGGGCTTCGGGTACCGGGTAAATAATAAAATGGGTCTGTCTGCGTTTGAGTACTTTAGGCATGGTCTATGCAAATTGCAAATTATTCATCTCGTCTTGCGACACCGGCACAGTCATGTTGTTTTCCCCGATAGGCAAGATTAACCGCCTGGACCCAACCTATGGAAACGCCACCCAGGTACATAAAACTAGCTCGAGGCCTAGTGGTGCTCGTCTGCCGGAGCATGTGAAATATCGAAACTAGGCCATGTGCTTTATACATCCACATCCCCTCCAATTTTTATGCTGCCCCGACCCTTGGAAAATCTCTGATAACCACGCAACCATATGGGATTTCACATGGCGAAGAGCATATCTCTTGCCTTAATTACTTATCTGAGGCCCGGTATATTCAAGTGGACTTTCTTGGTAGTCAATTTTCGTCCCTCTTGCCGCTTCCGGCCGGTTGATCATCGAGCTGATCATCACAGGAAGCTTTGTGGACAGTTGATCATTGATTGAGATGGAATGCATTTGGCTCTAAGTTATGTTTAGCCATAATTTAGCTATAACTACAATTGAGAGTCGGAAAAAAAAAATTGCACAAGGTACCATTCTGAGCGAGACCCGAAAATGGCAACTCTTTTGGAGAAATCTCACCGCATCCCGCTCACCATCGTGACCCACACGCCGCAGAAAAACCCTTGTCGCGCATCCTCGGTAAACCCACCTGGCTTTGCCATCTGACCGTCTTGTTGAGATTCCGGCATTTCCTTTTCAACCAAACAAGCCTGGAAACAGGACCCTGCAGTTGCCGGGAGTGATGTGGTTGGATGTCTGGGTTTTTATAAGAAAAAAAATATGCCGACTGGCTGATCCACACCGACGGTCGTGTTCGTTGTGGATGCATCACACACAAACCTTATCATTTGTCGAGGGCATGCTAAAGAATTTAGCGGCGTGCAGGGAGTCCACTTTAGATAAGTCGCACACCGGAGGAACACTTTGAACCTTCAAGTGCGCGGCAACTCGCTCTTGACCTTTTCTTGAGCATCGTACCTCGCCGAGGATTCAACTCGGAATCATGACGCCCAAGGTTCCGTTATATGTGACTGCGAGCATAATCACATCATGCGTTGCCTTTTTATTCGGGTTCGTGGACATTTGATGTTGTTGGTCAACCTAAATGCCTGGTGGTATCCAAACATGACCTTGGCCGGTTTGGATATCGCCAGGCCTCGAGGCTGGCATACAAATCGACATTTGCCTTTTTTGCTGCGTGCCATATTGCTGATACCGCTCTAGTTACGATACCGGGAGCATTGGCTCCGTGACCACCATGGTCGCTTTCAAAGAGACGTTTGGTGACTTTTCAGCAACTGTCCACGGACTGGTTGTCTCATCGGCTCTTATTCCGGGAGCCATCACGGCACTCATAGCCGGCGCTCTGGCTCATCACTTTGGACACACTAGCCTCATTGCTCTTGGCTCATTTACATATGCGGTAGGAGCGGGGGTTGAATGCGGAGCTCCCAAGTTGGGAGTCTTTGTGGTGGGAAGATTGATAAAAGGCGTTGGAGAAGGGTTGTTCCTCAGCAACGTCTACGTCCAAGTGTCGGAAATATCCCCGTACCGCGTTCGGGGTATCATGACAGCACTTCCGCAGTTTCTGATTGTTTCAGGATTGGTGACGGGTTACTTTGTCTGCTATGGGACATCGCGCCTTGGGGACTCGACTTCTTCTCTTACATGGCGCCTGCCGCCCGCGATTGCCTCGTTTCTTGGCCTAGTCTTATCCTTGACTTACTTTGTTACACCGCCGTCCCCTCGCTGGCTCCTCTCCAAAGGGCGGACAGAAGAGGCCAAAATTGTGGTAGCCAAGTTAGGGCTGGATGAGGCCGAGCAAAAAGAGCTTCTGGCCCAGTCCTTTGAGCCTGAAGATACCATGGACCCAGATGCTACATTTTGGCAGATCATCGTTCATACCTTCAAGGAGTTTGCCTTGGCCTTCTCCGGTCCCAATCGATCCAGGACCGCATTCGCTTGTTTCATCCTGGGAATCCAGCAGTTCAGCGGCATTGACGGTGTCCTCTATTACGCGCCCATCCTTTTCACCCAGGCTGGCCTGAGCAGCGAGCGCGCGTCATTCCTCGCCTCTGGCGTGTCTGCTTTGGCAATCATGGCTGCCACCATCCCTGCGACATTATTCGCCGATCGCTGGGGCCGTCGAACTTCAGGCATTCTCGGTGGTGTGCTCATCACCAGTCTAATGCTTGTGATGGGATCCCTGTACGCTGCTGGACAGGTTCATCCCGATCATGGTGCAGGCAGATGGGTCGTCATTGTGTCAATTTATCTATTTGCCATTTCATACAGCTTCACTTGGGCCATTGGTTTCCGAACTTGGGTCGTGGAGAGCATGCCAAGGAAGACCAGAAGCAGCGCTTCAAGTCTTGCTCAATGTTCGAATTGGGTAAGTCGCAGTCAGCAAGATAAGATTGTGCGTGCTAACAGATGTATTCAGTGTTCGAACTATATTGTGGCACTAGTCACCCCAGTGCTCATCTCCAAATCCACATTTGGAGCCTATTTCTTATTTGCAGGTTGCAGTTTATTCTGCACTGTACTGGTCTGCATCTTCATGTTTGAGACCAAAGGACATAGCCTCGAGGAGATAGAAAAGAGATATGAGGAAAAGAGGGCAAAGTCTTCCACCTCCAATTCTCCAACAAGCACCCAGCTAGACGCGCGTGGAGGGGCATGGGATTGAGAGAGAAAAGTGTGTCTACCCCTAAGCTCTGACTAACAGGCCCAGATGACCTTGTTCAGAACTAGGGAGAAAATTACGTGGCAGTGTTACTGGCCAAAAGTTTAGAATCGTTTCACAATGCAGGATGCTCTGGATGAATACGGCGGATCCAACTTATTTTTTTATTTCTAATAGAATAGACTTATTTACACTACTATAGCCTAAATGGATTGCGAATTCATGTTTTTAATCTTGTTTTTATGTCCCATTTTATTGGGATAAACCATCTGGTTAAGACACGCTTATCGCTTGGCCTGACACACCGGTTCATCCTAGCTACTGCTAATGGAATTAAACCGTCAGAAATCAGTACAGAATCAGTAGAAAACCTTAATCATGTTTGCCGTAGTTTGCCTTGTGTCTCTATACACTACAGCTTTCCTCAACTGCCGCGTTCACGCGTGTCTGCAACACTCGCATACGCGCTGTGATGAGCTCATTGACCCAGAGCCCAGCTGCGAAGATCCCCAACCTAAAGCGCGGTCAGTACTTGTGTCAGTTTCAAAATTTGTAAGATTCTTACACTCCAAACACCCTAAAGATCCCAATCCCCCGAATAAAGCCGGCTCCAACACGACATGCAGAGCTCTCAGGGTTAGTTTTACACTGGAGATGGTTTGACGCGTCCCAGACATAGGCGCCTGTGGCTATTGGGAAGAAGACAATAACGAAAAGTACTGCATTAGTGTAAAAATCTAATACTTTTTTCGAAGAAAGGCATATGTCGGCGAATAATCTGAGAAAGAGAAAGCCAAACTCAGCTGTGCTGGCAACGATGCTCACTAAACTGAGATGGAAGCGGTTAGCGGACCCAGAATTTGTCGGAAACCGGAACGTAGCTATATGGACTCACACTTCTTTAGGAGCCTCGCTAGAGGAAATTTTGGTAAGGGGCATCCACGACACTATCACGCTCACAACCCATGGTAGGATGAGTGCAATGATTATGCTGATGCCAGCGACAAAATCTCTCCATCCTGTTAGCACTATCGGATGGTTGGGTGCCGAATCTGATGGTTGATGGATGTTTAGAGCAGTTTCGTTCTCAGCCTCTGTTGGGGGTTGAGATGTGCGCGCGGTTGAATCCTCCCAACGTGAACTCGGGGCATCAGCGAAGCCAATCACGTCCTCATCCTCATCCTCTTGTGGAGGCGGGTTTGTTTTGTCGTTCTTTTCCATAGAAAAGGCTGATGAATTTTGAAAGCACACTGAGAAGAGCCCAGATGAAGGATGGTTTTTCAAATTGAGGGGTTTGCAGATGATTTGAGGTCAGAGCATATGCAGTCAGCCTGTCGCAGGCAGTGTAGCTGCTCAATCCGCCTTGCCGCTAGCGCCATGTGGGCGAAGGGGTTCGATTCAGCTCCAAGGCAACAGCCCGACTAGCGCACCACGTCGTAAAAATACGCCTTGGGCGCATTGTCGAGTCACTCAAACCTTTGAGTGGTCAAATATTTTCTGTGCGATTAGCACATGGTTATTCAAGCCGATCCCAGGCGACGATGAAAAAGCAAGAGAGGCGCCTGCAAATCTGAGCCGGCCTCCTCACTCGCTCGCCTTCTTGAGTATGCCAGACATTCATAAGGGTATAGGATTCACTGTGGAACTGTCCTAAAGCCAAGCGAAATCGCCAAATTCGGAAGAAGAAAAAGGTTGGTCAATGCTGTTGTGTTTTCTCCTCTATAGTTGCGATGGCGGCTAATATTTCAGTCGAGGAATGAAGCGATCCAGTGATGCTTCCTATCCTGGATGAGGTTGCCCATCCTACAAAATCACTACTTGTGCTCCTTGAGCCATCGTGTCTTGTGAAATTCCACCTGCTTATCTACGCCTTCCTTTTCTTCTTTCGCCTGGTCCCTTTCCGCCTCTTTGTCATGCTGATTCTTCTCCGCTTCAGTGCGCCTCTTGTCTACTTCAGTCTGGTTTTCCACCAACCTTGCAATCTCCGCCTTGAGATCATTTAATCTCTTCAAATCGCCCGCCTCCTGCGGCTTACTGGCCAATTCTTCCTTCAAAGCCTCCAAATCCTTGTTTTTGTCAGCAATAACGCCTTCGTTGTCTTGGTATTCCTTCTTGGCTTTGTCGATAATATCCTGGAATTTCGCGACATCGTTCACAGCGTCTTGCCATCTCAGTTCCACTTGTCGCGATTCGATGCAGCCATCTAGATAGGGCTCATAGTTTTTCCTGTCAATATCCGCGTCCAACCGGCTCCTGATGGCTTCGTCGATGATGGTCTTGGTTTGCAAATCCCTGGCTCCCTTGAGGGCCTCGAGTTTCTCGGCTAGCTCCCTCCGCGCAAGTCCTACAAGGGATCTGACAAGCTCGTCCCGAAGGCCCCCTTCAATGAATTCTCTAATCTTCTCCGGGGTCTCATTGCGATATTTTGGAACGTCCAATGCCTCATTGACACTTCGCTCCACTTCTTGGTGGAACTGAGTGAGCACATCTTCTGGGAGCGGCTCATCGGAAATGACCAGCTTGGCCTTGTCCGTGTACTTGTCCAAGACTTTGTTCCTCTTCTTCTTAATAATTCCTTGGCGGAATTTGTACAGGCGGTATGGCAACCGAACAACCCACTCCACTAGACCTGGAATGTCTTTCCACACCGTCGCAGGCACCGGCAGCGGTGTAGGATCTGTACCGGTTGTACCAGTAGTGACAGCGAAGAGTTCTTCAGCCAAGGTCAACGACTCGTCCTTCTCGGGCGGCGCGTGGATCGGCGAAGCTAGATCAAGGCCCACAGAATAATACTTGCTTGCCTCATCCTCCCACAGCTTCTCAGCTGGTGACATGTCCTGGGGAGACCGTCCAGGGCTTGTACTGTCCCAAGGATAGAAAGCCTCTCCAGTTATTGGGGACGTCTTGTCTAATGCATTGCTAGGCCATGTTTTTCCATTAAAGCCGGTGACCACCCCTTCTTGGGCCACAAAATCGAGCTGCAAGCAATGGTCCCCATTGGCAGTTGTAACGAGAATCTTGCCATCCCCGCCATCGGCCTGGGTTGTCGTCTCCTCACCGTCGAGGTAGATCTTGCGAGAAACTGAATGAATGAACAGCTCTTGGTAATTGAGAGTCTCAGCCTTCAGCTTGTATGCTCCTCCTGCAAACCGCAAGTCGAAATTCGCTCCAGGAAGCTTGATCTCGTCAAGCGTCTTCACATCATCTGTGGTAATTGTAAAGCCTTGCCCGCTGAACCACTGCAATACAGTTTCGCCGTCCCTGTCTACCGCCATCGACATTGTGGTTCCCAGGAAACGGCTATCAGTGTAGAGGCGATCCAGAAGAGGCAAGAGGTCAGTGCCGTTCTTCCTTTCACCTCCAGCCGATTCGACCAGGCTTTCCGACGAGAAGAAGGATGGTTTATCATCCGCTCTAGCCATCTTCCCTGTGAGAACGATGTCGTCAGGGAACATGACTTGCGTAGCTGTCATGAAGCGCGTACCAGGAGCAAAGACGTTTTGTGTTGCAAAAAAGTCGAGCTTGGGAAATGTCATCTCAAAGGGAGTCAGCTTGACGCTAAGATCATGTAATTCAGGTGGGATTTCCTTTCTCGCTTCTTCGCCGTTCCATTTATCCGGATCCCTGTCTTCAGCCGTAAATTGAATGGTAGGCTCATCGGTGGGATCCCGAAAGGCGAGACTGATATCCAAAGTGTCTTTAGAAATGGTGGCGAAAGATCTCGAAGTCTTATTTGCGTATTATGTGTTAGTCATGTAGGGAAGAGACTGGGATTATGTCATACTCACATTCGGCATGGTAGTGTCCAGTTTGGCTTTGCCTACATAGATTTCCTTGTGTCCTTGTCGCCCTGGGGCTGTGACAATAACTCGCCTCCAATTGATAGTAGAAGAAAAGCTCCAACTCCATTTCGCCTCTGGCGTGATGCCATCTGAGCCTTTGTCAATAGTGACCGTGACTGGGTTTGTGTCGAAGTCTGTTGAGAAGTCGTCGACCGTCAATTTATCGTAGACCCAACCCTGGTAGACCTTTTCGTAATTGAAGGTCTTGGACTGATCCAAGCGAAGGTTGAGTGCCAACCCTGTCCCCGATGGGGGTTTTGAAGAGTCAATAGGCCGGTCAGACTTGAGGTCTTTGCACATCGTTTTCAAGTTGCTAAGCAAAAACTTGTCGACCAAGAGATGCCGGGAAATGATGATGGATGCTTCATATCCGGTGGGAAAGGGGAGAATGTCCTTGGAGCTGAGATGTCTAAATGACGGTGGATTGATGCCGCTTTCACCACTGCCGCCCTTGGTTTTGATAAATATGTTGAGGGCGCCAGGTTGGGTGCTAAACATGCAAGAGCTTGGGCGAAGCATCTCAGACACGTCGCTGCTGGGATCTGCCTTATTTGTCACAACCGCGATGCTGTACTTGATCCATTGTACGTGGTCTTTGTCAAGCATGTAGGTGACGAGTGAATTCACTATGCTGTCCTTGGTTTTGAGCATGATTGTATCTTGATCCAAGGCATGTCCGGTGGTGTTTATAATATCAGCATCGATGTTTTCATTGTTGAATTGGAAGGTGATGAAACTGGAGCCGAGTTTATCGTCTTGGAAGTTGATTTCTGTACCGTCTCCGACAATGCCCCGGTCGGCATTCTTGTCTTTCTTGTCAACCGGCGCCCCTTCAGGCGCCGCTGCTTCCGTCTCCTTGTCCGTCTCATTTGCAAACATGTGAACGACAGGGACGGTGACCACTATGGCATAAGAGTTTGGTTTAATCTCTACGAGCGGCTTGTCGATTTCTGGGGAGCCCTCCGTGACAATTGAACTTTTCCAACTGCCCTTTTCGATAGGAAAACTGAGTGACGCCTTGCCTCTGGCTGTTGCAAACTGTAAAGATGGTGCTCCGAGCTCAATGTCATAACTTTGGCTAAGTTTGGACGTTTGGTCTATTGGAGTGTTGACGGTAAATTGGAGATGCACCGGCTTCATTGACCGCTTCCATCGAACGGCCAGCAGGTCATTCAGCTGCTTCTCTGAATAAGAAACCATGACATCCCAACGGTCGGTAGCTGAGCCATCCTTGAGCTCCTCGAGAAACTCTTTGGGTGCAATCGTCGTCATGGCGCTGAGAGTCTTTGCCAAGCAGTGAGCAGTAATAAATTGTATCCAGGTGCGTAATGGAGTAATGCATAGAGGCCCTGGTGGAATATTGGGCCAGAAAAAAGGGACGAGAAACGCTCTTTTATGCTTCTCAAACTCGTTCCCCTTGGAGAGAAATCATGCTCAGAATTACCGCCGCCACGATATCGGCCCCGTTGCGCTTTGTCACAAGTCCGCTCTGCAGTGTGACTAGTCTGGTCGCTTCCCGTCCATCCCGTGTCCTCTCGCCCGTCCCGTGTATTACCACCACATGACGACATTATGATATGATTGTCTGTGCACCATATTCAGCTTTCGGCACTTATGCGATATTTGCCAGATGGAGACCAAGTGGCGGAGAAATGCTACACTTGTATCCATACAAAGCCAAGACTCAGCGGCAGCGCTGCCGAATCAATGTCTAGCTGACGGCTACACCATGCAGCTAACTTGATCTGCACAACTGGGCAGCCGAGATCAAGACATCATTGGATCGTAATGTAAGACAAAACCCCCTTTTTATTCCGTCCCTTTCACGACGCTGATTGGTTCGTAACACTATCTGGAGGATACATTACGCATCATCGTAGTCTTCTAGCTTGATTGGAGCATTCATTTGTTAGCGCGTTTCTACAATCCTACTCTTCTCCACACTCTTGCCCTCGGCATTAACTCTTTGTGCGCTTAAACCAGAGCAATCTCTCAAACCAACTTGGATTTGACCAGTTCATGAAGAAACTGTCACAATATTTTCACCATGGCCGAACTCCCTCCCAATCCCGATCTTATGCTCATCCCTCAGGATGCACCACAACTCATTCTCTCTGCCGAGACTTCATTTTCTATGCCAGCACTGGCACGGTCCATGGACATTTACGCCGAGAATTTCCTGCTCGATAAGGACTTGGTGGTGAAGAACGGGAGCGACGACCCAAAGCAAACGGCCAGACTCGGCCTGTTTGTCAAGAGCTTTAGTACTCTTGTGCGCAAGGACAAAGGGCTGTTAAAGATTGACCTCGGCGGTGCCGATGGTACAGACAAGAGTCCCAATGCGTTCAGTGGAGGTCAAGTCTCTTGCTTCATTCAAGAGCTGAATCAAAAGTCTGTCGACACGTTTAATATTGACGGCAAGTTCCAGTCTCTTCGATTTATCTAACCTAGACTCTAAGAATCGTGCCTTTTACCAGTATACGGTGGCCACGGTTACGACCAAATCCACAGCACCTCCGGTAACTCACCTGCCGGTGGCAACGGTGGTACCGGAGGTCAAGTTTCCATTGCCTTGGGGAGTGTCGTGAGCACCCCGCTTATCCTAGCAAGACAGCTTGAATATGGTGTCAGGAAAGGGACGCTAAAGTATCCGGGGGGTGCGGAAGACCTCTTGAAACAGCTGCGCAGACGCTGCAATGATGAGGACGTCCAGGGTATTACCGCAGTTACCGAGGCGTTCAAGACGCTAAACGACTTTCCAAAGCTCAAGAAGGAAGATTTTACCATGGCCCTGGTAGACTTGATCTTCGCCTTTTCCCAAATAGAGAGTCATGTGAAGTCTAGGGTCCTGCAGAGCGTGGGTGTCAGAGGAGGTACTGCAGGCGTTGGCATTGAAGGTGAGAGCAACAAAGGAGGGAAACCTGGAGAGGATGGAAAATCTACCTTGACGTATTTGAGCGATCCCAAGGCGTTGTGGGATGTGGGCATGTGCTTTGCTCATCCCACACAGTGCAATATGATGCTTGAAAAGGCCAAGTCTAGATACTACGCCGGTACGCCCAATCCGTCTAATGTCAAGGAAAAGGACAAACCATCGCCGCTGGGCGAAGCGAAGGCAGTATTAGAGAATCTTTTAGATCGACTCCAATTCCTCGACGATGACCATCAGCCGAAAGACATGACCGAGTCAAACCTTGTTTCAGCCTACAAAGTTGGAGACGCAACTCTCAGCATCTCAGTTAATGGCAAGAAAGACGGTATTCCAGCATCCCTCTCGCAGCTCATTTCTATCCGCAAGGAGGCTATAGGACTTTACGCCCAGCTAGACTCGGGCCTAGATGCGTTCAATGACTCTCTAAACAGCGTACCCACAGGTTCGTTTAGCAGCTACGCGGACAGCCTAAAGTCGAGCATTGATTACCTGATCAGATCCGAGTCTCTATACAAGGAATACAAGGAGGCTGCCGACAAAAGTGAGGCAAACAAAGCCCACATAAAAAAGAGTAGAGATGCTACCGAAGCCACCCTCGCGTACAATGCCGGTATGGATCGTGACATTCTTGTCAAGCTTGAGGAAACCAAAAAGAACATTGAGCGATTCGATTATCCACTTTCCAGGGCTAAGAACAGTCTCGATGCGGCGGTGAACGAGGTCAAGGATGAGTTGACCAAGGTCATTTCTTTTCCGTTCGATGAGCTTGTCAACGCAGCATCACAGATCATGTTTGTGGGCAAATGGCCGATGGGGGCACTCCAAGGCATCAATCTTTACAATCAGGTGACCAATAAAATCATTCAGGATGACGGTACTTCAGTGAATAGGAAGTTCCTAGTCCGAAAGGTCACTAACATCATTGGCTCACTGGACAGCCTTGATGAGGGGTACAAGATGCTATCCGATGGGACGCTGAAGGACGAGGATCCAGATGCGACCAAGCTCTTGATTGAAGAAGACGAGTTTTTGAAATTGATAGAAAATGTGACCGACTCATTGAAAGATGAGACGGTTCAGAAGGTCAAAACTTATTTCAAGTTTTACACGAGTAAGTCCCTACTTCCATTCTTGAATTGACCGCAATTAATGTTGCTCAAGCACTCGTTTCTCAACGAAGCCAACAAATTATGACATATAACGCCCTCATCGCGACTTTAGTTCGATACAGGACGGAGTCGGAGTCGCTCAAGCAAAAAAACGACGAGCTCCAACATGCCGATATCGCTTCGATTGACGTTCACCACCCAACCATCGTGGCTTTCATGCAAAAGCTTTACGTCAATGCCCTTCGTACTACAGAATACTGGCTGTACAAAGCTCAAAGGGCATATAACTACGATGCTCTAAACTATGACAATGTCATCGGTGAGGTGCTCGGCGATGATCCACCCTTCTCCAGCTTCGACTCCAACCTTCTTTACACAGCCGCTCAAAATCTCACCACGAGCTATAAAAAGTACTTGGACGTCCGAGGTCCTGCCAGGTCATACTTTGGTTCTATCAAAGTCCCCCTGGACGACTGGGAGCACATCCCAACCATTGCAGAAAGCGGTAGGGAAAGCTGCACCTTTTTCGTCAAGCTCGCTCCAGGCCCAGGCGCCAATGGCGAGCAAGATCCGTTCGTTGGAATGGCCAATGTCAGGCTTCTCAGAGTCAGATGCTACTTGCAAGGCGCAGTTTGCAAACCATCCAACATGCTGCATTTGGTCTTGACGCACACGGGGAGCGAGACCCTAGTCGATGCCACAGCGCGCAAGTACGAGTTTCAGCACAAGGACCAGATCGTAAGTGCCTTCAAATATCATCTGGACACGCAAAAGATCGAGTTGGAAACCACTATCGGAGACAAGCGTGAGGATTCGGGCTACGCTCTTGTCGGGCCTTTTGTCACTTGGCGCGTCGACATCGAGAAGTCGTATAACCTCGGGATGGATCTTTCAGGGGTGACGAGTGGCTATTTGGAGTTTGAGGGTTATTTCAAGGCTGTTGCCTAAATCTTCAGGGCATATCGAAAGTATTCTCCAGTATACCAATGCTCGATTCGTTACTGTACTCCAGCCAAGCGTGGAACCTGGGTGTTTGATCTCGTAGTGTTAAGGCATCCGATCCGAAGCACCAAATTAACCCGTGTCGGTGGTAGTTTCATGTTATTTTGAACCACCTAGGATAATCTCGATACTTGATATAAACAAGTAACCAGAATTTTGCAGCTGGATTACAACTTATATCAAATT
The DNA here is from genome assembly GCA_013406985.1 of Calonectria crousiana. Classification (NCBI taxonomy): domain Eukaryota; kingdom Fungi; phylum Ascomycota; class Sordariomycetes; order Hypocreales; family Nectriaceae; genus Calonectria; species Calonectria crousiana. Next base: position 331,455 of record VTGD01000050.1, on the reverse strand, counting down.
TATACGCTGGGACATACTGCGCTATGTGCCAAAACTCGGAGCCAGTCCCATTTTCCCAACATCTTCAAACTCGCCCATCTGCCGCACATTAAAAAACCCCTTTACAATATACTATACATCTCTAACATTTGAGGCGTCATTTACAGTAAGCTATCTCTCCTCTACTACGATATTTCATTGAGAGATGGAAGAGATGCCGCCAGGAATCCCGCTTGAGAAGCATGTGACTCTTTTCGGTTGGCGGCTCCGCTACCTTCCCCGCCTGTTTTCGTCCCTATTTGACTGGATACTCGCTGCCAGCCGATACGAAGCAATGGCCGTAGTGCTGGTAATGCTGTAATAACGATTTGGGTTGCCATCTCAACCAACGCGGCCACGTCTACCTTGTGTTAGTGAAAAAGTGCCAAACCAAATGTTGTCGATGCCTTACAAGTGGTATACAATAGCAGGCCTTTGGTGATCATGATAAACCGACTAACGCTGACGATGACCGTTGCGAAGCCGAGGAGGAAGATGCAAATTAAACCAACTCTTTCTCCTCCTTGAAGTGCTTTTAGTCTCGCGAGCATTCCGAACGGTAACACAAAAACTAAACCCTGGATGTTAATATTTGAGACAAACACTATATTGGAACTTCTCACCGAGTAGCTCAGACAGCATGCCAATGGGCCAGTTTATGTAGATGATTTCGACTGTTTCCCAAGTAGCGCATGATGTAGTAAGCGACCTTTGTTAAACACCCAATACGTCAGCACCAACCTTGACGAGATTGCGATATGACCGAAACCTACCAATTCTGACTGACGTGAGGTCCACACCAAAAGACATCAAGAAAAATTACCGCCACGAATGCCAAAACGGTATATGCCGTCACAAGATATAAGCATACGCGTAGCTTGGGTTCTGTTATGGGGAACAGCTGATAATAAAACGCGAGCAAGCTGAATCTTGGAAAGTAATACATGGCATCATAGATGATCGCGTCCGCAAACTTCCACTATTTGCAGTGTGAGTACATGGTTCTGTCAAACATCAACAAGTCTTACCTTCCATCCTGACACCGTAGGGGGTGGAAGGAATAGCCCATCATCGTACGCCAGATGATGCACTAATACGGTGGTGTCCCCAATTACCAGGGAGAGGAATGGAAATATGGAGAAGACCAGTATAGCGTCTGATACCCAAAACGTCCAATTCCTTTGCCAGTGACGCACCCAAAGTCGAACACCAACAAAAATGATGCAAATGGATATTAGGCACCACTCGGCAATCTAGGTGGTGGATTAATGATTTTTGCCGCGGTCCAATGCCATCTACTTTTGCAGATTGACTTACGAGGAGCGATTTGCCTGAAATCTCGGTGCGTGTCATGTTTCTCGGCGGCTCGCAGCGATATATGTCCAACTCATGGATTGCGGTGCGGCGAAAGTAATTGCGTCGATATGACGACGTAGATCACAGAGGTCGGGGAATCGGGTGTTTTATGGGTTTCAAACTAGGTTCCCTTCAAAACGGGGGGAGGGTAGGACGCAGGGGTTTTAAACCACATAAGGTTGCAGTTGAATACCAAGCATCGTCCTCTAGTGAGAAAGTAGCGCCCCAGCCTGTTTGAGACCCTGGACCAGACGACTTTTCCCCATGGTGTTCCGTGTTTCAAGCCACGTATGGATTAGCATGTGGGATAATTGGCCACAATCTGCATGCTGGATGGCTCTATCTGACCAGAAAGGTCATCCCGGATGGGACTTTGAAGCCCGAGGGGCCATCATAATCTCGGCCGGAAAGCGGTGATCTCGACAAGAGAGTTTGTATTGTCAGCCACCAAAGGGGCAAATCTCGCGCTAGTATGGGCCTAGGCTCCAAAACCCGAATGGAGGGAAACTCTGTGAGACTTCGCCTGTATGCTTGCGGGGTTCGTGGCTTGGGCGGTCGAAAGCGTATGGGCCGGGGAAATGCTGTACGACCCAGCTGCCTAGGCTGGTTTCTGCTTAGATTTGTTAGGTTTCCAGTCTAGCCTCTGGTCGTTGACAGCCACGTTGACAGGTTTCAGCCGTAGTCTGAGTGGTGGCCTGTGAAAAGCAAATCTAGTCAAAGCGAAGGTGCAAGCAACCAGCCACGTGCAGCCGATGTCATTCACATGCAAGGCCCGGCCTATCGCGTAATTACGGTCTGGATGCGCTACGGATGGCCACCTTTTGAACAATCGCCAAAACCTTGCTCGCCAACGGGAACAGCGAAGAGACCCCCACGTAAGACACAGCAGATGCGGTGAGCTGAATCAAGCTGATGACCTGCAGCCATTAGCCCTCTGCACTGGGTAGCATCCGAATGGCCAGGCTTCTGCACATATAAACCGGCCGCGCCGTCCGGTCTGAGACATGGCATCGTATCTCAAGATGTCAGCTACTTGCTAACCGGGATCCGCGAAATCGGCTGGGCCCAACCGCAGACCTGGGACAGGCTGCTGCTGAGCATTTCACAACTAATCTGACATCTTTTTTGCTTTTATTTTCGTGGCCGCCACGCCTGGCAAAACGTATTCCAGCACAGGAAAATCACCGCGACGCGAGATTGGGAGCTACCGGAGTCCAGCTGGGCCGAATTACGAAGCAGGTGTCCATGATGGATGCGATCCGTTAGACAGGGCAAAACAGGTTGCAGCAAAAGACCAATCTGGGTGGTTCTTGGTGGATTCTGATCGACGTTTGTTCCCGCCCAGACAGAAATGCATTCCAACCTCGGGTCCGCTCTGGGGAAGCGCCACCAAAGCTTAGCACCATGAGCAAAGAATGCAGCTCTTGTGGTGGCTGCCGGCCAAGCCTATGAGGGGGTATTTTAGTAATGGTCCGATGAGGGAAACAATAAGAGTGCCCCTTTCGGGCGATAATCATTTTCCGAAACGGGTTGCAACTGCAGCAAATGCCGCTCCGAGTCGCCTCAAAGGCCAGGGCAGATTACACTAACCTTAGGGTTACTTGCAATGAAACCTGGGGTTGCTACAAAAGCGTTTCTGGTCTAGCATAAAATATGACGGATTAAAAACCTAAGATGAACTAGAAATGGCTGCACATTCATAGCCGTGATACACATCGGGCTGAGGACGCTATCTAAACATCAGCCTTGACGGGGCCTTATCACAATTTCGGCTTCAGACCTCACATCACGTTTCTCAACGGTAAAAGGCCCCGAGTTGAGCTTTTTTATGAAATTTATCCGCCATAAACCAACCTCATCGATAACCTGGTCGGCTGGAATACCCATACAACAACTATCATCCTTCTGGCGATCCAAATCTCGACATCTCCATGTCTGGCTCATCCTAGTGACAGTGCTACCCCAGACAGGTGGAATAAAATATTAAAGAATGCTTGTTGGAAATATTGGCTAATCTAAGACTGGTAAGCCCTCCTAGGCAACCCTTTCGCAAGCTGTCAAGGGAATTGAAACTGAAGGCATGGATGTTAAGACAACAACGATCATGATTTCATATTTCACGAGCAAGAGGTTCTCGCAGAAATTAGGTGCTCACTATTTCACAATATTAATATCCAGATTTGGTTCCCGACGACTTGGATGTCTGATTGTCCACATGATCTTGATCTGTCATTGATCTCACAGTAGCTAATTTGACTAGCGAGCCGCCGGCTCCGCCTGTGCGTGCCCAACCTCAATATAGCCTCCCGAGACAACGGCTTCCATCCGTTATTGCTGCAACCAGCTGGTCCAATAGAATTAGGTGATCTCTTTCTCCGTAATTGAAACTCTTGTAGGGCCACTATCACCATTCCTTATTGGTGAGCTCCAATCGTGAATACGAACCAATTGCCAAGACACGCCATAGCAGTCTTTGCACTTGAGCATACCTTAGATTAGGATGAGCAGCTCATGTCGGAAACGCGGCCCTTTCTGTATCGGGTTTTGGTCAATGCCAGATGTGGGCGCAAAAAGTCTTCCACCTCGACAACGCGACCGCAGAAATGCAGAACTGCAGAACTGCAAGGGTTGAGGCTGGAATAAAAATAGCCATTCCATGTCAGCTGTGTTTTCACTTGATAAACAAACATACAACGAACAGAAGATTATATACAATGTGGATGTGATGGCAAGCTAAAAAGTAGCTGGAGTCTTGACAGAACTCGGGTTTATCCCCCGCCCGACACTTGCCTCAGTGGGCGAGATTTGAGTACGCTGGATCTGCAGTCAAATCCGAATGGCCGGCCGCAGGGTAGCGTCATCATCCTTGCCAAAGTCAAACCCAAGTCATTGATTGGTCTTTAGTTCATTAATCCATACCACGATCTTACAAATGGAGATTGGCGCGGTGCGAGATGATTGGTGCCAGCAGCGCAGGGAAAAGATTGATGTTGAGGCTTGATCTTACATTCTTCACATATGAAAATTACATAGCGGTATCGGATCACCGAATCAAGCAACCACCCGGTTACTTTACACTAACATGGCCTTGCGAGCTCTTACAGGGTATTGATTCTCTACCCTTCTAACCATTGTCTTCTCCACTTCTTATGCGTAGCCTCGGCAGCAGTATTATCCGCAGTGGCCCTTGCCTCATATGATTACTTCTGCACCGCAGCCATAGCCTCCCGACTACTCGACGCCTCTGGACACTTGACCGCTGCGCCTAGCTCGTCGCAAAATATACCAAGCCCCACGAGGAAGACCAGCGCTTCTGATGGTCTCCCACAAAGTCGACGGGACCTCTGCGACACTTCCTCTCCGTCAGGACCCGATACCCCGTCGACCATAGCCCTCTCGTGCTCAGCCCGGGCCTTGAGGCGGAGCGTCTCATATCAGGCGCGATAGGTCTCTTTTTAGTCCTACGGAGGATTTGACCAGCTCGGATCGACGTCGCAGCCACTAAGACTGGTGTTCTTCATGCAGAGGGTGAGGGGAGGTTGCGGCTCGCCAGCGGGTGTCCAAGGCCCATTTCCGGGGCGGTCCTCATGCGTGGGAGGTGAGGACAGCTCGGCAAATAATTTCTGTTTATGGCTTCGCTGATTCAGGAAGGAAGGGGGATAGCAGCTTAGACGGCAGCAATGTACTGCTTGTTACGAGCGGTGATCTCTTCCTCCGTCACGTTTCCTATTTGGAACTGCTCGTAGACATCTTTCATAAATTTTGAGATTCCTCCAGGCTGTAGTTATTACCCTTGTCTCAGCTGACTTTCAGCTTCTGCTGTCGAAGGAAACGGCGCCGTGGTGCCGAGGTTTGCCGAGGAGCCATGGTCGATAGCCTCTCCCGCCGCCTCCGAGACGGTAGTGACGACAAGTGTGCGAGCATTTTCCAGGGATAATACACCCATACACGGGGATTAATATTTGAGGTAATGCCTGTGTGAATACCAACACGAATGTCTTCTTTGGCTCTGAAGCCCCCATGATCCCAAGACTCTCGGATGTCGCCATGAGGAAATACCAGCAGCTTCTCAAACCCCATCAATTGAATGCCACATTTGCAACCAGTGCGGGTCGAGCTTTCATATTGTTCATTTTATAGGAACTATTCAGCTGCCTCGTAGGTCCCAGATTTTCACAATGCCAATCTTGGCCTGAACAGTACTTGGAACTTCACCAACGCTCCAGGGCCCCATTCAATTGTTACTGTGATACTGATCAATAGGGTTGATTGCATTTTGATTTAGAATGAAAATCAGAGCTTTATATCCGATTCCCAAGAGAAAATTCAATATTGCAAGGGGATTAAATTACTTCTTCTTTTGGTCAGGGCGATAAGATTTCCACAGCCAACCATATTGCCCAATTCTACTTGTATACCACCTTTGTGGCCTGGTTCTTGGATCGATAATTAATTCTATCACTCCTTTTCTTTTTTAACTGGAAACACACACTACAACAGATATATCCAACTTGTTCTAAGCTTTCTCTCAACAGCTAGATGTGACCGTTCCAAAAGTATGACAGAAAAGCACTTCAAAAGTTTCAGAATTGCTAGATGCCGCCAAGGAAAGAGGCGTTTTTCCCTAGCAGTCTTTCGAATTCGGATCAGCTCCCAATTCCAGGAGACACTTTACGGCGTTAGCCTGTCCTCGGGATGCCGCCAAGGAAAGAGGCGTTCGCCCCGAGCTGTCTTTCAAATTCACATCAGCTCCAGCATGCAGGAGGATCTTAAAAAAATATTCCCGTCCATCATATGCAGCCCATGAAAGCGGGGTTCGACCAAAATCATCTCTCGAGTTCACATCAACATTCCTAATCTCAAGGATAGGGGTGACAAAATCCTGCCCAGAATGACTTGCAGCCAGTGATAGTAGTGTTCGACCCTTGTATGCTCTTGGAATCAGATCTATCTTATGAGCCCGAAGTAGCATCAGGAAGGCTTCGAAACGGTTGCGCGAACCAGCCCAACTTATAGGGCAACTATAATGGTCGTAGCTCCCCTTAAACTCAATTTTCTCATTTTGAAGAAGCAGCTTTACTATTTCTAAATGATTAAATTCAGCAGCCCACCAGAGGGCGGTGCGGCCTCTCGTATCTGTCGAGTTGAAGTCAACCTGGTCGTCCATGAGCAGAACTTTGACCAATGACGCATGGCCATATATTGTAGCCCATGATAAAGCCGTTAACCCAGTGTCTCCGTCCTTGAAGTTAGGTGTAAAATATTTCATCTCAAGGAGGGATGCAAATATTGCTACATCGCCATATTCCACAACATAAGAGATAATTGATCGCCGGTATGTATCTCCAAAGTGTTCCAGTAGCTGGTTTTGTATCGATATACGCTGGACTTGAATCTGAGAGTATCTGTCATGGTGTTGGTAGTTCTAGTCAAAAAGTATCTGAACAGAGTTGGAAAATGATTGGCTCCGAGCCAAGGCCCATCGAAAAACTTTAACTGCTCCATGACTCTCGCTTAGCATCGCGGCTATCAGTGGACACTTGAATTGCTCATTCCTTGGTTGGATGCATTCGAGATCTAGCGGAAGCATTCCAATGATGCGGGGAGTATCTGCTTCAGCCAGTACATAAAAGATACGAGTATCCGAGGTATAGGGCCGTAAGCCGTGTTTTCTCCATATATTGTAGAAACTGATCCATGAAATAAACTTCCAATCCTCAAAGAACGCTGGTTGTTGTATCCCATGCTGAAGTGCCTTTTCTGCATGATATAGGACGTTGTTGACAGAATATCTCAAAAAAGGAAACACCTCGTCAAGGGATTTACGAAGGCTGAACAAGTTTTCTGGGAGAGGTTCATTCAGATCCCAATAAGAGGAGATATCAATACTGTTGCAGCTCAGACAACATCTCTTTAGTTTTTCATGGCTTTGGCCCTCAAAGCTTTCAAGGCCTGTTAATATATCGCGCATTCCATCTTCTTTTAGAAGAAAACCTCGGATCGACTCATGAATGAACTGCACTGTGGGCTGCACGGATTTGGTTATCTCAGCTAATCCCTTTGATGTGCTTAGTAAGAATCTGCTGATAGCCTCTCTCGGGACTTGTTCTTTGTCCCAAGGATCAAATCCCTTGTCTGTTCCACATAGAATTGCAAAATACAATTCCTCTGGTTTCAGTGGGACCCTTGTGAATAAAATCCACTGGACACAACAGAGAAGCTCTTGTTTACGGTGATTATCTTTGGATAAAATGTCTCGAAACAGTTGATGTAGGTTGCCGGGGATCTCCTGTAGTCGCCGACGAAGAGTACTTGTCTGCCCATCGTCATGTTCTTTGTTGAGCATATCCACGACCAATACCACCCACATAAACACACCTGATGCCTTTTTTTTTGAAGCTCGATTCGGATATCTTGCGCCCATGAGCTATTTCCAATTCTTAATTCACTAGAAACATAATTTTCAATATCCCGGTCGTGGCCAACCTGATCTTCAAGGATTGAATGAAAGCCATGCTTGACTGTAATGTGGGGATAGTGTCTGCTAGAAAAGCAAACGCGAAATCTGATGTCGTTCGAAATAGCCAGATCGCCTACATGTTCAAAGTAGGAAATCATGTCGCGAATATCTTGTTGATCACATTCGTCTAATGCGTCGATGAAGCATACAACCGATGATTCCCCGAGATCTTTGACGACGTGGTCAAGCAAGTCTTTCAATGTCTCCACCGTCCAATTAAACGTATGAGTGGGTTGGTCAAGATACCACAAAGTTATTTTAAGAGATTCGAAAACTTTTTGCACTTTTGGGATTTGCGTGAGAAGTTGCAGTAGCAGTGATCGGTACATTCCTGTCACCGATTTCTCCAAGTCATCCCCTCTCGCATTGAAGAAGAAATGGATGACTGTCGTACTCTCCATAGTTTCAATTGCATTTTGGCGAAGGAACTTCATCAAAGTAGATTTACCGGCGGCTGGTTTTCCCTTTACCTATAGAAGTCCGTGGTGTTTTTTTAATTGCACCGGATCCAGCCAATCCATGTATTCGGGCGTGCTCAAGAACCACCTGCGGGTTCTTGCGTGAGCAGTCTTGATTGTCATATACCGAGCGTCGATCTGATCAAATCGTAACGATAGCAGCAGAGCCTTTTTTTGTTCTGCTGTTAGAGAAGCTGAGCCTTGTCGCTGGTGTTGACCCAATGGCTGTTCAGTGGGTTCAAGAAAGATGTCCTGCCACAGACCCGCCGTGTTAGGCGTGTTAGGAGGGATGACCAACAAAAGTTCCTTGGCATACGCAGCTGCCAAAGCAGCAGCATGTGGTTGCCACTCCTTATTTTTGTGTGAATCCGCATAGTCACATATTCCTCGGATAACGAGACACGGAAAGTGGTTCATCAATGTAGCAGCTTCCATTTCAAAACACAGGACATTTTTCTGGGACCAATAATCCCTCGTCTTGCCATGTCGCATGACCTGGTTTCCTGGGGCAATAAGACCATAGTGAATTGCACACTCGTTATGGGATCTATTTGGTCGAGGTTGTAGCTTGGATTGATCACAGAATCTGCAGTCAGGTTGGCTTTGTGTGTGTTCATGGTCGCTTCGGAACAGCTGGTCATTTAACGAGTCTGGACGTGCAAACTGTGTGGTAGTTTGTTGATGTCCCAGCATCCGAGAGAGGATAGCTGACAAGTTCAAAGGTTTAGATTATAGTTTTAATGTCGCCGTCATGATTGACTGAGGGGGTCGGACAGGACTGCTCGCCAGATTCAACTGACCGTCTTGGGTCTTGCCAAAGTCGTATTGAAGCACTTCAGTGCTCACAACAACGTCACCCAGCCGTATTTCCGACTTTCCTGGCACTCCGCCGCCAATTCCTACCATCAACCTCACATCGATCGAAGGAAAGCTCCGCTTCATATTTGTCGCTATAATTGCTGCATTGTTGGTGCCGTACTGCCCAGATGGCAGGCATGCAATTACCACGTTGTGATATCCGATCCTTCCCAAGGTGTAGGTATTGGTATCCAGTATACCACCGGATAAGTCGTCGTGGATCTCGTCAAGCATGAGACGGGCTGCAGCCAGCTCGATGGGGAGCGCAGATAGCCAACCGACCCTGTAGATCTCATGAGATAACCGTCTCCGACCGCGTCCGTCCATAGGCTCTCTACTGCCATTTTCATCGGATCGAGTTGTCCTTTGGCGTGTCGTATCCTCCATGCCTCCATCCATGGTGTCTCTACGACCCCTCTTCCTGTTAGGGTGAGTAACCAGACTCGTGGTGCTCATGATTGACGGGTGAGACAACAAGCGGTTGGCGGGAAAGTGATTATTGCGCAACCTAGGTCTGGGTGTCAAGCCGGTGTGCAGACCAAACGCCTCCTAGGGCCGGTCCCCGCGTGTGATTTGAAGGATAGCAACTCCGAAGCCGATGCTCGATTCGTGGTGGAGAGGTCAGCATTTTCGGCTACGCAGCGAAATTCAACAAACCCATAAGCCCCTCTCACGCGCCGCAACGACCAATTACATTTTTTTAATGCGGCTGAGGCGGTGCGCAAGGCTGACAGGATCACAGTTGATTAGCATAAACCACGAACCCGAAAGACTCCCTGAGATCGAGCCAAGGATCGGAACTGACTGTGATGTGAATATTTTGGATGACAATGTTGCTCGCACCACAGATCAGCGGGAGCCCTTTGCCTCGGATCATGCCACTGAGATCAGCCCCAAAAAACACTGGATTTCAAAGTTCTTATATTGTTCATCATAATGCCATAATTTATTTACGGCAGCTATCATTATCTATAGTATGTTAATTATCCCGTCATTACTTTTGACCCAAAATATTCCGAATAGTCCGTCCCAAATCACCCCAACTTCAAATTATGTACATGAATTCTGATTAAGTGTAGAGCAAATCAGCGCATGTAAGCGACATTGTGCGACTTATTTTTTGCTTGTTGACGGCAACGCATTAATTTAGCAGGTGTAGTCAATGTAAAGACCGCTCTTGTCGTCCTGTGCAAGGAAGGCCTTAGTGTTTCCGTTGGGGTTGTCAAGGTAGAGAATCAGGCGGACCTCCTCAGCACAGTCGACATTGCCTCCATTATGAGTGGCAGCATCAATTTCGTCCCAGGCTGTGAGATCAAGACCGATACGATTCTCGTCAGTGCCGATGTTGTCGAACGCCTTCACCGCAGAGTAGGACACATCGGTGGGGAAGCCGGAAAGTTGGCGAGCACGGACAAGGGCATTGCTGCCATCGACGAGGAAGGTGCGCTCGCTCTTGCCAGCCTGCTTCCATCGCAGGTAGCAGGTTTTGGCGTCAGAAGGAATGCCGGTGAATACGGCGGCCTGCTCAAGCTGGGACTTGTTGGAAAATGTCTCGACGTGCCAGTCTGAGACGGCGGTTGAGGTGCGGTCGGCTTCTTGAGGATACAGGTTGTACATGCTGGGCTTGTTGACGGTGCCCGAAGTGCAAGCGCGGGGCACATGGCGAGGGGCGGCAGTGGCAAGCCCCGTCAGGCAAAGGACGGAGAGGGCGGCCTGTGTGAAGAACATGTTGGGAATTTGGTGGGAGAGTGAGACTTGAGAGAGGTATCCGGGTTGTGTTTGCAGATTAAGAGTCAGAGACAAAGACTGGGTGAAATAGGATGAATGCGATGGTGCTGAGTGAGGTGGGAGCAGATGTGGAAGATTGCCGATCTAAATAAATAGCTGCGAATGCATGAGCAGCAAAGCCGGATACGCCGTTGGGTGAAGGATCGTCTGGTTATTGCGCACGTGGCTAAGACCAGCCTCGTATTTTATGAAATTTATGCAATACTAATAGCGGGCGGACACCTCGCAACGACATTTATTTGTCGATTAATATCGAGAGTTGAATGCCAAGCTTTGTGAGGAGCGAATGATGTCAAGGGCCCCAGCCTCCTGCAATTTTTGCTGACTCGCTGGGGTAAGACAACATGTCGCCTGCAGAAGGAACAACAGCACCGCCACTGCGACATTCAGCTACACCGCCAACTACCAACTACCAACGCCAGCTACCAACAGTCTCTAATTCTCACCACGAGAAGGGAGAAATTTGGCACGGAAAACCGGTCGCTGAAGTCAACTGTAAACCCCGGCCGTGTCAAACAACTTAGCGAGGACGCTACCGAGTTACAGCATCGATGGTTTATTTTTTTTCCATCGCTTTCAGTGCACCCACCCTCGCTTGGCAGATCGCGAGTGTGCGGGGAAACTAAAAAGAGACGGGAAAAGCAACAACAAACACGGCCGACTCCATCCAATCGCATCAAGGAGCCAACCTGTTTCCCGCCCGCAAACGCAGCCACTTCACTTTTTTACAAACCAACGTTGATAGGATGAATCGTCCATCCGTTCAGCACTTGGGAAATTGGGCTGCATCCTGCAGGCCGTGTTTCTGCATAACTAAGCCTCTTATTAATTTTTGATGTGTTGGCTGCCCCGTACTCGGATCTGCAGGCTTCTCGCCGATCCTAGCCTGTTGGGGCGCCCGGATGCAGCGTGCTGAAGGCAGCTGCGCTAGAGCCCGTGGGCATCGCATCGTCAACTCGGCGGGACTTTGTTTGTTTGTTTCTCTTTTCGAAGAGATCTGGAAACATCCGTGTCAAGGCGCCGGCGAGTATCAGGCTTGTCGATGAGACGCGGAGAGCCCGACGTGATTCTAGCGCCTCTTGAGCAACTACCGTTTTCAGGGTTCCTCGGTTCAAAGAGTTTTGATAGAGTTCCCGTGTCGCTTGCAACAGTGCGTTTCCACAATTTAGCTGAAACAACTTGGCAAGATGATCCCTGCTCCGGCTTGCAAAGGTTTGCATGAGCTCAGACCTGTTTATGATGATGGATTATGTGCAGCCGAGGGGGCCCGAGCTCAAGGCAAAAATAAGGTGACTTTTCCAGCACCCGAGTGTGCTGTGGCGCGAAGGCTGAGAGCTGAGAGCCAGCACAAACACTGCAAAGAAGGCCTAGAACTCGCCAAGAATCACCACGTCGCGGAGAGGCTGGGCAATATGCTGCAGCCACATAGTTGACACATCGAATCGGCCACAAGATAAATGCCTCTCTTGCAGCCTCAAGCTGCCAGTGAAAAAGCACGGACGCGCTAAAAACAAGGGACCATTGCATGATTTATTCATCACCGCTAAAATACTCTAATAGACAGCTAGAACCAGGAAAGAATCATCTGAAACCCGAACGGGTCCGTTCTCCATCGAGCCCTACGCTCGTCCATGAATCGCATTTCGCCCTTCGTCATCGTTCTGTTAAATTTGCTTGGCGACATTATTTCTAACAGCCATTGCCGTATATTATTAGACTAACTGCTTAACTGCTACTAGTATATGCACTTGCCAAGCCAGTCACTAGTCATCTTTCCCAATGGCTCCTTCATTGCATGGTCTTCATTGCCCAGTTTCAACTCAATGAGGAACTGAACGGTGCAGCGCGCCCCAAAAGCGCTTCGTTTTACACAAGTATTCCACCCCACAATTCGACCTTCGTTTCTTTCATTTATGTCACTCCAGACAGTGCGATGGGATTAGTATTTTTGCTATTGTTCACTGACTTCCGTTACATTTGTACGGTTGAAGGGCAGTACTGGGATTTTCAATAGCCAGCTTTCCATTGCCATAACTCAACCTTTTCCAATATTCATAGAAGCTCTGTCTCATACGGTACAATACAATTGCGCAGTAAGAAACGCACTGCACTTGTACTACATCTAGCTATAATTAATTCACGACAGTAGCATGCAAAAATTAAAAGTATAAACACAAAACATCGCAGAACCTACCCTGTTTATACTGTCATCGTTATATTATCTGTCCAGTTAATCAGATTTATTGATCCAAGAGTTCGGCAGACTCTCTGATATTGCGCGACGATTGCGATCGCAATTTATCGGTCAATCACATGACATTCAGTCGCCAAGTCTTCGGGCCGTGCAAATCCCACATTCATCCTGGTAGGATAAGGTTCTAGTCGTATATTGCAAGCTGCCAGTGTTCTATGGTTAGCATCTACACGTTTTAAGAAGGCCAAACGGATGCACCGAATGGAAGTGGCCATCAGAGTTGTTAGGCATGTTTCGAAGCATACTATGGCCTCCGTCGACCAGCAACATTCTTGCCTTCCAACTGAAATAACTTATTTTTCTCTTTTTGTCCGAAAAAAAAAGCTACCCTACTGCCAGCCGTAAAACAGATGCAGGCTTTCGAAAGAAAAAAAGAACCAAATTGCCACTGTTGCTTTGCGACCCAATTTCTATCTTGCTGGTGATGCAACGGCTTTAGATCAGTGGTGATGTCAAACGCGCGGACCGGGAAAGGTTCAAAGTCCTGGACGGCGGATTTTGGTCCCAAAATCCGCCGCAGAAAGATGGCGCTAAAAAGCATCTGACACCATACGATCGCGACGGAGCGCAACGGGTAGCCATCGGGACCGGAGCAGGGGTGAGAATCCAACTTTTTTGTGGAGACGGCGGACATGCTCGGTCCCGGACTTCGTACTTGTCCGGTATCCGCCCAAAGACCGCGTCATGTCGTTCACACCCTCAGCAGCAAGCGAAAAATACAAGTACACCAGTTCCCTCATAGGAAAACGTAAGATAACATTTTATTGCATCACTGGTATTACAGCCTATTCCATCAGTGTCCGAATAAGATCAAAAACACAAAAAAAAAAAGCCACATCATGTCTTGGACTCTTTCACTTCGTCAGGCCAGGCCAGCACCCATCATCGCAACCCTAGCCGCCGGCGGTATTGGACTTGGAATATTTTCCAAGATGATGTTGGGCGATGCTCATGCCCAGTCCAACTCTCCTCAGAAGATTTTCAAGGGCGGCCCTGCGCTTCTATCTTTGCCGCTCGAGAGCTCAGAGTCTGTGAACCACAACACCAAGCGCCTTCGATTCAAGTTACCAAATGAGGATGCTATTAGCGGGCTACCTCTCACATGTATGAAGGCCCTCCTCTGGCTGCATTCAAAACTAACCACCGGTCCATTAGCTGCCTTATTGACCGTCTCGTTCCCCAAGGGAGGATGGATTCCTGTGCCCCGCCCCTATACTCCCGTGAGCCCTTCCGGTAGGTCTCTCTATACAAGATAAGTTCGCTTGGAATGAAGTACTGATGAGAGACAGATGAGCCAGGTTTCGTTGATCTCCTGGTCAAAAGATACCCCCAAGGCAAAGCTAGCAATCACCTTCACTCTCTACAGCCCGGTGACAAGCTATTCTTTGCAGCAGCCTTGCCAGGCTACTCTTGGAAGACCAACCAGTTCCCCCACGTTACTTTGATTGCAGGTGGCGCAGGAATCACCCCTCTGTACCAGCTTGCGCAGGGCATTCTCCGAAACCCCGACGACAAGACGGCCATCACATTGGTTTTCGGCGTCAACAGCGACCAGGATGTGCTTCTCAAAAAAGAATTTGAAGAATTCTCCGAGAATTTTCCAGGACGCTTCAAGGCCATCTATACAGTGAGCCATCCGGTCGAGGGGTCGCCCTACAGAAAGGGCTACGTAACCAAGCAGCTGCTAGAGGAGGTTCTGCCATCAAGCAGGCAGGACACCAAGGTTTTCGTTTGTGGGCCTCCGGCAATGGAGGAATCACTTGTGGGCAAGAGGAACTCCTCCAGTATCCTCACTCAGCTCGGTTTCAGACGGGACCAAATCCACAAGTTTTGAGGCTTTGATAAAAGTTTCGCTGCGCGATCAACTTTCTCCACTTTGTACAATCGAATCTTTGAATGATTGTAAAGGAGGCACTTTCGCGCTATAGTAAATGAGTACTTAGAAGCTGGCATGCACATAAACCTAATGATATCTTTTTTAATATATTCATCTTCACTTTTGTCTCCAAGAGAAAGTAACAGGGAATAACGGAAAGGCAACCGCGCCACAATGGTGTCAACCCAATCTGTCGTAGAAGTCAGAGGTACATTAGTGTCCTGAACAAGCTTTCCTAAAAATTCTATGTATTTTCATTATTCTTTTGGGAAATGGTCTTGGGATACAATAATCAATGGATGCAGCAGATAAAATGCATATTGACGCCGAACGCGCCTTTTTGCGGTACGTTTTGCATCTCCAAAACGCTAATATTAAGGTGATGATTAAATGGTGTGATGCAGCCCTGGATTGTCATCTAACATTTGCGGCTCTTTGGGCCGGTGGGTTAATCGATGACTCGTTAGGCTAACGATTGGCCTATTGGACAACCGAACCTTTACGACCGTATATAGCAAAACTCTGCGAATTGCTAGAAGAGCGGCTTCCTGCGAAGCCTGAAGTGCGAGTGCCTTTTGCAGCACGTAGAGCTATTCCATACCCGTAGAGATATTCCAAGGCTGCGGCCTCTATTCTATATAAGAATCCTGCTTTTCTCTTGAAAATCGATGCTTGACTTCTTCCTTCACACATCAAGACCAACGCAGTTCACTCAAGCACCTGCTCCAACCTTGGTCTTATCCCACATTTCTCAGCAGTTGATCTTCTTGCCTTGCCGCCCAACATGAAGGTCTCAACCCTTCTCGCTGTCCTCGCGGCGGCCGCCACTGGAAACAGCCTTGCCATCCCGGCCAACTGCACTTACTTTACGCACACGGGAATCACGGTTTCCGCGACGCGCATCTTCAATTTTTTCAAGGGCTCGCAGGAGACCGTGAATGTAACATCCACCGGCAACAGCTCCATCGTTCCCCACCACACCTACGCCACAGTCAAGGGGTCCGCGGTTCGCACGTCAAAGTACTACGTGGAACCACGACCAGTTATCAATGTCACGCACGCAGGCTATCATCCTCATGCCGACTCTACCAAGAGCACTCATTATACGCATGCCGGGATCACAGTTTCAGCTGTCAATGTAACCTCCTCGATAGTGAAGACGGGCTCCAAAAATGAAACCAGTACCGTCAACAAGCACATCGTCAAAGCCGAGGTGACTGTAGGCGATGGCCTTCCTAGAATTAACAAGCCTGCAAAATCTGGTGGCATAATCATTCTCCATGGTAAGCACATTCTCTATTCCCTACTCTAAAGGCAAGATGCGAATCTATGTTCCAGGATCTCGACCCATTGCTGAGCCTGTTACCGGGCACAGCTCCGCTACAGAGGATTCCAATGCGGGCAAGCCCACCAAGACTCCCGAGAGTGTCAAGGGAGAGAAGCCGGCTGAAAAGACCCAGGAGGCTTCTAACTTTATTGGAGAGGACAAGCGAGCCACTCACTAGATCCCGGATCGCGAGCGTGAGACCAACACTATCTCCAGGGGTGGGCAATAAGCTGTAAGCCAAGTGAAGGGAGGATATTAGTATGTTTAAAGGAGTAGGAAATTAAAAGATTGGCAACTAGGAGACTATTATTTATTTTTATTTATTTTACCAAGTCCAGTTAAGGCTCTAGCATCCAGTTTTGACCTTTGCTAATTGTTTGCAGCGCTCATCTGAAGCGCCTGCACCATGAAATCTCGGACAGTCTCTCGGAAAGTGCGATATTGGAACCCCAGTGTTTTCCCCGTGGTTTCGCCATCAAGACCGTGGCTGTCGTCAATTTTCTGGGCCTCCAAATTTACAGTTTCGCTCAGGCGCGGAAACTCATCCACCATGATCTGAGCAACCAGGCCATACGACCACCTCTCTGGCGCTGTCGGAGTAAACCTTTTGCCGCCGGCGTCCTTGAGTAGCAGTGACTCCACGTGAGCCACGGCGAGGTCCCGAACATCAATCCAAAAGGGTACCCGGGCCACAGGGAGAGGGTTAGCCCCCGCTGCAACCTGCCAGAGCATGGTGTTTGTCTCGTTGAGCTTGTCGATACTTGACACCGGGTGGACCATGGGTCCAAAAGTCATGGGAGGACAAAGCGTGACAATGTCGAAGGCCGGCTTGCGTTCCTCGACGTACTTCCAGGCCTCCAGCTCCGCAAACTTCTTGGAGCCGCGATACGCAACCACGGCGCTCGTGTCTGGGTGGATAGACTCCTCATACGACAAGGGGTTCCAATCAGCCGCCGTGTAGGTAAAGTAGGGCGGCGCTGTTCGGTTGATATCCACAACAGAGGCAAAGGAGGAGGTGATGACGACGCGGGAAATCTGCGGGTTTGTGGCGGCCGCATCGAGAATGGCGCGGACACCATTGATGGCGGGAATGATTAGTTCCTTTTCGTTGTTTGTTGTGTCATAAGTGAACGGCTACACGGGGCAATCATGTCAGCGTGGTTTTCCGTGGTCCCAAGCCGGAAACTTCATACACTGGCAACGTGAATGATTCCATCCACCCCTTGAACGGCCTCCACTAGACCTCCCGGGTTTTCGAAATCATCTATCTGGACAAACTCGAGTTTATCGGCATGCTGCGGACGGGCGCTGATCATGGCATGGCCCTTGGAAATGGACCGCGTCGCTCCACGAACGCGGATGCCACGGGCGAGAAGCGTATCGACAACATGCGCGCCGATAAACCCGGTCGCGCCAGTAACAAGAACGAATTGACTGCCAATATTCATCAGTCGCTTATTCAAGCTAGTTGGGCAAAAACCAATTGCACCTACGGCGAAGCCATGATGCCCGTGTCAGGGTCCGATTGCGGAGATGGATCTGTTGTCAAAGGACGGTATGTGTGAACAAATTTCCAACCCCAACAAGTCCAGATCTTAGTTTAAACGTGTATACAAATGAAGATCAACAAAGCTCCGTCCTCTGCAGCAGGTTTCTGATTCAAAAGTCGTGGTTAAATGCGACCAGATGTAGTTAGGCTCGACCCACTGAAATCGGGCTTCTCTCCATGTCGAAATCTCAGCCTATACCGAAAGTTGGAAAACTTGGGAAGTAGGTTTCAGACATTTTCCAGTGTCATCAATTTTATGATGCTTACTTTTCCACTCAAAAAAGCGGTATCATCCTAGGTTCGGAGCGAGACAGAGTTTCTAACTTGCTGGTTGATCGAGTCAGAAACACATATTCTAGGTGTTTGCAAAATAGAAAAACCACCACGGTTTCAAACAAAAGCTCGGAGGGCCGATTTCTCATCTATAAACAAGTTGTATAAAACATAGCACATAATTAACCAGCCTAGCTACCCTATTCTCCGATTGCAGACTTCGCAGCCCCATAATCTTCGGGAGGCCCCTAGTCTAGGGTAAACAATGCGCCTCACCCAATTCTACTCTGGTTGCATAGTAGGAATTACCGACCTCCTTGATCAACCAAACGCGCGGGTTTAGCTCAGTTGGGGTATGTCATCACATTAATCCCTCACTTGCAGCACACATAACTAACCTTCACTGACAGAGAGCGTCAGACTGAAGATCTGAAGGTCGTGTGTTCGATCCACACAAACCGCAAGCATTCCTTTTTTGCTGCCGCCGATTTCTCTTTTGTCCGGCTCGTCACCTCAGCCAGCCCAGTTAGTGCGTCCCAGACGCCTGAACCGTCAACCACAAAGCGGGTTTAGCTCAGTTGGGGTATGTTGTTCTGAATGTCCACATCTGAGATGCACAAAAGCTAACCTTCACTGGCAGAGAGCGTCAGACTGAAGATCTGAAGGTCATGTGTTCGATCCACATAAACCGCAAAGACTACCTTTTTGATCGCGCTCGCCGTGAGCCTGGGATCGAGTTGTGGTTTTGGAAGACCTTAAGATCGCTTCCGCATCAACGGGCAAGGGCTGAGTTCCTGGCCCACTCCACAAAAAAGGCCAATTTCGAGTGTCAAGTTGGGAAAACAATGAACTTTAGTGTCTAGGAGAAGCATAGCGCATCTGGACTTGTCACTGTGCGCATTGGTCAGGTATAGTTCTGATGCCCAGCTTGATCATCCAAGCGACCTCATCACCAAAGCCTCATTGGTGAACCAATCATGTCACCGTCAAATATTTTTGCTGTTCAATTACATCTTAAAAAAAAGTGAATATTCCCAATGGCTAGTCTAAAGAAATCTACGAGTCAATCCTTCCCCAGGCCCCTCCACCCGGAGTGTTGATCTGCATTCTCTCGCCAGGCCTCAAGCTCACAACGGCCTGGGAACCAAGGCTGATCTTGTCCAACTTGCCCTCGTCGTTCCACCGAAGCACGTAGTTTCTCCCCACGCTTCCCGGCTCTCCCCCTTCCATGCCATATGGCGGGAACACGCGCCTCTCGCTGAGGATGCTCGACTTGAGCGGGATTCTCGCCTCAATCTCGCGGGTGATACCGTCGCCCCCGCACCACTTGCCGCGACCTCCGGTGCCCTCGTTAATCTCGTACCGTCGAACGATGACCTGCGTTCGCTTCTCGATGACCTCGGCATCGGTGATGCGGGTGTTTGTAGAGTGAGCGTGGGTAGCGTGCTCTCCGTTCCAGCCGGGCCCTGCTCCTGTGCCTCCGCCAATGGACTCGCCATAGTTCCAGCCCGGTTCAATCTCGCTGGTCTTGGGGTTTCGCCCACCCATGCCCCAGCCAAAGCTGCTCGCGCATCCTTGGAATGCGGCCACCGCCTTGAAAGCGCGCAGGATAACGTCAATGACCCGCTGGCTGGCAATTGTGCTTCCGCAGATGGCAACAGACGGGGTGGGGTTGAGAATCGAGCCCTTTGGAACGCGAATGTCGATGGGCGAGAGACAGCCTTCGTTCAATGGGATCTCGAGGTCAATTAGGCATCGGATGGTGTAGATGACAGCGGAATGGGTAATGGAGATTGGGCAATTGATGTTGCTCCAGGCTTGCGCCTCAGTTCCTGCAAAGTCATAAACAGCTGATCCTGTTTCGGGATCAATTGTAATCTTCAATCTCAGCCGCGTCCCGTTGTCAAAGGCATCTTCGGCTTCAAGACCGTCGGGGTGCTGTTTTGCCACCTTCTTCAGGTACTCGCGAACAGCAACTTCGGCATTTGCCTGGATCCCCCTCATATACTTGTGCACAATGGGAAGGGTGAATTCGTCGCAAAGCTTTCGGAGAAGCGTGATGCCGCGCTGGTTGGCAGATGTCTGAGCCTTGAGATCAGATATGTTGTCCTGGATTCGTCTTGTGGGACTGCATCCAGGGAAGCTTCCCGCGCGGTTGAAAGCTTCGTGGACCTCGTCTTCGAGGAATTTACCGCCGCTGACAATCTTCATCGATTTTACATTGACGCCTTCTTCCCACAGCTCTGTCGAGTCTGGCATCATGGATGTGATTCCCTTGCCGCCTGCGCAACGGTCAGCCGAATATCCTAGGGCGGGTTAGTTGAAGAAAATAGCTTACCAATATCTGTGTGATGACCTCTACTGGCCGTATAGAAGGCAATCTTGCCATCAACAAAGACTGGCGTCACGACTGTAATATCCGGAAGATGGGTGCCACCCCACTCGGGATGGTTGGTCATTAAAACATCTCCCGGTTGTAGCTTTCCAAGCCAATGCTTATGCTGGGATTGGATGGCGAACTGCATGCTGCCAAGGTGAATAGGAATGTGCGGCGCATTGGCAACGAGCTGACCATCCGGCGAGAAAATGGCACAAGAAAAGTCCAGCCTTTCTCTGATGCTTGTGGAGATTGACGTCCGTTGAAGCGTATTGCCCATTTGCTCAGCGATGGACATGAAACGGTGCGCAAATACGGAGAGCTGAATCGGGTTGGAAGCCTCGTCTCCAGTCTCCTGGCTGGCTGCGGCATCGTTTACCTTCTCAATAACCACATGGTTGGTGAGTATGTATGCGCGGAATCGAGGCTCGACAAGAATTGTCTGTGTCTTGTCGAGGATGAGCGCCGGGCCATCGATGGCGGTGCCCACGGGCGTATTGGCAAGCAAGTGAATGCTCGAACCCATCCACCCACCATCCACATAAATATCTTGCTGCTTTTGCACCTCAGCTGCTCGTGGGCTCTCCTTAACTTGGTTCAATTCTTCCGTCGGTGGAACATTTTTGCTGGCAACGCCCGCATTGCCAACGCCTCGCACCTGGATTGAATCAATCACAATTCTGCGCCCAAGGACGAAGGCAAACTCCCGCATGTGCTCCGATATGAAGGCAGCACCGTAATCCTCATCCGAGGGCTTCGAAATGACCAGATTTGTATCTGTGCCAAAGTATCGCAGGCTCAGAGATTCGTCAAATTGGAGCGAGTCTTCGCTAGCGCCTTGGGCAACAAGTTCTTCCCGCACGACCTGCTTCAAAACCTCAATTCGCTTACAGATCTGGGGCAAGTCTTCCATTTTGAAGTCTCCAGAATAAGGCTCGGAAGCTTCCTGTTGGAGCTGGGACTGGGATATGCCGTAGGCAGAGAGGAGCGAGGACCACTTGTGGATCAGGATGCGATTGATGCCCAGCTTTTCGGCAATTGAGCAGGCATGTTCTATTTATATTAGCTTAGACTGATCAACAAGAGTGACACTGTACATACGACCGCCAGCTCCTCCAAAGCTGACGAGATTGTGCTTTTCGGGGGCGTAGCCTCGGGCCTCTGCAGCAAAGTTAGAAGCAATCCATGGAAAGGAGGTAGTCTGCCTCACCAGTTGCGTTTCTGATTGGTCGGCTCATTGTTTCATTGGCAACGTTCAAGAAACCAAGGGCCACCTCCTCGGGAGTGAGGTTTTGAGAGGTTTGGGCATTGAAGTCGTCTGTGATTTCACGGAACTTTTGCTTGACAACCTCGGTATCTAATGGCTCACTGGCGTTCTTTCCAAAAATAGCGGGGAACGAAGACAGATCCAGTCTTCCCAGGAAGAGATTTGCATCTGTCACCGTCAATGGCCCGCCATTTCGATAACTTGCAGGTCCTGGGAATGCACCGGCACTCTCAGGGCCGACAACCAAGAGGCCATTTCGTGCAAAGAGAATGGAGCCTCCGCCTGCAGCAACTGTCTGGATGTTCAACATGGGGACCGTGATGGTCCTGTCAGCAATGCGCGTCTCAGTGAGATAGTCATACTTTCCGTCGAAACGACAAATATCGGTGCTGGTTCCGCCCATGTCAAACCCGATGAGAGCCGTGCCTTCTTCATCATCGTAGCAAGACTTGGCGATGCCGACCACTCCTCCAGCGGGTCCGCTGAGGAGTGCCTCATTGCCGCTAAACTTTTGGGACTGCTTCAGACCGCCATCTGAGCACATGAACTCGACTCTCCTTGGCAATTCTCTGAAGCCCGACTCAAAATTCTCGACATAGCGACGAATTACAGGGTAAAGATAAGCCTCGGAGCAGGCAGAGGTGCTCCGTCGAAGGAATTTGATGGTTGGGCTGATCTGACTGGAAGTTGTAATGTATTTAAACCCAACTTCTTTTGCGAGGGCTGCGACCTCATTTTCATGGTCTGGGTATATGTATGAGTGCATAAAGGAGATGGCGACAGACTCGTATCCATCATCGCGAAGCGATTGGAGCTGGACTCGGACTTGTTCCGGGTCAATCTTCTTGAGAATACGAACAATTTCTCCACTTTTGGTACGAAGCAGCTCGGGGTCTGTAATTTCGGCTTCTTTGTTCATCGGGAACGGATTCAGATCGTAGTCCTCGACCGTGATGCGCTCATCGACCTCAATCACACGTTGGTGCAGGGCCTTGGCCTTTTCCACTCTGAGAGCAAAGATCTTGGGACGAGTCTGGTCGCCAATGACGCAAACATCTTTAAATCCTATGCAACTGTGAGTTGATGTTCGGAAGCTGTGGGATCATGCATACCTTTTGTGGTAACGAAGGCAAACCTTTCACCCTTGTGCTCAAGCAGAGCGTTTGTAGCGATCGTTGTGCCAATTCGACAAGAAGCTAAGAGAGTGGGTTAATACATAGGCTGTGGGCTTGTACCTGAGAACTACCATACCAACTCGAGAAGCATCCAACTTTTCGCCAGCGGAAATATCGCGAACTTCGACTTGGCTTAAAACTCGTCGAATTGCCTCGGTCGGGGCATCGGCGTAGTTGTTGGGATCCTCTGACAGCAACTTGAAGATGATATCCTCTTGGCCTTGCACCGTGGCAATTACATCACAAAAGGTTCCACCACGGTCAATGGAGATGTTAATATCCGGGTTTGGCTTGATGCCCTCGGGCTGGTTCTCTATAGAGGGAGCCATTGCAATGGTGTTTTTAAACTCAGCCCAACATGAAAAGCAGATGACAAGGCATGGGCGCACAAATATATATCACGGCGGCAACCCAAATGCCGCGCTGACGTTGAACTTGGTTGGATGGAAACTGGTCAGAGATGGTCAAATTGCGTTGAGCATAGGCATAAAAATTTCCTATCAAGGAAGGTAGGCTAAGACACGATTGGAAGTTTTGCCAATGGTCGCAGCATAGAGAGCTCGAGGGAATTGGTGGAAGCACGCCATCCTGGGTCCCTGATAAGGCTGCGAGATACGCACGACGCTCTTCCCCTCGTCCTGTGCGTTCAATCATGACCGGAAACAAGAACAGCGGGTCAGGGCCGAGAATGGAAATATACGCTAAAAAAAATTACTAGAAGGAGGAATTCTGCTCGTCTCCACAGCAGCTGGTTCAACTTGTCGCGCAATCGCCGAGTCTCGGGCGCAATTGTGAATTGCCAATTTATTCCTGGTATCTGGATGGTTGAAGGTTGCCGAGTTTTTTTTGTTTTTAGACATCAACATGCCATGTGGTGCACTGTAGACATGCTGGTCGGGTGTTTGGTATATCAGAGGAACCCGCTGTAGCTAGGCGCTCGTTCATGTTCAGCTGCACCTTTTCAGCGGCGAGAGGAGGGGAAGGCCAGTGCACGATAGCAGTGTGTACAGGTGGCAGTCACCTGCGCTCGGAGGGGCTGCGGGGTCTCGCGGGCTATAATAAGTCATGGATCCCCTCCGTTGGCGAAGTGGGCCGCCCCTCCACACCACACTTTTGGCGCCTAAAATTTTTTCGTCAAAACAGGGCTGCGCCAACGCCGGGATATAAGAAAAATTTGCACACCACAACTTCAACAAACAATTGAGAGATTGAGCCCGGTTAGCTCAATCGGTAGAGCGTGAGACTCTTACGAGTACGCGATCTCAAGGTTGCGGGTTCGACCCCCGCATCGGGCTATTCCTATACAAATTATCTTTTTTTGCCATCTCAGATGGCGTGCTATCCTTTTGCTGTTGCCCTTGATGCGACTTGTCAACAGGGCTGAGCTTTTCTTTTCCACCATTTATAATTCGTAGAGGGTCAGTTGGTACCAATTGAGAGTTGTACATGCTTGACGGCCAAAAGGACGAGAGGTACTCCAGCGCCTCTCTTTAAAGTTGTGTAACTCACATGACCATAACCAATGTTATCATTGTATCGTCAACCCCCTTTGCATGAAGGGCAATGTCTAGTCTGATTGGCAATCCAACCTTGAATGAAGACAGAACACATAATTTTGCATGATATCGTTGCCGAATATGTACATCTGTTCCATGAGAAAAGCAAACAAGTTATCATCTCCTTGTGGACACTGGAGAATCGGCAAGGCAATTGCAAGAACATCGCGATACGAACCCAGATGACCGTTGGATAGCGTATAATCCAACCGTAAAATTGACAATCAACTAAAACTTTGGGCTTTGCAGAAGAAAACGATCCAGCCTCAACGGCGCGGCTCTAGTACAGTCTACATGCCGTTCACCAAGTGCCATCGCTTGGTTCTCTACTGCGAGTGCTATCAGGTCGTGCAATTGCGTCAGGTGCTTCCCCTGTAATTGGACGGCGTTTAGTGGACCAAACCCCGATATCCGCTATAGAATCCGCCAGGTCGGGCGCATCCCCACTCTAGCCGGCGTGCGGCATGTTATCGCGATGCTATCTCACTTCACACTCTGCAATCCGTTGTCAAATATCGTTGCAATTGAGTTGATAGATGCGCCCGGATTTCACAGCAAGATATATCTGATACATGCCTGTTTCATGGGGCTCTCGGCAACTTCCCATTGGCGTCCATGATGGAATCGCATATGAGCCGTTTCCGCATCCCGCTCTCATCTAAGAAACCTTCCACACGAACATCAACTCGGATCGCAGAGCAAAGAACCAGTCTCGGTCCAAATATAAACGAACAATCTGCTCCTCTCAAGTGGCCTCAGGACAGGCCGTCGCTCCAGTGCGCGACTTGTGGTGGCACCAAATTGCGTGCTGTTTCGCCAGAGAGATTCGACTTGCAAGCACGATTGGCTTGGGTGGAGGGCATAGTGAACAAGTCAGGATTATTAGGCGACGGTCAGAATATCGAGCAATTCGCTACAGGGACCGATATCTCAAGCCTAACCGGCGCCTCGTCACCGAGCTTGGTTCATTCAACTAGGCATTCCCCCACAAAACGGAATAGCGATAGGGCATCAACTGGCATAGATGAAGATTTGTCCAACCAAGAATCACGGGACATCCAAAATGACGAATCTCCATCCAAAAGGCAGCGTATTAGCATATCATCGGACCAAGCCGGATCAGACGTCGCCCTCATCACAGCCGGAGCCCAGACCCCGTCACATCTCAAACCTGATGTCTACTCCTTGGTAGACACTTACTTCCGAGATGTCAATCGAACCTATCCCTTTGTTCATAGAGAAACCGTGTTGGCCATCTTGCAAAAGAAGGGCTCGTCCATCTTCGCTTTCGATCCGCATGATGCCGACGCCACGACCGCGTATCTAGTCATCGCCATTGGATACGCCTCCCTCCAACGGGCGGAACAGGGCCAGCCAAGCCCAACCCCGATCTTCTCAATAAGCTACAGGGAAATACTCGCAGAGTACTTGACGCAAGAAACCGTTTCTGCCGTGGAAATCCTGCTCCTCTTGTCCATCTACTCTCAGTTCGACCCGAACGGATGCACTGCATGGCCCATGGTCGACATGCTCGCGCGGAAAGCCATCCGCCTCGGGCTAACTCGACGCGACACAGCCGAGGAGGGATGCCTGCCAGAGGAAGCCGAGCGGCGGCGGCGCTTGTTCTGGAGCATCTACGTATGGGACCGCATCGTCGCCGTGTCCACGGGCGTTCCCGCGGCCCTCGACGACGTCAACATGGACATGCCCCTCCCGGGGATAACCGTCGACGAGTTTGCGTCGGCCAACCGCCTAGAGCACACGTCGGTTCTGCAGGTGTCGCGCCAAATCATACAGTTGCGCATCTTGGAGGACAAGGTCCTCCACGAGATCCACCTGCGAGATCGCAAGAACACGAGGAACCTCACGCAGGCCGACCGCCGCGGGATAGTGAGCGATCTGCGGACCGAAATCGAGAACTGGTACAGCAACGGGTGCCTTCTCAAGTCGACGGGGCCGGACGAGGCCATGGTCCACATCCGCATCTCGTGGCTGTCGGCGCGGTACTACAACCTCCTCCTGCTGCTCTACTACCCTTCGCACTTCAACCCCGCCGCCTCGCTCGTCTCCAGCACCGAGCTCGTCTCCCTTGCGCAAAAGCACGTCCAGGCAACCGCGGTCCGCTGGCAGCAGCAGCACCTCCCGCTCAACCAGCTGACCCTGTGCCGCCTGTTCCCCGTGTGCATGATATTCCTGCACTGCTTCCTCTCCCACGCCGCGGAGAACCGAGACTTCCCCGCTGGACGCGAGGTCTCCATCTGCGCCGACATCATGGCTGCGTTCCCCGAGAGCTGGAAGCTGGCACACAAAAGCGCCGCGGTAATGGGCCAGCTGGCGTCATTGATCAAGACATGCGCTGTTTGCGACTCGGCAGCGCCCTTCTCCGTGTCATCGCCGCAGTCATTGAGCGAGGCGGATAGGGCCTGGCTCTACGCCATCAAAGTAAATTTAACAGAACTTGCGCAGCAGATAATGGGAAAGGGCAGCACATTTAGCCGCTGGGATCATACCGGAGAACGGGAAACGGAACTTTTGCAGACAAACCCAAGGCCAGCCTCTATAGTTGGAATCGACTCGATAACTCGGTCAGGCACATCGCAGGTTCACGAGCAACAAACCAGCCCAAACGGTGGGACCGATCAACTGGAATTGCCCACTGGGGACATGTATTTATATCCTAACGGAATATCTATTTTAGATTTTTCTTGAATACCAGGTATTGGCTGTTTAAACGCCCATGCTCCCAGACACCTTTTGATAACGTCGAGACCACCCACCACCCATTTAGGGGGAGAGCCAAAATACACACAATTCATACAATTGCCTTTTTTTTTTTGCCGCCTATGCCGCTTGAGCACCCTTCTTCTTCCTTGCCACTTCAGACTTCCAGGCATCTTCAAACAAGGTTGGTTTCTGGCGAAGCTTGTCAGGCTGAATGCCCAGCCGTCGCACTACCTGGAATGCACCTGTGCCGACCGTCATGGTTTGTCCCATGATGATACCCTCACTAACTCCCTCAATCTTATCGCCCTTCATGCCTGCTGCTGCTGCGAACAAGTGGTCCGGGGTCTTTTCAAATGAAGCCAGATGCAAAACACTGTCTCTCATCTTCGACAGACCGAATCGCGTGATGCCAAGAACTTCTCCCTTGAATGTCATCACATCGGCTAGAAGCTCCATGTGTCTGAAGTCAATACCCATGTATCCCATGACTTCGTTGATTTCGTTTGCAATTGTCGTTCTGGCTGCCTCAATTCCGAGGACGTCATTGCATTCCATGACGCTGTTGGTCCTGGCTTTTGTGCCGATCACACCCTCAGTCGTCATGCATGCCCGAAGACCGTAACCTTCCACCAGAACCCGGTGAGTGTTCTCCTCGGACGTCTCAATGAGAGCACGGGTGGCCTCAGAGTAACCGGAGATGGGCACAGTCGGAAGAACCCGGTGGAGGAAATTGGCCCGGAGCAGGAGATCGCCAGATTCTTCAGCAGCCTTCTTTGTAGATCTGCTGGTGGTGGTCTCGGTGATATCTCTTACACGGACAACAATTTGGTCTCCGTTGATTTCAATGTCCTGTGGTTGGACTTTGAACTTCTTCTGCATGCAAATAGCCTGGGCAATGTCCGTAAGAGTAATTCCCAGATGCATATTAGCCAGAGCGTTTGTGTCGATCTGCAAAACAACGTTGCTGTGCTGCATACGCCACTCATCCTCGACAAAGCTGAGAACGTCCGAAATATAGGCCTTTTCAATGCGAGCCTTGACAACCTTGGCAGCTTCAATCTGCTCGTTGTTGAGCAATGGACAAGTGATAACGGGCGTACTGATCAGCTTGGATGCATTGATAATCTCCTTGATACGAGGCACACCCTGCGTAATACTCATACCAGCGACACCAGCAAAATGGAAAGTCTTGAGGGTCATTTGAGTTCCAGGCTCACCAATGGATTGGGCTCCGATGGCTCCCACCGAGTGACCGGGTTCCACATGAGCCTTCTTGTACTTTTCAAGACTGTATCGGATAAAGAGCCTCAAGGTTGTTGCAGACGCCTTCGCTGTTCGGTCGGCGTGGTCTTGGGCAATCGACTTCTCCAAATTATCCCCTCCAACGCCAGCAAGTTTTCGAATCTTCTCCATTCTAGCAGCCAGACCATAAACATATTCCTCAATCTCCTTCAGAAACTTTCGCGCACCCTCGTGCTCGTCAATTGAATAATCGCTCTTGTCCTCATAGTCAATTGATTCACCATGTACCAATCCCTTGCGTGGGAACTTGATACGCTCGGTGTCGAGCATCGAGTCACAGAAAGCTCTTACTTCATTTGGAGTCAAAGAAGGCTCTTCATTGTCCCAAGTAAGACTTTCGGCATGCGTCCATGTTCGTTGGAAGTTGACCGGGCCACTAGAACCTTCCATATCCAAGGGATCAAGGTTGTCGGCACCGTATTGGAACTGAACGACTGTACCACCGGAGGTTCGCACTGTGTAGTCATATTGTGTGGACAAATCCTCCAAAGATTTCATCAGTCGTCGTGACATGTAACCGGTCTCTGCAGTCTTGACAGCTGTATCGACCAGACCTTCTCGACCAGAGATAGCGTGGAACAAGAATTCGGTGGGGAAAAGACCAGTATAAAAACTATTCTTCACGAAGCCCTTCGAAGGGGGTTGACGTGCGTTCTTGTGGAAATGCGGCAGACTTCGGTCCTGGAATCCATCAGGAACTCGCTGGCCACCGATAATCTGCTGTCCGACCAGGGCAACCATCTGAGCGACGTTAATATCCGAACCCTTTGAACCGGATCGAGCCATGATGAGCGGAGCATTGTTTCGGCTAAGTGTGTCTACACAGTATTCACCAGCCTGCTGTCGAACTTTGCTGAGAATACCAGAGATGGAGTTTTCTAACGTCTGTTCCATATTGCATCCTGGAGCCTTTTCGAGCTTTCCTTGCTTAAACTTTTCGATCAAGTCATCACACTTTCGGTATGCAGTTGCGACCAGATTTTCCTTTTCGGCAGTCAAAGCGTCAGATGGGAAGACATCACCCACGCCGATAGAGAAGCCTCGGTTGGTGAGAGACCTGGCACACAGCCTGGCCAGCCGGTTCATGACTTTGACGGTTTCGTCAGGACCGAAATCACGTAGGAGAACATAGAAAACCGAGTCCTTCTTTCCTGCTCCGACGGTGCTCTTGTCCATCAGACCACACATGACTTCGGAATTCCGAATAACGAGCCAAGCGTCCTCCGCGCTCATGTCAGGATACACACCTGCTCGCGATTTGTACGTCTTGCATTTGGCGTCCAAGTTAATCTTGACTGGTGACTTCTTGTTCGGTCGAATCATAATGCTAAACAGTTGCTTGCCTGTCCATAGCGCCTTTGGTGCAATAATGGCTGGCGGCGGAAGATCCAAGGGAACGTCAATTTCCAACATGTGCATGCAAAGATAGGTGAATGTCTTGCGATCAAAAAACTTATCCTTGCTGCTGAACAGGTATGCTGCTGTGATGAAATCCTGGGTTGCCGCAATAATAGGTTCACCGTTCTTTGGAGTCGAGAGGTTGTGTTTCACTCCCATCAGGTTGATAGCTTCGGCACGGGCTTCCTCGGTCTGCGGCACATGCAGATTCATCTCATCTCCATCGAAATCAGCATTGTAAGGGTTGCATACACATTCGTTGAGTCGGAATGTTCTCCACGGGCGAACTTTGGCAAGATGACTCATAATACTGAGTCTGTGTAGAGAAGGCTGGCGGTTAAATAGCACAATGTCACCATCCTCAAGGTGGCGCTCAACAATATCTCCAAATTGAAGGTCGCGGGCGATCATATCCCTGTTGCCAAACTTAAGATCTTGCTTGTATTCGCCATCGTCCTTTTTGACAATGAGTGTGTTGGCGCCAGGCCATACTTTGGGACCGTTTCTGATGCACTGACGCAACTTCTCGATATTATGCCGTTGGGCTCTCTCTGGATAAGTGAGATTCTTGGCAACAAGCTGAGGAACAGCAACCTGATCGACACCCAAATTAGGGTCAGGGGAAATTACAGTACGGCCAGAGAAGTCCACACGCTTTCCGGAAAGATTACCACGGAATCGACCCTGTTTTCCTTTGAGACGTTGACAGAATCCCCTGGTGCTCTTTCCAAAACCAGGTTGCTGGAGGCCGGGGACGTCGCTGTTGACATACATCGCAATCTGAGTCTGAAGATATTCCCATTGTTCCATAATCGTCTGGATCGAAGAGCCCTTCTGCAAGGCTGAGCGAATCATGCCGCTAACCCATACAATATCGGCGAGTTTTGTTGTGATATCATCTTCGTTGCTGGCATTGTCTTGCGCAATTGAAGGTCGGATGCATACTGGCGGGGCCGGGACGAATTGCCAAATGAACATCTCGGGTCTTCCCTCGGCAGGGTCCAGCCCGAGAAGTTCGCAGTCCGAGGGGCTAATGGTCTTGAAGAGATTGAGAACGCGCAACGGGTTCAAGTCTTCCATGGCTTTGCGTAGATGCTTGTTGAGCTCGGGGTTTTCGCGGCTGGCCTCGATAAATGATGCATCGAACTTCACTTTGCTCTCGGGCGGTACCTTTTTGGCGGACGTGGACTTGTTGTAAAAGGAAAATTTATCGTGGACAAGTTTAAGAACACCAATCTTGCGAATTTGGCCGTTGACAGCGCCACAGTACTGACAATTCCTCACCTTGCGGCATTGTTCGTTGATCCTCTTGCAAATCTGGGTGCGGCGCAAATTATCCAAGTGTGGTCGTCGAAGTTCTTTCAGGTAACTTTGCCGATCTGGCTCCTCAAGTAGGACATGGCCGCAGTCCTGTCACCTACGTTAGACCATTTGCAGACCCGTACAAGGAGCTACGCGACGGCACATACCTTGCAGATTTCTTGCAAAATAGACATGATGAAACGCAAGTATCCGACGTGAAAGGCTGGTAGTGGAAGTCTAACATAACCGAAGTGGCCATGGCAATTCTTGAGCGGTTCCTGGCAGGTGGCACAAGGTGCCATCTTGCTGGAGGTACCCTTGAAGAAGTTTTGCATTAGTACCTCATAAGCTCACTTTAAATGGGGGCCAATAGGAATAGCTCACCAGCTGTGAATCGAGAGGTCCATTGGCGTAGGGAGCGCGGTTATTCTCGATATTGTAGAGCAGTCGGTTGGAAACTTCCACCACGGCCTGATTCGCGATATCTTGATTCGACCTAAGTAGCAGGAGAAAAAAAGAATCGTCAGCGTGCTTATGGGGCGCGATGCGATGCGATTGCAAGTGAGAGGGCGAGCGCTTACTGGATGCCAAATTTGATACCGCGAAAGCGTTTCGGCAGCTTGTCGACAAGCTGCTGCTTGACGGGACTATCAGTTGAATCTATCATGGCTGCTTGCGTCGCAAATCTCGGTGGGAGAGGAAGGCGGGGCAACAAGGCCCAAGGAGATATTCAAAGAGGCTGTCAGTCCAGCAGCGAGGAGCCGATGGCCGAAGCGCAATTCGTAAAGATGAGTCAAATAGAATGAGTCTCTTGCAAAATTCCGCGAAATTTTGCAGGCCTAGGCGCATCTGTGTCGTGCCCCGCCATCCTAATTCACAATCACCGAGCTCCACGGCCACTTTTGGGCGGTCTGAGGTGGCAGGAATCGCTTACAGAATGCTCCGGCGCGGAAAATCTAAAGACCGAAGGCATCCAGCCCCCGCCAGCCCGCCAGCCCACCAGCTCGCTGAGATGGCATGGATACTTTGGCTCCCTTGCTATACATAGCATGCCTACCATGTCCACCAACAGCCAGATTGAATCGCCCCCAAGACCAGGCCATGTGCTGAGCTATCGATCTACCAGATGATCAAAAGAACTCAATTCCCTCACATGGGGATGTACAACACGACATCCATCACGCGATAAGAACTGAGACCGTCCCTTGTCGGTGTGATGTAACTACTCACCGAAGCTATCTCCCGCACACCTTGGGGCCGAGGGACAAAAGACGAGACTTGCGGCGGCAAGAAATCAGGAACAGACACGCAAGCTCAGGTGGCTGTCTTGTTTTTCTGCAGCTCAGCTGTAGACTCACACACCAGGGATACGAGGGCGAGAGGGGGCGGGTTGGTGGGGTACTTATCAATGGTAGGGGAAACCTGGAGTTGTGCTGCAGCACCGCACATGACATCAGCCCAGTCAGTGCTCGTGCACTTTGGCCATCGCCCCATCAACGGTCTGCCGGTCCGTCCCCAGTCCTGGACAGTTGCCGACTCCCCAACCAACAGCCTCTCGCTCTCGGAACGGCAGCATGGAGCTAAATTTTTTGGCGTCGGCCGGTTGGGGCCCCGACCTCAGATGCGCTGCAAGCGAAGAAGCAAAAAAAAAAGCGAGACGCGTAAAGACATGAAATCCCATCAGGTCGATCAGGTACATGCTCCCTACCTTGGACGGTCGATCGGGATATCACTTCCTGCCCCCAGCACTCCG
Source organism: Calonectria crousiana (assembly GCA_013406985.1). NCBI lineage: Eukaryota > Fungi > Ascomycota > Sordariomycetes > Hypocreales > Nectriaceae > Calonectria > Calonectria crousiana. Next base: position 298,324 of record VTGD01000050.1, on the reverse strand, counting down.
AGTCAAGCCGGACAAATTGAGAAGCGAAATCGCCAGATCCCTGTTTGTCCAAGACCCAGGCTCCATGGAAAACGGCTGGGGCCCATGACGTGGGCATCTCGCCCGCCTCGCGGCTCTCACATTGGGCGCCCACACTACGTATGCAGGCCTACACACTTGCAGGGCAAAGCCACTTTCTTGGTAGCTTAGGTTCCAGGTCCCTCCTGCGGCCGTCCCTCTTTGGGAGGCGGTAAGGAATTGCCAACCCGGCTGCAGCCTCTAGCTACTTGTTTGCTTCCCATCCGGTTTTTTCTGCCTTCAGGTTTCCGTCATAGCTCCCGCGCTCCTACATCAATCGGTCCCTCGACTCTCTACTTCACCAGCCAGATCCATTGAGCTACAACCAGAGACCAAATACCTTCCCGACGATTTTATTGAGTTTCCACCCTTCAGCCACAACATTGATACTCTTCCTGGATGACAACCGAGTATCGTATTACAGTCGCTCTCGCTTAGCGAATGTACTCGTCTTAAACTCAGCCTCCAACGCTAACCAGAGCGCACAAAAAATCAAGATGGATCGACAATCATCACTTACAAGCCCGAAAAGTCCCACCAAAGCTCAGAATCCAAAACCTCCAAGAAGAAAACTTCAAAAATGCGATCCCAAACTCAAGGTGTCAAAGGTCAAGCGTGGATCTGCTGATTCCACATCCAGTCGCAAAACCGATGCATCGACACCTCTGCCATCACCTCGCCCAGCCCAAAATGGCGCCCCGGATTTAAGTGATTCGAAATGGAACCATTACCTACGGCCAAAGACGGTTGTCAGTCCAGCATCTCCTGAGCCAGAACCCAGGCCAATGTTCAAAGCACCCAAGCCACAAATACAACGCACCGTTCCTGAGTTCTCCCGCCTTACTATTCACGACCCATCTGCCCGGCCATCACTTGACAGCAGTTCAATGCCATCACCAGCATCCAGCGCATCTACAAGCTCCACTATGCGACGCCAAGCCAGGACTCCTATTTTTAGAATTGGGCAACCAGAAGAGAAGCCTTGGTACGGAAGAGACCTGGAAACCGCAGAGAAAACTTCAAGCGTTGATTTGATCGCCGAGCAGTATCACGCGCTACTCGAATCGAGAGATGCTGCAGAGGCAGAGTCTATCTATGAGGATTCTCAAACACAGACAGAACCGTGGCAAAATATTCTCGACGTACGATTCAGTTCCATGCTGGGAGCCACGCAAACAAAACCAGAATCAGCTTCTCGACCCCATTTGGAGCCTCTCAAACTCAGCCCGGTTGTTGAGACAAGCTTCTACCACGAAGACAGTGAGAGTTATTATCAGGAGGAAGAAATGATGGGCTTCGAAGAGGATGTCATTTACTTCAAACCCATATCGTTTTCCAACGAGCCATCGCCTGAGCCCTCGATAAGGCTCTCTCAACAATACTCAGATTTTCCGACGACCAAACGCCCAGCTTCCAAGGATAATCTCAGCCTACAGATATGTCTTGAGCTACTCACGCGGGAACTTGGAACTGCCATGGCGGACAGGCCACTCCGAAGCGGCCCTAGCAATGCCGCGCTTCAGATCTGGGTCATGATTGAAGCCTACGAACGACTACGAGACCAAGTCACAAAGATGGGAATGGGGAACCCGGAGATCGAAAAGGTCGGTCACATTTTTGATTCATGGCTGGGTGCATTATACGCCATTCACCGGTCAATGACGGATGGCGCAGTACCCAAAGAGAGCGAATATCTTGGATTGGAGGAAGAAGTGGATTGAGATGATTGAGATTGAAAGTAGGATGTTTATTTACATTTAGCGAACCTACCGCGGGGCAACCCACCAGGATTTATTAACGGATAGCGGACTTGGCGTTTGGTTACGTGTCGGCAGACGCGCAAGGGATTGGGCGATGCAAATGTCATCGTGTATCATAGACGCAGGCTTTGGTTCGAGCCGCGAATAAAATATTGTTAATCCAGTACGCGCGGGTGGCCTCCTGGACGACAGGGTTCGTGTGATGAGCAACAAGCATCGGCATCCCGGTATTGGGCAACTGGTGAGCCACACTCGTCAGAATCCCCGCACCGGAGGAGGTCCAACAGAGATCAACAATGCACGCGAGTTGGCGGAGGTAGGACTCGGAGTCCTAGCGAGTTGGGCGAGGGCTCGGGTCGCTGAGGGGATTTTGGGCGGTTCTGAGCAGGGAAGCCATGTTTTCGGCAAGAACCGATGATGCCACGAACGAAGAGGTGATGTTGACTCAAGGTGATGGGGCCGTGCCGAATTGGGGAACACTGGAGCCTGGGTGGGCTCGAGCGCTGGTGCGTGCACACCACAGTGGGGATGTGCCCAAGACCCCCGCTAAGAGCTTCTCTGCATCATGGCATGGGAGAGCCCTAAAGTTCACGCTCTCAACCATGACTCCCGCGACGTGTCTGCTCTAGATCCAGCGCCAACGCCGCTGTAACCCAACCCTTGCAGAGGAGTCGGGCTCAATTCCACCCATCAGCCAAGCATGGCCATCATGGACGATGATTATGGCGCCGACGACGATCTCCTGGCCGCCATGGCCGCCGTCGAGCAAACTCCCGCCGTGCGCCCCCGAGTGCAGCAGCCGACGCCGCAAAAGATCCAACAGCCAACCCCCCAGCGACTCGACAGGGCGCCTCCGTCAAACTCATCGGGCAGCAAAGTCGTCCAGCCGACGCCCCAGGCTCTGCCGCAGAAGGGATCCGGGTCGGGGTCGACGATTCTTGTGTCGCCGCGCCAGCGAGGAAACCCGGTGCTGACGAGCATCCGAACGACACCCTGGGAATACAGTGACATCCCAGCAGACTATGTTCTCGGCCTGGGTACATGCGCTCTGTTTCTCAGGTGAGCCGGCGCGCCAAGGCCTGGGAAATGGCGGTATTGGAACCAGATGGCGCTGACTCCAGTCTCGATAGTCTCAAGTACCACCGCCTTCACCCCGAATACATCTACACGCGCATTCGGAATCTACAGGGCAAATATAACCTGCGCCTCGTTCTCACCATGGTCGATATTCCAAACCACGAAGCTTCCATCAAAGAGCTCTCCCACGCGTCCCTCGTCAACAATGTAACTTTGATGCTGTGCTGGTCTGCAGCTGAGGCCGCCCGATACCTAGAGCTGTACAAGAGCTACGAGCACGCCAGCTTTGGTGCAATCCGCGGGCAGCAGCCCTCCAACTACGGCGAGAGGCTAGTCGAGTTTGTCACGGTGCCACGCAGCCTCAACAAGTCGGACGCGGTCGCCATTGTGAGCAACTTCGGCAGCCTGAAGAATGCCATCAACGCCGATGCTGAGCAGCTCAGCATGCTGAATGGCTGGGGTGGCGTCAAGGTCAAGAGGTGGACATCGGCCGTGGGGGAGCCGTTCCGGGTAAGCAAGGCCGGCAAGAAAACAGCAAAGCCTTCCAGCAGCACCGCAGTTCTAGATAAAGCGAGGCCGATATCGCAGGTACCACTTAGAGAAATGCCATCCACCAGTCAGTCATCCCGAGGTCTATCAGCATCGGAGGCACCGCCGGTGGCTGGTTCAAGCGCGTCGGCAGGTGGGCAGTTTCAGTTCATGGACAAGACAGATGACGAGGACGACGAGGAGGCCATGCTTGCGGCAGCAATCGAAGAGTCAAAGAGAACCGCGGAGGCAGAGGCAGCGAAAAAGGCCAGTCAACCCTCCAAGGATGGCGAGTTAAGTGAAGGAGTCGCTGCGGCTCTAGCGAGACTTCGAAACAATGCCGGATGAGGAGACCGAGCAGTTGAGATTAAGGCAGTGCCTTTTCTCATTTCTTCATCCCATATCCAGGTGAGGTTCTCATCTGCACTCGATGTTGCGGAGAATGCGCGCAGAAGTACGAAGACGGAGCCCTCTCCACCCGTCTCCACCGAGTCTCCGCGTCTTTTATTCCCCATGTAATAGCAAAGCGTTGCTATTCACCAGGGACAAGGATGTCCACAAATAACGACTGACGAATTTGATGAACAAAAAGTCCCGCATTTGTCGCATTGGCGCTGGCTAGTCAAGACAGCACAATCTCATCGCGTCAAGCCTCATTGCATGACAACTTCACTTGCTTTCGATTCCTCGGTATACAATGTGCCGAATCTGCCATCGGGTTAGTAGCGTGTCAAATGCCGTGCATTTATCATCAATGAGTGATCGGGCTGGCAGACGGCCTGGTTATTCATCAAGGCCAACTTCACCCAACTTCACCCAACTAGGACATAATTAACGATTGACTTGAAGTGGAAACATTGTAGTTGTGGATATAAATGTACTTCCCGTCACAAAAACCATTATACACTGGAGACGTTTATTATTTGTCGTGTTGCTTGATGTTACCCATGTTCTTATACTGCATACCCTATACCCCATCAATGAACCTCAATCAAATCCAATGACGTTATGAAATTCACCAGGCATAATAAACAGTCATGAAGGGCAAATAGAGGTTGTGTTTTATATTTTGTACTTCAAGACATACCATTCTCGAGTGATATATTTCTACCATGGAAGGGGGCTTTCTTCAAAACCATGTCTGAAGCGAATCTTGAACACCAATGGTAGTACTCCAAATGAGTTTTCTCTCTTGCAAAAACAATTTGGTTTTAGTTATTGTGGGTAAGTCCCGGGGAAGATAGGTGATATATTTAAGGTTATAAATATGATAGCTACTATTATAAAGTCTGTTAGTTCTGATAACCACTACACCGGCCCTTACAGGTGCGATCTGCTACTTCTTCGCGCTCGATACCAAGGCGTTCTTGTCATTTCTCGCAGATTTCTCGTGGCCTGTCCGCGCCCCTGGAGAGGAAATGTGAATAGCAAGCATTGCATCTGTATTTGTTCCACTTGCCTTCAGGTGGCAGAACGATTCCGCAATTCGGACTGCAGCATCGTTTCTCATGGGCACGCTCGTGGGCAGGCTCACGAGGTTCGGATTCCCTATTGCGCTTCTTACCTCTCGCATCGCATTCTCTTGTGTCGCGGATCTTTTTCTGTTCCTCGTCTTGTGCCAAAGCCTGCTTCAAAATGGCTTCAGAACAGCCGTCGCATCTCCGTCGGTGTTTCTTTCTGGGACGACCGCAGTCCTGGCATGTTGCATCTTTTTTGCATTAGCGTTTCCTCTGACGCTCGACATCAAGGAAGCACAGCGACCAACGTCAGGGGTGGGCGTCATGAGATAACATCTACCGCATATGTGGTTCCCATCTGCGTCAGCCCCGCAAAGGTTACAGGAGCTCTTCTCGCATGAATTGATTGGCATCCACAGCGCAAGGTCAACTTCTTCTTTGGGTAAATATCCAGCGCTATCGTGTGCTCGTTGGCGGCATGCACGCCGCCATGTGCTGCCAGGACTTGGTGCGCTGATCTCCCTCGATGCATTAACAGCGGCTTTAATAACCTCCTGTGCCCGAGTTCCAACGGTAGGCAGGGGAATGAAGATGCAGAGACTTTTGGGCCTGTGGCTCCAAAGTTCGTGGTAAATACGTCTTGCGGTAGCCACGTCTTCCCTCTTAGTGACTATGGACCTTGGCTCTGTTGGATCCATCTTCTGCGCTGCTCTCTTCTCCTTCTGAGTTGCTGGGCTCCTCATGGATCGGCAGTGTTGAAAGAATGTGGCTGTCGCCGAGATCCGCCAGGTTCACGGCCGCCATACCAGTGAGCTCAAACGAAACCTCGTCGCCCGCCATGACAACGTCTCTGTGTTGGGCGTAACTTCTTTCTGGGTGAGGGAGGGTTAGTTTGAGCCTATTTACTTTTAAATAAAAAAACAAGCTGTAGGCTCAACCGGGCGATCCAGGAACCAAGCCACAAAGGTGGCATACAATGAGAGTTATACAAATAGGTTGGAATTGAGTGCAAGTGGGCAAAGGCCTAGAAAAGCTTTGGCCCCACCTGTGGCGTAGCCCCACATTGATGCAAGGCACCAACAAACCCTCACTTGACCCTTTGACTATTGAAGAGCGCTTCTCCTCCATAGGAAATATTAACAGTGGGATCCCAGATATCGAAGTGAGCTTGATTGGAAGATAATATAATGCATATATTAGATTCCAATAATGATGTCAGTCGAGATAGCGAAGTCTCCTGGTTTATGTGCGGTGTGACACAATTGAAAATCAACATGATGTCTGCCAGCCCATTATCTACTCAACGCGATCATGTCGATAGAAAAAAAAAGTCTAGTCTTTTCTGAGCATAGCGAAAACAAGTGCTTGTTGTATGAAGCATGTATATAGTTCAATATATTAGCTATCTTGATAACTAGAATCGATACGATCGCTAAATTTCCGAGCTGCTTCTAGGTATTGCCAACTATTGCCTTGCAAAAGGTCCTGAGGATGCCGATGTGGAGACGGTTTCCACCACGAGATTTTCATTGATGGTCATACTCTTGGTGGTCATAAAGCTTCCGGCCGCTAACTTCTCATAAGGAGAGGTATGAGAGATTCACTTAAACGTAAGCGCTGTGCTTCTGACGTTAAGTGATGCTGGCTCACGCAGAAAACTTGTCGGAGTCCCTCATGCTCTCACAAGGGCTGGTATTGGTGTTCATGGCGTTACCACGTAAGTCTTGGTCATGGGAGCGGGCCAAGATAGAGCGTTGAGAGGCGCTAGCAGACTGAGCAGCCTAGCGAAGGAGTGTTTGAAAGTTGGCGTTGTCAATCGTGAATCGTCCGTTGGACACAAAGTCATCATATATGGGGGCAAAAGCCTCGGAGCGTAAGTCACACCCATATTGGAAGAGGACATTGTCATTGTTGAGAACGCTGCCCTCAGCCTTTTCAAAGAACCAGGTCAAGTTCTCATCCTCCTTGCTAACAGTCCAAACCAGGGCAGGGTAATCTTTCTTAATAGCAGCAAAGATATTCTCCATAACATTGCTGAGCCAGCCAGACTTAGTAGAGCTTAAAACCGATAGTACGGGCACAGCTCGATTCTCATTCTTGGGCATGACAATAGCTAGTCCCTGCATATCTTCATCATAGTAGGCAGTGAACTGGCTCTCTTTCAGCATACCAATATATCGATCAACAATGACCTCAGTGTCGGGACCCTTCTGTTGGCCAATCAAGGCAGTCTTTAGCTGCTCGATACTGGGGAACTGGTCAACTGAGGTTGCCCTTTGTAGCGTGCTGCCACGGAAAATGAGTGTTCCGGCACCGGAATCTGTAAAAAGCTCTTTCTGGAGGTCATTTGGGTGAATGATGGCCACACTGGAGCTCCGGGGAAGATCCTCAAGTAGGTCCTTTATTTCCACAATTTTGAGTCTCGTTCCGTATCGTACCCAGGGTTGCTCCATCAAATAGTCAAATTCTTCATCAAGATTGATCTGTGAGATCTTCTTACCATCGCCGTTGAAAAGGCCCCCCTTTTCAGATAGGTAGACGACTTTCAGGGGCTTAAAAGCCCGGGCAAGTTCAGCGGCTGCAACATCAGCATTGACATTTAAAAGGCAACCATCGTCTCCCTCAGCCATTGAAGTAAGGATAGGTACATATCCGGCTGCAATACTGCTCTCAATGGCTTGTTTTCTGACATCAGTGATGTTGCCAACATAGCCCCACTTCTCTTTGTCGAGGTAGGTTGCGCCGAAAGCACCCTGGATGGAGCGTGTTGGAACGCCGAGGGAGTCCAGGCGCTCAAGAAGTCGTAGATTTTCTTCTAAAAATAGCTTTCGCGCAATACCAAGGGTCTTTGCATCGGTTACTCTGGTTAGACTTCAGTTAGTTGTTGAAGAAACGAATACAGAAACCAAGAGGGAAAACACCTGATGCCATCATGAAACGCAGGCTCGACGCCTGCGTTCTCTAAGATCTGATTTAATTGAGGACCGCCTCCGTGTACCACGATTGGTAGTAACCCGAGCTCGCAAAGGACCAAGATGGATGTGCAGAGCTCGTCCAAATTCTCACGAAGAATAGCGCCGCCAACCTTGATCACGGCGAAGGCGTCGTTGGGTCGGCTGGTGAACAATTTGAGATATTGCTGTGACCAATTAATAGGTGGGACGAAAATATGTAAGAACACATTCTTACTGCTGCCTCTCGCTTGCTTCCAATGTTGCTTATGGTTTGGGCGACGATTTCACGAGTTTTGTCCCTTCCGGTCGGAATCGCAGCTAGTGTTCGAGCTTGGGTTGTGGAGAAGGATCGGTAGAGGCATCGGATCGGGTTCGGTGCGGGCGCGCGGAAAAGAGCCCGGGAAGTCGCCTGGCGGGCGCCGGCCCGGACAACAGCAGCAGCTGGCAGCATTTGGGCGCGTGTGGAAGCGACAATGGATGGCGATGCAGATGTCGATGTTGCTGCTGTTGTGGTGGCGGGCTGGGGAAGGAATTTGAGATGGGCCACACACCCCCTTGTCAAGAGGTGTTCAGAGCACCCCACTTCAGAGAGACGCCCACGTGACGTTGACAGACTTTAACTGCCAAAAAGGCATCTGCTTGCAAATTTTTGGTGGGAGAAACCGTGGGGGAGAGACCGTGGGGGAGGGGCCTTGACAAATGTCCGTCTTATTCCGAAATGAGTGGCGGGCAGTTGTTAATAAGAAAAAAAGACGCATCCACGCGGGGGACACAATAGTCAAATGGTCTACCAAAACGCCCCCCGCGTGGCATCGCAGCCAATGCAGCGCCAAGAGGCCCGTGCCCCGAAAAAAATCCAGACCGTCAAAATCGTGACGGGTACTGTACATATACAGAGGATTGAACAATAATAGCAAATGAAATCAAATGTTGGAATTTTTTTTTTGTGAATTACAATAAATAAGCATTTTTTTTTTTTCACAGGGGATTTTCTTCTCGATACAATCGAAGAGTTTTGGATTTATGTAAGGGTAATTCATCAGCATTCTCAATGTGGCGGTGGAAGTATTGAATTTGAGTCTGAGACACCCGATGTCGGCGCCCAGATACAATCCAATCCACATATGAAAGAAGTCAAGGTGACTCTTGTCCAAATGCGTCACTCTTCCCTCCCTCTTTCAACCTTGAACACAGAGATGCCTACTGTAGGAGCTTTGGGCAACAATTAGAGCGCTTTCCAGCCTGCGTTCCTCTTCCTCAAGAACCTCGAGGCTGAAAAAATGCCTACTAGACGCCAAAAACACTAATATTGTTATCCCGTCGCATGTTTTTGTGCAGATAGCAACCGTTACCTTACCTTGTGATTGCTACTGCGTCATCATGTTGGACGAAACAAGGCCATTTGATGATGGCAAAATTGGTTAGCCTGGCTGGGAATCGCTAGTTGCCGAGGTAGCAAGTCGTCATGTCACAACTAGCCAAAATCAAGGACAACCACCACTACAAGATCCTATTATTTTCCAGTTGTATTAACTATATTATAATCTACTATAGTATATAGAATACCAGTAACTTTAAATTTTAACTAGAAAGATTTAATAAATACAAAAAGTTGATTTGCCCAGTTATGTGACATAGATAAATGTGCGGAACCTCGAAGCTCCCCAACTTTTGTTCCATTCTAAGTGGCTAAAAGGTCATAGTACGAAACAATCATGCTCCCAGACTTAGTATCTCAGTCAAAGAATTTTTCCCAATAAGCGAACTAAACTCCACTTTCCTTGATTCTGAAGCGCTCTCCATCTTCACGTTTAATGATGGAATGGAGTCCTGCTTTAACCAACCTCACAATACGTCCCAGCGTCATATAGACGGAAGCAGCCATGGAGGCGGGTGCGGTGAGCGAAAAGAGGTTTTGGATGACATAGGAGCCAATTGTCCAACACCCTGGTTTTTCATTGGTGCTCAACAGTCGACCAATGTAACCTATTGCCTCGCCTGACAGTATCTTCCCCCAGTCGATACTTGGCCCAAACCAACCTTCAAAAGGCTGCCAGCTTCGCCGTGCGACCTCACCTCCCCTTTTTTTTTTTTTTCTTGGCTTTCCTCTCGAGGAAGGACTTGTGTTTACATCCTGTGCTTCCCAGGATTCGGATGAAGTTGGAACACAAGAAGAGAGCCATGCGGCTGACACCAGCCAGACCATCCATTGAGGCCAGCTGCGCAGCGTGTCCCACGCACGGGCTGCTTCTCAAGTGCTGACCAACACTCGAGGGCAATCAGAAAGAAAGGCAAGAACTGACGAGGAGTGAAATAAAACCGTGCCAGCCCACCTACCAAACTGGCGCATCGCAAGTTGAGTTCTTTGACGAGCACTGGAATCGGCGCCCTCACTGAATCGCACAGTGCGCTTAGTAAACGAATCGTTGTTATTGATCGATCCCATTGTATTTATAAGCGATACTGATTTGGAGATGAATATATATATCCCTTTTGCATTAAAATCATGAGTTGAGAAAGCCCCCCCGCATTGTACGTCACTGCTGTCATGCTTCGTCGGTTCCTTTTCCCGTGCCTCGCTCAGGCACCGCCGTCACGCTTGGCATACTCCTCCTCCATGGCCTCCTCGTACAGGCGATCGGCCTCCAGCTCCTCCTCCGTCTTGGGCCGCGTCACTCCGGCGCCGGTGTTTGCGCCGGCTCCGGTAGCCACAGCGGCTCCGGCGGCAGCGGGGGTGTTGGCCTGGGCCTGCTGCTGGTCCTGCTGGTTCTGGTCCTGCCCGGACGAGTAGGCGGGGCGACCCATGATTGTTATGTGGGAAAAAGATAAGTGGTAGATGGAATAATAATCTTGATGGGCTTCGAGTTGCTTCGTAGCGAGCGAGTTGGAGAGAGAGAGAGAGAGGGTTGGGGTCAAGTTTTCCACCACCTTTGGTTGCTTAGGGCCGTCTTATATCACAGGTGTGGCGAGTGCGATACGTCACTTCCCCCCCTCCCCCGCCAATTGTGGCTGAAGCTTGGGCCTGTCAAGAGGGCAGTGGGTTGAACCAGCCAGGACGTGAAACACCAACACCACTAATGGGCTGAAGAAAAAGGCTGTGAGGTCTCAAGAATAGCCGGGACCTATGATGATGCAAAGGATGGTTGCACATGGAAAATAAGAAATGTGATTTAGCCTCTTTGAATAGCCCCAGTTATGGTCTTCTCCGAGACATGCTATGCCGCTTTTGCGTCACCCCACGACATCGCCCCCCCGTCAGCAACATGCACCAGCAACCAACAAATGCGAGCGCTTACCTTGTCGTTTAATTTTGGTAGTCACCCAGTAAAGGCCGGCCAAGGAATTTCTGACATGGTTGTTTGTTTTAAAGGGGGGAACATTCTCCCTCGTCTTATTCATCTCTTTATTCTAGATTTGACTACAGTGGTCAATCTCAAGAGAGCTAACATTGTACAGCTAGAATAAAAAATTCCGAAACGACCTGGCTAGCTCCAACACCACAGGCTCCCTTCAGCAAAAAACAACCAAAAAAAACCTAACTATACAGCAAAAGGGTATTTTACAATGGATTCCATACTTTTCAATCAATCGCGCTCATCACCTAGACTCCGGCGGTCGTGACCTCGGATCGGTGCTCAATGCCATTTTAAAATTCCCGACTCTCACCAATATCGCACACGTCAAAAACGCCCTCCTCTTCGATGCCTTTGCGGCGAAGAGCGTTCTTTAACATCTTCGGTGGCTCGAGCACCTCCTCCATCGTCAGCGCCCAGGTGCCCCAGTGGATGCCCATGGCGCGCTTGCACTGTGTGTCCTGGAAGATCTCGACCGAGTCGAAAGGGTTGGCGTGCATTGGTGAGAACGCAACACGAGGTGAGTAGGCTCCGATGGGAATCAGACCTAGGTCGAAAGGACCGCGAAGTTCACCAATCTGCTTGAACTGGGGGCATCGAGGGAGGTGGTCGTATTCAGGGCCGTAGTCGTCCGTGGCGGGGGGTAGGTATGGGACTCCGCGGTATCCTGTGTCACCGCCGAACCAAACCGATTTCTCCTCTGAGCGAACAGCCCAAGAGCACCAGAGAGTGGTATCCTTGTCAAAGAGGGTTCGGGCCGAGGTGTGCTGGCAGGGCAAGCACGAGATGCGGGCGGTGATGTGGCGCTCCTTGTCGGCCTCCTTCACAGTCACTGTCAGATCGGCATCCTCCCACCAGTCCAGCTCGGTGACATGGTTGATGCCGCTCTTGCGGAACCACGTCTCCAAGCCCAGACCCACAAAGAACTGCGCCTCGGGGTGGTACTTCTGGACCTCGAGGATGGAGCTGTGCGAGAGGTGGTCGTAGTGGCTGTGGCTAATGACGACGGCATCGACAACGGGGATGTCCTTGATGTCGCAGGGCCGAGGCGTGTATCGCTTAGGGCCCATGAAGGTGAAGGGGGAGCAGCGGTCCTCAAAGACGGGGTCGAAGAGGACGCGCAGGCCCGAGGGGTACTCGACATAGTAGCAGGCGTGGCCGAGCCAAGTGGCGCGGAGTTTGTCCGACGCGTCACGGTCGGGGAGCCATTGCGGCTTGACGACGGGGACGGTGGGAGGCTTGGTGTCAGGCTGCTTGAGCTCGCCCGTGACGGTCGGCCTGGCCAAGCAACGAGGTTAGCGAGGTGCCATGATGGGTGGATGGGTGGGTTTTTGGAATGGTGGCGGCTTACCAGACTACTCGTCGCAGGATGGTGCCAAAGTTGACACTGTGCGACCACGAGGGGTACGGATTCTTGAAGCCGACGACAGCGCCGCGCTTGACCAGGTGGTGAGGGTTGGAGGTGGCCTCGTCAGGGAGCGCAGAGCGGCCGGGGATTTTGGACACGGCGGTGGCGACGGAGACGGTCGAGGTGGATGCCGCCGTGATGGGCTCGGATGCTTCTGTTTCCACGGGCGCCTTACCGGGGCTGTCAAGAGGGGCGTCTACTGAGGCGGCCGACGAAGTGTCGACCGAGGCGGGAGTATCAACGGAAACAGTCTTGCTGGTGTTGTTGGCTGGAGGCGTGGTGGGAGGAATTGTTGGAGAGTGGTCCGCACCAGTGGTCGGAGCGTCAGGCGCTGGGGTCGTCATGATGCGAGCGGATGTGAGGGTTGAGTGCCAGAGACGATGAGACGCAGGACGGATGAGATGGTCTCATGCGACGGGGGCGAAGATACTAGGAGAGGATGAGATGGTCTCATGCGACGGGGGCGAAGATACTAGGAAAGGATGGTGTTGCCCAGCAGCGTCTATCGCATGAGCAGAGATGGCTTGGAGGAAATGGAAGGAGAGAAAGAAAGAGTGAGAAGACAAAACTGAGGATGCAGATGAAAAGTGATGGGAGGATGGCGTATCAGGAAAGAGAGGGGGAACTAGAGGGGTGGGAGAAAAGGCTGCTTGCCAAAGAAAACTAAACGGTTGTGGTTAATGGGCTTAGGACGAGATGGCTTGGGACGAGATGGCATGGCATGAGATGGCATGGCATGGTATGGGACGACCAGGCTTCCTTTTCACTCGCGACTCGGCACACGCCAGCCAAAAGACCGAAATGGACCTGGCATCGGCCAACACAACTCGACACAAAGGAACAGGAATAAAAGCGCCCCCGGCACGCTGAGCCGCACAAGTCCGCAATTCGCTGTCCGCAGCGCAAATGCATGGTCGTGAATAAACGATCCTACCTACGTAATGGCTCCTCCCTATGCAGCAATGCCCGGCAGACAACTGGATGGATAACACGGTCAACCTTACTGACGAGCTTGACCGGAGCCCTGGGCAAGCCGGGGACAAACTTTTTCTTCCTCTTCCCCCCCCCCCTTTCGGTATCTTCTTTTTTGATTTCGATCTTCTGAAGCTAATCGTCTTGAACCCCGAGGCACATGGGATAAATACACAAAAAAAAAAATAACATGGTCACAAAAACATCCCCTGCTCTCTCTCTCTGAGCCATGGTCAAAGAGCCCCACCGAAGCTACCATCCCCATCCTTCGTCAACTCCGAATGTACCTCTAGCGGACTTAGGCGGTCACTAACACCTACGCCCGGCGTCGACGCCGCTCCAAGCCCTCGGACCTGGTGCCCCTCTCTAGAAGCCTCCACTCTGGTCAATCGGCAACAACACGCACACCGCACCACATCTCATTCGTTCCTCTCTCCCTCTCGCACAGAGTAGCGAGTCCGAGAGAGGGAGAGGAGATGGGGGGGAGGACGGGGGAACAAAAGGACCAGGACCGGGTCTTGTGCTACGCCTTGCGCAGGGAAGAAGTAGACGATGCGCGGATCGGGATCCGGGATCTATCCGACTCCGACAGGTATCTGAACCAGCCGCTATGAAAGCTGACTCAGCTTTCGTTTACCAATTTGGTCGAGAGATGTCAGAGATGGAGAAAGAGGGAGTGATCCCCATGTCTTGTTTCCGGTGGCTTTTTCGTGCGCGGACCATCCAAGGGGAGCTTGGGCCGAGACAAGTCGAACCAGTCGAGAACTATTCAACTTCCATTTGTGTTTCGGTTCCAACGAATGAAGCATCCTTTTTTTTTTGGTCGTTTGCTTTACTTTTTCCCTTTCAGCTTTCCTGCATCAGAAACCGGAACGAGGAGAGGGTGACAAGGAGACAGACGCCAACAACGGTGACCTGACAACACTGAACTGGGATGTTGACGTGCCCCCTTCCAACCCCCGCTCAGCTTGACTCGTATCCCTCGCACTCCCTGTTAAATAGTCGCTCTCATCCTACCATACCATGCCCACCCGCTGCGACGACGGGCGCACTTCAGCTCGAGCGAGAGAAGAGGTAGAAAGCGTTCCCGACACAAACTCGACAGCAACAGAGCAATGCGGCAGCTAGTTTCAACCCACCAACTAACCAAAAAAGCAACAACCGCATGCGCACTTTTGCAATCACATCATCAAGGCCAATATCCTCCCCTTTGCCTGGAGACGCATCCCAGCAAGACACATGGCATCGCGCCAGCCCAAATATTGAACATTGACGCCTCCCCGGAAAGCCACCGGCCTGCCACTGTCTGCCACGCGAGAGCCTGGGCCCCCGGGAGCCCTGACGGTTCCCCCGGCGCGCGTTCCCCGGCCGCGCCTGGGCTTGTTTTTTTTTTTCTCCGCAGCCCGCCCGCCTGTGTTGCGTGCCTTTCGTTCCGGAAAGGAAAAAAAAAGTCCACAATGCTCTCTTGGTGGCCCAGGGGCACGGTTCATCATAATTCCTTTGCCCGTCACGTCCCAGGACCCCTTGCGCTGGCGCCCGCAGCAGCGTCCCCAAGCGCTGTGCTACCCTAATAGCCAGACCCTTCGGCGTGGGACCCTGAAGCGGAGGGCGAGAAGCCCTCCGCGCGGTAGGTTTGCGGCCGAGGGCCACCTAATAGACTTCTTCTCACAGGGCGCATCCGTGCGCGTTTGCTTCGCCTCACAGAACCTCTTTCGTTCAGAGAGATGGCATGTCATCGGGGTACCATTTTGCTGCAGCCTGTGCGGCATCCCTGGTCTCGAACACCGTCGTCTGCTCTACCCAAACAGGCAATTGTCAAGGTGAAGCCCCTGATAAGTTGGGCCAGGCGGCACAAACATGCATGCCCTGGCTGTGACTTACATGCAGATGCATAACATATTCCATATTTTACTTCCCAAGTGCATCCTCGTCACCCATCATCTATCATTCATCTTGTTTCCTCTTGACAAAATGTCTTTTAAAAATTCAAGGTATCTTCTGGCACTGGTATCTAGCTTAACCACAAAACATTATGGTATCTCGTCGTAAAAAAATATCCCAACACTCCCAGAGACAAAACCCACAAAGCCAAGAACAGTCTAACAATGGGGGTTGGTCCAGCCCACAAGACAACGCTCAACCAGAACGCCTCAACCAACCAAAGACCCTCCGTAAACACATATATTCATAAGTCGTTCATCAGAGTCTCCAATCAGATGTCAACCGGTCGCGTGTCTTCTCCCATGTCTCCACTGCCCAGCTCCTTTTCCATCTCCTCCGTCACGAATCCTTCGTACTCGTCCATGTTCTTCTGTACATGGAGCTTAAATTTGATGACATCGTGCAGCATCCGGTCGATTTCGGTATGCAGTTCTTCACGCAGCGAATTGGCTCGCAGAACCAGTTGTTCATATCTGAATTCTTGTCAGCAAGTGGCTCGCGTATTTGATGGAACACTCAACACTTACTCAATATTTGTGTGAATCTCACGCTGTTCCAGCAGCTGCACGGACTCGGATAGCCCTGTTCGCAACCGGGCCAGGTCCTTTTCCATCTTCTCAATCTGTGCATCTGAAGCCAGTTTCTGTTGCGTCGTCGTCTCCTTGGTCGCTTCATACTCCTCTTCAGCGGCTCGCACACGATGGTGCAGCGCCTCAACGTCGTTGCGTCGGTTCTCAATTGCCTCTTTGAAATCAGCCATGAGATCTTGGTTTGATATTAAATCTTCCATGGTTGTGCTTCGTCGTTCTGAAATCTCTTTGCGCAAGTCGATGAGTCTCTTTCGGATTTGGCCTCGAAGGTCAAGGTTGAGCACATGACCCGGCTGGTAACCCGTCGTCGCGTTGACGAGCAACCGATCCGCTGTTGATGACGCCGCACCAGAGTCCTTGAAATTTGTCGCCGTGAAATCCGAATCGCCCTCGCCCACCATGATGTGGAGCTCAAAGTCCGTTCCCTTGGCGTTAGCTGCAGTCGATGGGATAAGCGCAGTCTGGTACGCCACTGTGTTGTACTGATGCACCATGCGTTCCAACTCGTCCAACTTCTGGCTAGCTTCTGTCTCCTTTTCGGCAACCCTCCTTTTTGATTCCTCCAACCTCTGTCCCGCAGATTCAAGGTTCTTCTGGAGCCGTTCGCGCTCAGCTGTCATGCGGTCGATATCCTGCATGCTGATTCCCTGGGCATCGACGGCCTTTTGCAGGCTTCTCCGCTCCTCATCCGCTTCTTGGAGCTCCTCCATCAGCTTGTCCAGCTCTTCCTGCAGCAGCTGTGTTCGGTGCTCGTACTTTTCGGATCGTTGCATGGCCAGGGTGTTGTAGTCCTCGAACTTGCCCCTGTCCTCCTCCATAATCTTGAAGTTGCTGTCCAAAAGGGCCGGGTCGGGTGTAGATTTTTCAAGATCTTCAATCTCCTTAAGAAGTCGAGCATTTTCTGCCTCCAACATCTCAAGCTCCTCTGTGTACTTGGAGTTGGACTGCTCAAAGGCGCCAGCCATTGCCTCGACGTGTGGGGCCAGTACGCGCTCGGCCTCATCGTCTGCCACATCCTCGTCCATAGCAAGCCAGTCTCGGTACGCGCTGCTGAGAAAGTCGAAAATGATGCGGTCGCCACTAACGTCAGTGCCATTCTCCATGCAAGCTTCGTCATATCTGCAAGTCGCATAACCGTCGAGCATCTGCGCCAATTGCATCATCCAATGCAACAAACCCAGAAAAGTGCTCCAGTTTTGACCACCGACGGCAGCGATTTGGCTCTTGGTGATGCTTCGTTCATAAGGATAGCGCATTTGCTTAAGGAGAGGCGGCACCTCCTGATCAATGCTCTTATGGAACTTGTAGCTCGGGTCAATTCGCTTGTAGAACCATTGGAACATGTGGTTAAAGTCCTTTTGCGTTGGTGACTTTATGACGTTTTGCGAGAGGACATGCTTCTGTTCCATTTCAAAGTTGTTTTGGATCATGTATTCAAGCAACTCCTGTCCGATCCTCGCCTGAAATGAACGATCCCTGAGAGGACGAGGATCTCGTGGAACACCGGCGGCTTGGGGTGTGGCCTGGAAGAAGCTTTGGTGGGCCACTGGGGCCGCCGTGGATTGTCGCGGTCGGTAAACACTGCTGCGCCGATCGTTGCCAACATCCATGGACTGGCGTGGCCCACGAGTGGCTGGCCCGGGGGTGAAGACGCCCTTGGGCTGCTGAAAAGACGAACGCTTGACTGAAGACAGGCCTATGTCGGCGAGGTTGGTCCCGGACGAAGAGCGTTGGAAGAGGGGCTGGTTGGGCCGCGACATGGCGAGGGACTGCCTAGATCCCGACATGGAGCGCACATGGCTGCCCGGATAGTTGTTGGTAGAGTTAGCTGACCGCTTCATCGTGGAACCGGGTTGAGGGAGAGCAGTGTTGGAGCTGAGTCCTCCGAGTGTCTAAATCCAGGGTAAGGGTTAGAGGGAGAGGTTCAAATGCGCCAGGGCGCCGTTTTTTAGCGGCGCAAGAAGCCTTACCTCCCTGGGTCTGCGGACGCTCCACAGTCCCGTATCTTGGGACATGATCTGGTGCAAATATCGACTTGCGATTGCGACAATGTGGTCGCGCGGCTCTGGAGGTTACCGTGCGTGGCTGCGTCAAGGGTAAATTATCGTTGCGATGATGTAGCAAGGCGGGATGGCGGTCTTGTCGCAGATTTCAAAGTTGTGTTGCTCGGTGGGAAAGTAAACAAAGGGGCGAGGCGTGCATTGATTGGCTATAGCGATAAGGCTTGGACTGAGTGGGGTTGAATATTTGGCACGGTGGCACGTGACCAAATCTTATGCATTCGCAGAGGGCCGAGGCTGGTTACCGTTCCTGCCGTGCCCACTCTGCCACTCCCGGTTGTGCTTGCTTACCTCAGCCGTTTCTGGCCAATCAGACACGCTGGCATAAAAGAGGAAAGAGCAACCGGAGCGCGTTATCAAGCCTCGGCCCAGATCGGCCACGCATGTCCCCCGGCTCGGATCCCGTTCCGCCTCCACAGAGACGCTACCCCAGAACCAGCACCAGGCACATGCATTTTGTCTTCCAACCGCCGCCTCCCGAATACGCTTGCGCATCTTCTTCTTCCATCCCGATCCTCTGCTACTCGTGATCGGTGAAGGCCCATCTGCGCCGCAACCTTCACCATGGCGATTCGCGAGGACCTCGTTACCTCTGCCGTGAGTCGTATCCCGTCGCGTCCCAACCACCAAATTATGACGACAATGCTGACAGACTATGACAGACTCAATGTTTGTCTCCCCAAACTCGTCCTCGCTCCCAGCTCGTGACTAACCCGGCACAGTCCTCCAGGACCCGAGCGTCGCCTCGTCCTCGGTAGAGAACCGCGTCTCGTTTCTGCGATCCAAGAACCTGACTCAGGAGGAGATTGACGCTGCTATGTCCCGAGTCGGAGGCAATGCGCCGCCTCCGGCCCCGTCTCCCGGCGCACAATATCCGAACGCTCCTCCCCCAGGACCTCCTGTTCCTCAGCAATACTATCCCTACCCCCCGAACGCATGGCAGCCACCGCCTCCCCCGACAAGAGATTGGAGAGATTGGTTCATCATGGCGACCGTCGTGAGTGGCGTGTCGTATGGCCTCTACTCCTTGGGCAAGGTATGATTGTTTTGGTGATGTTTCGGAATTCCCAGCTGACAGATGGATGAAGCGATATGTATACCCGCTTGTGGCACCGCCAACACCCGAGAAGCTCGAGCAAGATAAGAAGTCGATTGAAGACCAATTTGATCGCGCGTTTACTCTCGTCGAACAGCTTGCCAAGGATACCGAGGAGCTCAAGAAGGCGGAGCAGGAGAGGACCGACAAGCTAGACAATGCAATTACCGAGCTCGAGAATGTTATGTCTGATCTCAAAGCCGCCAACCGACGACGCGACGACGATTCACAGCGCATTCGCGACGAGGTCAAGTCCCTCAAGGACGCCATCCCCAAGGCTCTGGAGAACCAGAAGCAGCTCGCCGACGACCGGCTCAAGGAACTTAACACCGAGTTGACGAGCCTGAAGACTCTCGTCTCTCAGCGTATGACATCCAACGTCTCCACTCCGACCTCATCCACCTTCCTCCGTGGTTCCAGTGGCGGAAACGTGACCCCAGCGCCGTCCACTACCACCACCGCCACCACTAACGGAGAGAAGTCCGCCGAGGCCGGTAGCTCTCCCGCGTCCACCACCCCCAGCGCCGTCCACCGCCCAACCAGCTCCCTTAACCGAGTTTCCACCTCCGGACTGGGAGCCTCAACAGGCAAGGCATCCATCCCAGCCTGGCAGATGGCCATGGCCAAGCAGAACGATACCTCATCGACGCTGGCCAAGCCTGAAGAACACCAGGATGCAGGCGCCAGCAGCTCATAGGAGCGCACTTATTGAGAGCGGGCACTTGTACTATCAATACTTGTATTTAAAATCAGGGGTTTCTTATATTTAGGATAATAGGCGAGTAATTATTGAGGGTCATTTGTTCGGCTTGGTCTGTTCTGCATCAATTCTGACTTTGATGACGTTATGCCGCACTGTTATATATCTGTGTTTATCGCTGTGTTGCGTAAAATCAGACCTGCTGTCGACAAAGCGATCGCTAACCCGTAATACAACTGTATGTTGATAATCCAAGTGATATCCTGCATCCATTTTCTCTTTTACCAAATGATCATGATGCAAGTTCACAAGCCCAAAACTCTAAAACGTGCGTCCCGACGAACCACGCGACTGGGATGGCCTGCAGTGAGTTTAACTGTCTATTATATGTTTTGTCTATTAATCTAGCATATAGTCTAAGATTGTCGAACAACAGTATCAATTGACTTCGCTACGTAGTCAATGTTTTTCTCGTTCAATCCAGACACGGTGATACGTCCGGTGTTGACCAAATAAATATGATATTCCTTTTTGAGAGTCTCGCATTGCTCTGCGGTCAAAGGCAAGAGGCTACTAATATTAGCGACAGATTATATCGGATCGGGATCGAGACATACGCAAAAAGACCGTTTCCTTTTGTGATGACGCTCCAGTCACCAGGGGTCTTGTACACATCGGTCAGGAGTCCAAGAAGCTTAGCTCGAAGGTGATGCAATCGCTGGTGAACAGTGTCCAGCTCTTCCTTCCTGCACAGCAAGTCAGCATATGATAACATACAAAAAAAAAAGGTCGTCGAGTTATCTTACCAGGCAGCTTCTCTGGCGGGATCGGAGAGAATGAGGTCGACAAGGCGCGAACCATAGGCAGGGGAAGAGGAAAACTCTGATCGGATAAGGAAACGAAGCTGATCGTGAACGGCGGCAGCGCTCTCTGCCGTCTCGGCAACAACGTGCAGAGCACCGGCGCGCTCGCCGTACAGAGCAAAGTTCTTTGCAAAGGACTGACAGACGAGCAGCTCGAATCCCTGCTCGACAAAGTGGCGCACTCCAAAAATGTCGTCCTCGAGGCCGTTTCCGAGGCCCTGGTAGGCAACGTCGAAGACGGGGAAGTGCTTGCGGGCCTTGAGCTCGACCGCGAGAGCCCGCCACTGCTCCTTTGTGAAGTCGGCGGCCGTGGGGTTGTGGCAGCATCCCTGGAGGACGAAGATGCTGCCCTCGGGAGCGGTGCGCACCGCGGCCAGGACCGACTCCCAGTCGACGGTGCCCGTTTCGGCGTCGTAGTGGCGGTACGTGTTGGCCTGTAGGCCCGAGTAGCCCAGCATGGGCACGTAGTTTCCCCACGCGGGAGTTCCCACGTAGGCAGCCTTGGACATGCCGGGGACGGATCGGCTGAGCAGCTCAAAGGCCAGGTGGACGGCGCCAGTGCCGGAGATTGTTTGCACCGAGGCGACCTGCACAATTTAGCACATGAATGGTTGTTCGGGGGCGGGGGCATAGACGTACTTGTCCTGACTTGATTAATGGCGAATCCTTGCCGAAAACCACCTTGGCGGCGTTCTTGAGATAACTTGCGTTGCCAGTCGTGACTTCATACTGCGGCCCAGGAGTCAGCTCGAGCAGGAGATAGCAAGCGGCAAAAGCGACTTACATCGTGGTCGGGATTGGCAGCAAAAAGCGCAGCCTTGGCCTGTACATGTGTTAGACAAAAAAACACCATAATCAACACGCGGAGGAAGTGGCACAAACCTCTTTTAACACCTTCATTTCATTGTAACGGCCCTGCTCATTGCGATAGATACCAACGCCCAAATCGACCTTCTGTGGGCTAGTGTCTCCGTCCGCCTGCACCTTGAGGGTGTACATGGGGTCCGGAGCACCCTTTTTAACGTCGTCGAAGAAGACCATGGTTGTTTATTTTAAATGGGGATTAAATTTTTATTGTAAATTGACTGCTAACAAGTTTTTTTATCTTGTCTAGCCAGATTCTGGTCCTTATATCTCTATCCAAGTTGCCTAGGCGGCAGCGGCTCTCATTCCCGCAATCGACTCGCAGCTACCCTCAGCGGCTTACATGACTGGACAAAGAGATAAATGTCGGCATCGACCTCCGACCAATTTAGTCTAGTATCTCGGGGGCGGCCCCCGAGACCCACCCGACGGACCCAGATGAGGGAGTTATGTTTCTTGTGATATCGGCTCGTAACCGTACAGAATAATTTGGTTGATAACGTGCAGAGTGTTTTTATGCCGGTGGTGATCACGATTGTGGTCTAATTGCACATTCAGAAGGATGGGCGCACAGATGGTGGCTCACGGGCAGTAAGCACCCCAAGCAGATGCATGGATCCGATGTGGTAAAGGGCGGGATCCCGGAAAATCGGCAGGGTTCGTTGCCAATTATAGAATCGCTGTAGATTCTTTGTTGCTTTTTAATCTCCTATGGGATGGTAAATAAGTTGGTCCACCTCGAGTCAACGGCACAGCAGAGCAACAGTTGTGGCGTAATTAACCCGCCATGGCACAAGGGTCAATCAATCCAATTAGCCAGCATGCGAGCTAGGGTATCATTTTTGAGCATTTTTGCGTCATGGTTTTATCGTGGATTTACTCATTTACATCAGTCGTTTACTTCCATTTGCAAAACCACACGGTCAAAGTGTGAAACCAGCCTACTTGCTCTAGGGTATCTCCATTACTGGCTACCGGTTTCACATGGCTTTTGTTGCTCCATCCTATCTGTTGCCAGGTCAACGCGCGAACTGCGTCACCCAAATGATGGCGGCTTCCACCATGCAGCAGAAGCAAATATGGCAAATAAAGCCCCGAGGACAGCGCGATACAGTTTTACATATAAACCCCGCTTTCAAAAGAGACGGCCGGCCCATCCCGCACTGCTGAGTTGATATGGTGTTCAATTGCAACCCGGGCGCATCCGACCCTGACCAGACCACGCTCATCGAAGGTTGGTTCAGACAAATCGAGGCTGCCGGCAACGAGGAGAACGACTTTGTCAGGCCTGATCTGGAGGGCATCATGTCGCGCACGCCGAGCCCAACGAAGCGATCGCGCATCACGGATGGCATACCCGATTTCGATGCCACGCCTCGACGAACAGGTTTGTTCCTGTCCCAAACCCATTGTAGCGGGCTTTGTAGCGGTCCAGGCTAACGACGGGAAGCCTTAGGGACTGTTGGGAGCAGTCTGATTGAGACCAGCTATTGCGATGCCACCTCGGACAGCCAATCGATTATGACGGGCTCGAGCCGACGTGCTTCTGCTAGCCCCAAGAAGCGAGAGCTTGAGCTGCGGCTAGCCACCGACTTCCCACTACGGAGGGAGCATATCTCATCCATTCAGAGCCCGACCCCTCTCATGCAAGACATTGCACGTCTGCGGGCGGCACCCGTCATCCCTCTTTCGATGAAGGTGAGCGAGCAGCACCAATCCCTACCGAACTGCAATGCCTACTGACACATGCATCCTTCTAGGCTCGCGTGACTAAGGATTGCAGCTGGGCAAACCCTCCGAATGACAGCTGGTTCTACGATACATCTGCCCTCGAGAATGAACAAGACGAAGCTATTGATGAGTACATGTACAGACGCTTGGAGGCCATTCGACAAAAGACCATCAAGTGCAAACAGCGGATGGAGCATGAGGCCGGCTGGAACGACTCTGTCCATTCATCGCTGCTTGAGGTTGCTCTTGACGAGCCCGAGTATTCTGATGTGTCGTATCGCAATGTGTACGTTCCCAGTCCACGCCCGGGACATGACCGCACAAGACTAACTCTTGTCCCAGTACACAATCTCGAATCTACCCCGACCTCCGCGACCCCAACCCTCTCCTCTCTGATGCAAAGGCCGACTATGCCGTCTTCCTCGACCCTCCTGATGATTCGAGGCTGGCCAAATCTCTTCGCCGGTACCGAAAGCTGGACCCTAGCCGCCGTCGAGCCACGCATATCCAGCTGAGCGACGAGGCCAACACGCCCGTGGGAATTGGCATCCAGACCAAGAGCAGCAAGGCTGATGGGTCCGTCGTGGGCCCCTCGCAGCTGGTTGCCTGGGCAAGGGCTCAATTTCGACACCTCGAGTCGTTGCCAAACGCCAAGCCCAACGATCTCCCCATCATTCCCATGATTTTCGTCCAAGGCGCAAGCTGGCGGGTGGAGTTTGTGCAGCGAACCGAGAGCCGCATGGTATGTCCCCTCTACTTGCTTTTCTGTGTTCTGCAACCTTGACTAACAGCGAAACCAGATTGTATGGGAAGGGTTCCACATCGGCTCGTCGGATGAGATTCACGGATGCTATTGCATTGTTGCAGCATTGCGGAGGCTGGGGAGATGGTGTCAGAGCGCCTTCTTGCCTTGGTGGGAGCAAGCGCTCGGTTCACCCGAGCCCTTGCAGGAGAGCGGGAGGAGCAGTCGGAGCAAGTAAACATTTTGAATCGAGCGTAATTCGTAAAGGCAAATGTAATAATGAAGTTAATGTCACAAATAAGTACAAGGCTGCTCCAAGAGGCGTTTTTGATCTGGGTTGTGTTTACTGGGCTGCGACACCACCATGAAGTCATTATGATGGGCTAAAATCTGAATGGGTTGACCAGAATGAGTGGAATTTATTTGATCACCCAGAAACGAATGTTGAGGTAATTCTGTGATGTGTGCTCATGTTTGAAGAATACACCCCGCTAGTTTGGTGTCAGGTGGCAAGTGCGGGAACGGATGTAACATCCGGAGAGAAGACACTCAACACGGGTATTTTTTGTCGTCTTTATTATACATGAGGCAATAATTACACTGAGTACACGATTTGAGTATATAACCTTTTGTCATACCCGCTCGCAAGAAGATGCTTGTCTGATGCTGCAACTTTGCTGATGTGGTAACATTCGATATCGCGAGCTACACATGGCATTCTTATTTACTGAAACCGAATTAGAGCGCTCAATTGACGCACAGTAGCTCTGTGGTATCAAAAATGGTATATTTGAGACCTGACCTTGTTGATTCGTTCGTTCCGCCCGTTGTGCTACTGATCATGGCGTGTACCATGTGACATCGGGACTCGTTCTTCAATATTTGGAACATAAAGAAGATGCTGAGAAATGGAAAGAAGAGAGCGCAAGAAATAAAATCGCCAATCACTTGGTGTCTGACTATTGAGAACGAGGATGGAATTCGCTCTGCTCTCAACATTTGACCGTGTCAGGCTGCTGGGATCTGGGCTCTGGGTGAGCGGGCATTGGTGGGCCGCGAGTCTCTGCTTGCTTTTCAAGATCCACGCAAGGTTTACGCTAATAACAATATTTGCAGATCTGACCCTCTTTTCTTAAATCGAGGTTCAAGTCAAAATGGACGACAAACAATACTGTTGTTCGAAGAAGGCTGAAATGCCAGCCTCCGGGATCAATCCCGTTTATCATGACTGGCTCGGGGATTTTGCATCACCACGCTGTGCTGCGCCTGAGGCCGTGGTGCCATTGGATCCCGGTATACTGGCAAAGTTCACTAGTGTCACAACCGCTCACAAGTGTGTGTATGGAGTTTGAAGGCTGGCGTGGCTGGATTGGATGAGATTGAATGAGGGAAGCTGCGAGACGCGAGACTAAGGAAGCTAAACAGGTCTGGAAGGCATCTGGGCCAAATTTCTTCATCTGGCCGGGCCGATGGTCAATCATTCCTTCACGGCCAAGGATGCTGCGCATTCAACGGCAAAACCAAAACCGCGAGCATACCAGCCAGCGCCCCAATAGCTCAGTTCAATGTTGTGCGGTGCTGCTTTGATGACGCTTATGTCTACCCTGGTGCTCTTGGGGAAGCCTGCGGCAAAGTCTTGCAGGTGCTCACTCGTTGCCTCCCAGTAGTGGTCTCTCTCTGCTAGCGCAATCATGACGGGCGCAATCACATTGGTACCCCATTTATGCTTCCAAGTGGAGAGCCACGGATTCCTTAAAGCGGAGATTTCGTCAAACGGCATGGGGTGATCGATGCGGGCTGTCTGGGCGTACACCTGCTCGTCGGCCGTTCCGGGCAACAACAGAGTGCTGTTCTTGACTTGAGTAGGGATGCTGATATGGGATGGCGGAGGATCATGAGCTGACATTTTCCCGCCGGTTTCCTTTACGATAGACCCAAAGCCAGACACTATGATGCCTCCCAGTGGGTATGCTGGAGACGCAGGCTCTGCAGCATGGAGGGATGCTGCCACAATGGCACCGTTGGCACCGAGACTGTGGCAGAACAACACTATGCAGTTGCATTCGTTTGGCAGCCCGAATTCCGTCCAAAGCGCAGGTAGAATAGATTGATGCAACCTTGAGCCCCATTCTTCAGGGAAGCTGGAGCCTTGTGGGACAGGCGTCACAGCAGTAGAATCGCCGTATCCTGGGCGATCAATGGCGACGAACGGCACCGACAGGGCGTTGCTTGTCAGACTGGCTGTGCAATCCGGTGTGACATCAAAGTATTGGCTGGTATAGGTCCCGCCGTGAAGACCAACCACCAGCGGGCAGTACTTTGGCCTGCATGACTTTTTGGTGGGGATGTTTTGGATCCCCGAGAGGACCGTGTTTCCGGGAAGGGCGAGCTTGAACGACTCCATGGCAGCTCCAATGGGACACGTCTTTTAGGCGCCTGCAGATATATTGTGCAATCGGCGCGAGGTCGCTTTGGGATCAAAAAGTCATGCATGTTTGCTGACATAATGAGGGATATTCACCAGCATGAAAGGGGGCAAGTGTCGACTGATCTGGGCCCATTTTTGCTGTCAATCCCCATCCGATGCGACGCTGGCGACGCTGCGCAAGCATCACGCAACTTTAAAACGTCGCATCACTCCCACATCTAGTGCTGACCAGGCCCGGGGAGATCTGATACAGCCGCGAAATCATGGCATCGCCTGCACCCGCACCCGTGTCTGGAGAGGCCGTTGAGCCTCAACATGATCCGCCCATCGAGTCAGAGGCACCGGCAGAGCAGCCGCCTCTGGCCGCTGATGACGCACACACTGATGATGGCTACGAATCGGATTCGAGGTCAACGACGTCGACGTCGATAGCGTCCAGCGTCCGCGACTACCAATTCGAGAATAGCCGCAGGTACCACAAGTTCAAGGAGGGCCTTTACCAATTCCCCAATGACATGCCAGAGCAAGAACGGGAGGATATGAAGCACACCGTCGCCGTTCATCTGCTGGGAGGCAAGCTGCACAATGCGCCGGTGGGAAACCCGCAAAAGATCATCGACATCGGCACTGGGACTGGAAGCTGGGCAATTGATAGTCCGTTGCCCCCCAAAAAAAGAAAGCTGTTGACGGAACCCATGCTAATCTCTTCGTTAGTTGGCGACGAGTATCCAGCCGCTGAAGTCATTGGAATTGACTTGAGCCCTATCCAGCCGCCCTGGGTTCCACCCAATGTCAAGTTTCTTGTTGACGACGCTCAGGAGCCATGGCTTTATGGTGAAAATTCGGCTGATCTCGTGCACCTGCGGAACATGTCGACCGCAATCAAGGACTGGCCCACTCTCCTCGCACAGGCATACAGGTATGTCCGAGATGTTTCGACAACGAATGAGGCCTCGTAGCTAACCAACCTTTTGATTAGCACTTTGAAGCCTGGTGGTTGGATCGAGCTCCCTGAGTTCCGCTGGGTATATGGATGTGACGACGGGACCATGCATCCTGATTATACGCCACCAAAGATGGTGGTTTACATCAGGGATGGGTTGGCCACGTTTGGCATCGACATGCACGCCTCTGCAAGGAACGAGGAAAGACTGCGAGAGGCAGGCTTCGTAAACATTCGCCATCGGATTAAGAAGGTGCCAGTCGGCCCCTGGGCAAAGGATCCCAACCTCAAGATGATTGGCCTTTATAACAGAAGCATCATCTATGACGGACTCCAAGCCATTACAATGGGACCCCTCACGCGGGGTCTGAGTTGGACGCCCGGGGAGGTCGAGGTATTCCTCGTTCAGGTTCGGAAAGACTTGATGGATACTTCGGTGCACTCCTATGTCCACTTCCATTCTTTGTGCGCACAGAAACAGCCTGACGCACCAGAGTGAAGAGATGCATCGTATTCTTTTTGTTTGTATATGTCCTGGGTTATGGGGGAGGCAAAGCAATGTTATTTTAGTTTTTTGACTTTGGTCAAGTCAGTCACGGGCTGATATTGGCTATAACGAAAGCAGTACACGTGCTAGCATACCAATAAGCGCCCTACTACTTACAAGGAACATGCTGTACCGAGTGATTTATAAGGAACCGTGTTGCATTTGGTGGTGGGAATTGTTGGAAGGCCTGGTAATGATTTATGTACTGGACATTTATTCGCTTACAAGGCCTGCCATGCTAAGAACGCTAAATGGACTAATCTATGAATAGATTCATTCACTTGCGGGCGGATAGATTGATCGACAGCCAAGTGGAGTATTGATTGGCTTGGCGAAACTCTCCATGTTGATAGGTTGCCCCGTATGCCTTTCCGCCCGTGAAGCCATGCGAGTCGCTACAGTCGCGCTACCTAATGCATCGGGATGGGTCCAGCAAACTAGCGGGAAGGGGCTTGAGGGGCCTCGTAGCTTACTTGCCAACAGGCACATTTGCAACAATATTTTGGCATGGGCAAGACGGGTCGTTGACAAGTAGAATAGGGCACCTCACAGGCGGGTTGACGCTGATAGCTAGCCTTGTAGCATTTGTGTCGTAGTTTTTATTTTATTTTTAAATCTGTTTTATTGGAAGCAGACTGAGAGACGGAGGAGCAAGGCTAGGAATTAGTATTATAGGCATCGTCAGCTAGGTACTATGTGCAAGACTGGCTGTTCTGAAACCCACGGGATTTCCTGAGTGGAACAGTGAATGCCTCCTCCAATCAATGGCAACTCGCGTATGAGCACCGGGTGCACCGTTCTATCCTGATAAAGCTGCTTAATGGCGTTCAACGCTGCGCGGTCCGCCTTTTTGTCTCCAAATTGAGGAAATATCACTCCTCCATTTACCATCAGCCAGTTGACGTAGGTCAGAGCCGGAGCATCCTCCTTCCCTTGCTCGATATCTTTGATCAAGTACTTGTCGAGCCCGATTGAGTACATGTCAGCTTCAATAATTTCCGAAACCTCCAAGCGTCTACCGCGAGCATCTGTTGCGCTGGCGAGAATGTCGCGCGCTTCATAGTAGATCCTTGTCCAGTCGGTGCTGTCGAGCTTGCTTGGCTTGCTCAGCGCGACCTTGCCAGGCTCGATGAACCTGACCAGGCCGTCGATGTGCTCGTCCGTGATGTCGAGGCCCTTCCGGCCCGGGATCCAAATGATCTTGCTGACGCCCAGCGTTCTCCTGAGCTCGCGCTCAATCTCGTCGCGCGACTGCTCCGGGTTTCGGTTCCTGTTGATGATGGAGCTTTCCGTGGCCAGAAGCGTTCCCTCGCCGTCAACCTCGAGAGCGCCGCCCTCCAGGACCAACGAGGATGGGATGGCGCGAGTCTTGGTCTTGTCGAGAATGACTCTCGCCAAGGACTCGCAGCATTTTGGAGGATATCTGCTGCCCCAGCCGTTGAAGTTGAAATCGATGCCGTAGAGGCAAGGGTTGGAATTTGTACCCATGGTCAAGGTAAATGTTGGCGCCATGTCTCTCATCCAGAGGTCAAGGTCGTATCCTTCAATAGGGATGATGTTGATCTCATGAGCGTTTGGGTTGGGTTTAAATCTCTTTTTGGCCTCGCCGAGTCGCTTTTTGCCAACAAGAAGTGTGACCGGCTCAAAGCGTGAGATAGCATCGGCAATTGACGAAACATCATCGGTTGCTGCTGCAAGCTCCTCAAGGTCCCTGGCGTACCAATTTGCATTGTCCGGCCAGGCAAGAAGGGTTCGGCTGTGTCGAGCCCATTCTGCTGGCCGACGAAAAGCTGCAGACACAGCAGCAGCGCTCATGAGTAAATGCTTCAACAGCATTGGAAAGAGCTGGTGGGTTCAAAGAGTGGCGAAATATGCGATTGGGGCATGCAGAAGCCTGGCGGCAGCAGGATGATATTTATATTCTAAAGAGTTGGATATGAACACATAGTGCCGCCTTCTAAGGGTTCAGAACGCGGTCAGAAACATCAATACCCAAGCCAGTTGCTGAGGCTGTCAAGTGCGAGAGTGAGAGTCATACGCCAACACCGGTGCCTTCAGCCATCAACCTGCGATTCCCCACCTCGCTCGGCAATGGAATTGGCTAATCCGTAAAAGAATCGGAACTTTTTGCTAGCGCGAATGATTAGCCTCGCACACATGGTTGTCTTGGCGTTGATCTATGCAAATTGATCAACGGCATATTGCAACTAGCTCTCTTGGCCAAGTCGACAGTATTCAGGTTTGTGAAATATCTGTGGGTGTTATGAATTTGATCAGCGCTTTTATTTCTATCTATGGGAAGAGACGGTATGATCCATTATGACGCATTGGCGTTAATGGTATCAATGTATCCATGGTTAACCTTGTCCTCATTTTGATGAGCTTGGAGTCACGCAGGTTAGGATTGCCACACTAGGTCGCTCAGAATATTCATGGAAGAAAAAGTGCCTTCAGGGAGATGGTGTGTTTCGTCCAAGTTATCCTGGAGTAGGTGAGCGATGCAATATTAAATAACATTCAAAATTACGGCTTGTATTTTCATATATTGAAGCCATACAGAAGGTTGTCAGTTAACCCCAAAGGCTGGTCTGCGTCCCGAGCTTGAAATCGCATTTGTACTGTGTTATTTACACAGTGGATGATACACACCAGTCACGCCCACTGGCCGCCTCCTTCCACAGGGTACCATTTAAAGCATGCTCCTTGATCCAATCTTGGCATATTGATATAGGGTCCATATCTTCGGGCCCGTCATCGTCTGCGACGGATGCGGGAGGCGGCAAGTCGGGAGATTTGGTTAGAATTCGAAACTCGTTATCCGGGTCTATCGCTTGCCAGTCCTCAAGATATTCGGAAAAGTTGGGTAGTCCATCCGGACAGTCAACAAGTGCGAGAGTTAATGGCCGGATGTTTCGTTCGAGCCGGACATTCCGCTGGAACGAGGCTTGAATGAGCGCAAGATGCCATTCCGATTTCATGTTGATCTCGTCCAAGATACCACCGGGATCGGAGCGAGTAAATACGACCGTCTCCAGGTTTAGCGCATTGGCTATGTCCTTCCACGTTTTGTCTTGGCTGTCTATGATGGGGTTGTAAAGAGCAAGGCGTCGGAGTCTTGGCCAGTGTGACCACACCTCGGGTTGGTATCTAAAAGAATTTGGCAGTGTTGCCAAATACAGCTCGTCGCGAACACTAACAACCTCCTCGACATTAACAAGAGCCTCAAAGCCCCTTCGAAGAATTGGGCGGACGCCTTGAGCGTCGTCGTCAGGGTAGAGCGTTCTCAAGGGCATATCAACGACGAGGCTTGTCAATACAGGCGCCAGCAGCTGAAACGTCTCCATCACTGTTGTAGCTGTCGGAATACTGTTGAGGGGAGATGGGTGGGGAGGAGTCTCTGGTAAACCATATTCTGCTTCAGGCTGTATCCGGATTCCAGCGTCTGTTCCATCTTCAGACGACGTGTCACTTTCATTTTCCCAGAGCTGCTCGAGGATAGCGCGGCCTTGTTCATCATAGTCGAGAGGGAATGGACTCATAAAAAGCCTTGCGGGTATTCCTGGCTGCAAGAACCGCGCCAAAGACGTCGTCCTCAGGCTGTGCAAGAAGTCGGTTGCTCTTTGGGCCGAGTCAATGTAGAGGCAATGTCGCCACAAGTGTTCGGACGCTGGATAATATGTCGCCCAACAGACTCTGGTAAAAGCAAGACATGTTTTGGTGAAGTCATGAGAGGCTGGTAAAATAGCATCGCTGTGATGGATAGCGAGCGCCTCCTCAAAAATGGCGAGGATGATCTCGTTGGGTAATTTTTGGACCGACATGTTGACTGCGGGGTTCATCCAAATGACGTGGGGCGGGGTTGCATGGCAGCGGGAGGCAATTGGGATATGGAATCACCAAGAAATGTCAGGCAACGGGAAAGGATATTGGTGCCTTGGAAACGATTTGGATCTCTAATTAATGGCGGGAGCGTTGAATGTGTCTGTTGAGACGAACTTTGGAAGAACGCAAAGTTGGTGGGTTGGGTGTGGGGGAATGGACGTTGATAAAGTGGGCACTGGGTGTGAACGGTCGGCCATCTTCTCGCCTCAGGACACTGTCCGGACCGCATCCTGAGATGGTCAAACGGGATCAAATGTGAGTCATGAATGCCCAGCAGCGCTTGAATCACTCTGGGCGGCAGTAAACAAGCTCCCACTCAAGGCCGTCTCGTTCAAGAATAACCTTGGTTCCTAATGGTGTAGGGCTAACCTCAGCCTTAAATCAGCTCCGCCGTGATCCTGGTACTTGATCCTCACACCTGTACCTGCATCATGACTAGTGCGCCAACGATCAACACACATGGAATGCTTCCTGCCTAAATGTGTGTGCTGTTAGAAAGGATTTCATTGTCAAGCAGAAAATATCCCCGTTTAACAGCTTGAATGGGTTATTCCTATTTTGACTCTTCATCGTCCCGACACGATTACTTTCGTCAGATAAATACCTCACAATGGCCATCCTTGCTGAATGTCTTACATACGCAAGCCACAGCGTGAAGCAAGGCTGCTGCACCCCAATCAAAATGATCTTTCTCATACCCGAAATTTCACTTGAAAAGACGGGACTTGAAGGCAAATGGTCTAAGGATATTCATGATCGCACCAAGGGTGTGGCCTACCGACCTTGGGGCAAATCCATGGAGATGGATGACTGAATGGTATAGAAGACATAGTGCAGTATATTTCTTTAAATATTAGTCATTAAGCTACGATGATGTTAAGTAATATTATAGCGACAGGTGGCGTCGAAGCAGGCATGAGAATATCCAGGATTGGGATCAGGTAGCCATGTACATCTGTAGCGAGACATTGGCATTGGATTGTCTACCTTGATGTTGATAGCCTGTAGCTAATAAAAGACTGAACAGATAATGCAAGCATCGAGTCTATGTTGTAGAATTTCGTCACCGTGTGGTGGAAATGTCTTGAGAAATAATGTGTGAAGTTTGATTGTTGTATCAGTGTGGCTATGATGTGATGGTCGAGTTGAGCGCTCACTAGGACTTGGAGTTGCAACATCCTTAGTTCCCTGCAGTTGCACTCCAGATTGACTGGATGATATCCAGAGCTAGTGTGGAGCTAGTCTGGTCATTCCACTTGGATCTTGATAGCTAGAGAGAATTCCGAGCGGCTTTGCGCGTATCCACCTCAGTCTTAAGGAAGCCTCTTACTTCATCGGCTAGACATGTAGTTGAAGACTGTTTTAACTAGAGTTGGGTTGCCATGGTTCATCAACTCATGATTCCTAAGTAGCTCATTTGGATTACAATGAAGTCTGCGTGTCTGAAAATCGCGGACGGAACTGGTCGGAAAGAAAGCTCTGTATTTATCGCTGTTGTATGAGTCTCCTTCACCCATTTGTAAACACCTTGAGTTGGAGTTTGTCATCACCCTGGGACGGATCATTCTAAGGAGAAGTAATTTTATCCCGGTCGTGATGGAATAAGCATGCAGCGATGATAAATGAAGCCCGGGACAATCTTGATTGTGAGGCTTGTGATTGATCAGCTACTATGCTGCAGTTGGCGAATGGAAGCTTGTGGCGACGCAGTCAGATGGAGCCCAGCGGCGCATGGGGCTGGATTGGGCCAAGTGCAAGGAAAATCCGCTTGGCTGGGACCGCCCAAGCCCCAGATCGCCGATGACACCGAGCTAATTTGTGGCGGATAAAGAAACACAGCGGTCCACGAGCGTGTTGACTAATGATTCTCACTCCATTTCGTGCCACCCCAAAAGAGGTGAAATAGACCGAACCTGGTCTTTGTTTTGTACATGTTTATGCACCTTTACCCACTACCGCCCTTTGATCGCTTTCTAATCACATCGTTTGCGTTAGTTGATCGACTAGAAGAAATGCCAGGGATTCCATCAAAGGGGTGCGATGCATGTAGGAAACAGAAGAAGAAGGTGGGTGCGAAAGGAACCGGCCGCGTCGAATCGGAACTGAATAGTAGCTTGCCTAGTGCGATCAAAAGAAGCCATCGTGCAGCAGGTGCGAGCGGCTGCTGATCAAATGCATCGGCAGCGGGGTCCAACGAATAAAGTTTACATCCCAAGCGTTCCAAGTTGTAAACGGGCGGGCCAAAAAGAGCAAGGTGCCTGTGACAGCCGTTTCTCCAAGACCTGCTCCAAGCAATGGGGGGTCAAGATTGGTAACTAGACTGGTATCCATGTTTGAGATGAAAGATATGAGGTATGACATTTACAGCTATGGCCTTGTTATTCCCGATCTGCCTCGTTATATTGGTTCAAGTCCCGCACTCGATGCGGCTGTGGGTGCCATAGTGGCCGCATTTGACGCTCTCCACAACAAAAGTGCAAGGCCAGCTGCCATGGCCCGGCATGCGGATGCGCTGGCCGCTCTGGCCAAGGCTGTGGAAGACCCAGTTCGAGCCTGCACATACAGCAACATGTGTGCTATTTACATTTTGAACATCTGTCAGGTGGTTACAATGCTTGTCGAAGTTGGATACGATTGAATACTAACAACTTGGTGGCTAGGGTATTACGGACTTTCACGGCGACGATTATCCAAAGCATGGCCAAATAATGGCACACTTGCTCCGCGATGTCGCCATACAAGGCCGGCTCCATGAGTTTGAACCAAGAATAATAAGAACCTTTTGCACAACAACGGTAAGACTACTTATCTCTCGATGTTCTAAATATGTGTGACATCAATGGCCCTTCTGACGTCAGAGCTTCAGGTGATTGAGAGTTTTTATAATCACGACATTGAGCTGGGCCAGTGGTTTTGGGACATTTTCTACCTTTGCTTAGCGCCACGACCAATCCACACCGAGGTCTACTCGCTCGTCAGCGTCCAATTACACACGATGGCGGATATTGCGGTGTATCTCCGCGCACCCGAAAAATATTTGTACCAGATACGCCTCGCTTATGATGTAATGCAATCTGAGTATGAAGTGATTCGCTCTGCAGCCAGAGCTGTTTTGGACGCTGCTGCGAAGCCGGATGCCAAGTTTGGAGCAAAAAGGGCAGGCGCCGCCTATATAGCAGCATTCGGGACATTCCTGAGCCTTGCCTCCATGCTGAATCGCATCCTCTATATATTCGAACCCAGCCTGGATCTGGTCAAAGAATCGGAAAAGATTTGCAGGGACACAGTACGGCTCGCAAACGATGCCAACCCTTACCGGCCTTTGGCCGCAGGTGTCGCGGGTAACGCTGTTTTGATCGTGTGGGCATCCGGAATTAACGCGCAAGAAGAGAGAGACTTGAAATCAGCAATGATGGATTATGCAAACGAGTTTGATAGGCCGAGCTATTTTTATCGAATTTGGACCTTGACAAACTGGTACAACAAGATGGAGAAGAGGCTGAGATCTAGAACCTCGCAGCAGCTTATTGGTTTCGAACCATACATGCCGGAAGATTTGGCAAGCACGGATGATGTGTGTGTTATACAGTAGATTTAGAACGGCAGTCGTGTAGTGACCGGGGGTGTCAGTTTAAAAAACGAAAAAAAAAAAAAGTAGATGGGACATTGGTGCATGTAGTCCAGCTAGTTTATTTCAACGCCTCTATCAATTTGTACAATAGGGTTCCAGAATTTCATTTTTCGCATCAAGTGAATTATGAACAACCATCCATCTCCTAGGAAGACTTAAACGCAAGAGCTGCTTCCCTTGACAAAGGTGCCGTCGGAGTTCTCGCAGCCGCAAGTTCCGTCAGTGGGGTCCTTGATGCAGGTGGTGCCGACGCCAGAGGACTCGCCGTTGCCGCTGCAAACATGTTAGTAGATGATGATGGTGATGGAGGACGAATGGGTTGCCACTCACCCCCAGAAAAAGGTCCAGTAATCAGAGTCGGTAGTCAGCTCAGAGTCAGTGGGAGCAGTGCAGGTGTAAGCCTGGCAGGTGCCGTAGGGAGCACCGTTGTTGGCGTCGTACTGGTGGTCGACCTTGAAGACGGCAAAGGTCTGGGTGCCGGAGACACGGGTGTTGTAAGCACACTCAGCGGCCTGGATGGCAGTGGAGGTCTTGGAGGCTGTTGCAGAGAATTAGTCGAAAGGCGTCGGCAAAGAAGGAGAAGAAGAAAAACATACGAGAGCAAGCCGGGTTGGCAGGGTATTTGCCCTTGGTGTTGCTGGTGGCAGGGTCCAGCGTCGCGCTCACGGAGGCGGCGGCGGCCAGCAGAGAAACGAAGGTGGAAAGACGGAACATTGTGGCTGAGTTTACCGGCAACTAGCAAGTTTGGTTGAATGGATGTTGATAAGAGGCTGAGTGATGAGGATAAGCCCCAAATACTGGACGTCTGCTAACATGTCTTTATAGCCAGCTGCCATGATGCCTTGTCACCCCAGAATCGGCTCCTTTGAAACATTGCAACTCCAACATGGCCGGCGCTGTGGATTCCGGCTCCCCAACGGCTTGTGGAGCTCGAGCCCCTAAGCTATTCCGCTTGCAGGCTCAAACAACCTTGGCCGGGGTGTCGGCTGCGAGGGGTGGAGCCGCTGTAAGCTTCTGTGAGCCTAGGCGGGTTTGAGGTAGACAGCAATGCACAGCTGGCAGCGAGGCGGGACGATGAATTTGTTTCGTCTTGCGCGTCTCGCAGTCTGTGGAAGGGTTCCCCCCCCTTTGTTCTCTGCTCGCCTCGCCCCAGCTAGCGTCGTAATGTCCGCCTCTCTCAAGTTTATTGCTCCCACCGGGGGGTGGCTCTCCCGTCAGGGGTCCGCAAGAGGGTCTTGGGGCACTCGCTGACGCCGCCGCAGCACACAGACCCTGCCTATTCGGGCTGCAACTGGTGGAACAACTTCTTTTGCCCACGAGCTTTGGCCTTGGAGTTGGACACCTGGAGCGAAAATCGGATCGAAACTATTCTAAGCGAGCTGGTCATGTTCGTCGATGTTATGCCGATGTTCCGGTCCCGATGCATCTTTTTTTTCTCCGACGCAGCAGCAGTCAATTTCGTGTGAAACGGACATGCAAGGGTACTTGCATCGGCCGACATCCCCAAACCAGCATCCCCAATGGGTTGGTGCCAGTCGCTGTCGGTCATGGTGGTCTTAACCACGCCATTACCAGCCATCAATGGTCCCCAGATCAATTTAGCTCTTACTATTTAGCTGATGATAGATCCCATGCTGGCCGGATAACTGCATCCACTCGGTATCCTAAGCTTTCGCTGGTGGAATTCAATTACCAAGTACGTAAGCGATCGTTTCTATACATGCTTTCGTGCTCTCTCATTTCGCCTTCGTCCATATTAAAATCAGCCACGCGTCCAATAATTCCCAAACAACCAAAATGATATTTTCTCTTGAGTGTATGCTTGGTTGAAATTCATGAAGTCTACCCGCACATGTTGCCGGGTCCACAACTATAGGGTGTGCAGCAATCAGAATCCAACAAACAACCACCTGCATTGTAACATTAGCTCAAGATACAGTCCAAATATTAATACAACAGGAGAGAAAAAAAAAAGGGCGTACCCATGAAATCAGAACAACTAGGTCCGGCAGGAGGTGGAGCAATCTCCGTTGAAGTCGTTGACGTGGTGCTTGTGCTGCTCGCTGTTGTGGTGATGAGTAGGTTCGCTGTAATGGATGATGTTGTGACGCATATTCTTGCTTCAGCACCGCCTATTGAAAGGGCCACAAAGGCCATGTCGATGAGAAACCTTAGAAGCATTGTATCTACACGCCTTGCCGTAGTTGGGCAGGAAAATTGGCCGTGGAGGTCCAGTTGGCTGATCTTCACTTGACCAGACAGCCCCAATGCATGAGGAAAGAAGAGCGATGGATTCACCGACCAATTCAGTCTGGCGTTTCCATGGGGTCATCGCAGACTCCTTTAGTGAATGGAATACTGGATCTAGATGAGAATTTGGAAACCGCTCAATCCATGGCATTCCATTCCATTCCATTCCAATACCACATTCCACCGACATATATTGTATGATATGATCATTAAAAATGGGAGCTGGCTCCGCCAAATTTAACGGGCGCAGTAACTTCTAATAATGCTTTTTCAGATTCGGTAACAGACACGGTTACAATTTGTGTATTGGTGATGGATCGATAGACCAGTGCGCCAACAGTTTTACTAGGTCGCCCTCCGTCGTTCGCGCCGGTGTTTGTGCAGGAAATGGCTTGCTATTTCATAATGTAGAACATCGGAATGCGATCACAAATAAGAAATAATTTCGTAATTAAGTAAGATGGGCGACTGAAATTGTCCAGAGACATGCAGGTCTGACTATTAGGAAGCTGATCAAGCGCGAGCTGACGATATTTGATATTCCATTCTGTGCCCCAAGCTGCCACCTAAAAGAGTCCACGTTGAGATTCAAAAGTCATCATCTCTATTTGAAAAAAAACCATGCTCTGACCATTTAATTTTATCTACGCAAAAATACTTCCCACGTCCCATAATTCGCAAACACTCTGAAAGCGGATGAGGTCAAGGTGCGTGGCGCGACTCATGTCGTTCTTCTAAGATCCACCCTCGAGAAAGAAGTCGCCTCTGGCAGTCCACATTTTGATGGCAGTGATCAACAGATTTTTGAAAATGGCTTCTGTTAACAGTGAAAAAAAACAGGGACCCCTAATAACCTTCTGGTTTCACCGTCAGAATAGTTGAAGAAGAAGGATTCACCAAGTCTAAGATAGTTATATCTGCCTCACTAAGCGCCTACCCTACTGCTGGTTCACCTATTGATGTTGCGGCAATACAGACCCCCAGCCAGGCTTGGCTGCATAGCCTTAGTCATTTCATGTACTATCAAGCTTAAACCAAGTTGCTGCTACAGTGTCCACGCGCATTCGCGTTGTATTGTCCAGTTAATGAGCCACGCCAATCACACCTGATTTGAAAAATGACCATGCACTCTGAGTTTTGATTCGATTGCCGAAACCAACTGGCTTGATTACGTGTGAACCCCTCAGGACAGGTATTGCCGCTGGCATTTCAGATGCCTCAACGCATGTCAGCAATTCTTTCAGCTACGATCATAGTTACCCCGCAGATCATCTACGATCGAGGATTTAAAGACAGCTGAAGCGTACGCCAACACGTCGGCTGCAGTCCATGTCAGCATATGATGTCACATCTCTCGGCAACAGGACTAGCGGGATGAACTTCATGCCACATGCCTACTTACTTCGTAAATCCTTGCACTGCCATTGCGTAGAGAAGGTGACATAGCCTGATTCGGCTTTTAGCCGGGCACGCGGAGGTTCCATTCGACATATAACCCATTGGGACGCGGGTCATATCCATCCGTTTAAATATTGAAGATTCAATTTGCGTAATTTAAACTGCCAGTAGCACCTTTCGTGCGGACAGCTATAATAGCATTGTCATCTTCTGACTTTCTCGAAACCTCTCTTGTTAACAACTGTTGCCGTTTACTATGACTCCATATGGAGATGTGTGTGTTTTAACTCTCTGCATTTTTGCATTGATTTCCTGTGGACACGCTGTTAGCGTTCGTGGCGGCGGGATTGAATATTTGGGGTCTCAAAATGAGACTTCTGGGTAAGCGTTTTGTTCTGATTTGACAATGTACGAAATTAACTGCCAGCCCCATGTTAGAATCAATACGTTCTGGGGAATTCGATATGCCCAGGCACCGGTAAACAACTTGAGATGGAAAGCACCGGTACCGGTCCAACCCGCTTCTCAGAAAATTATAAACGCAACAGCTCCAGGCCCGGCATGCATTCAAAGCAACCCGACGTGGAGTACAGGCGCTTCACAATTGATACAGGATGAAGACTGCTTGTTGCTTAATGTCCAAACTCCAGCAAAGCCTAAATCATCAAAGTTGCCTGTTCTTGTTCTCATTCATGGCGGAGGCAAGTTTGCAATTGTGTTTCATAATTGCTTACGGGTGCTTATGAGTCATAGGTTATGTGACTGGCGATGCGACAACGACGAGCGGAGATAGTCTGGTATATCAATCGGATGGTTCCATAGTGTACGTGGCGATTCAGTACCGCCTTGGCCCATTGGGCTTTCTGGCCGGGCAAAGTGTCAAAGAAGACGGGACGTCAAATGCAGGCCTCCTGGATCAGAGGGCTGCCCTTGAATGGATCCGCAAAAATATTCATATTTTTGGTGGTGACCCCTCCAAGATCACGATAACCGGCGCTAGTGCTGGGGGCGGTTCTGTAACGATGCAAATGATCATGTTTGGTGGTGAGGAGGATCCACCATTCCGTGCCGCTATCCCGGGCAAGTCGCAGAATCCTCACTCAGCAGATTTACGTGCGTGATAATAACCATGTCTCAGAGTTTCCTTGGTGGACACCCATGTATAATGATGCGTGGGTTGATAACCAGTACGCCGGACTTTTAGAAGCCGCGAATTGCTCAACGCTTAGTTGCTTGCGAACTTTATCGATATCGGAATTTCAAAATGCAACTACAAAGTCCTATGAATCTGCATATATTACCAAACAATACGCATATGGTACATTCTACTGGGGACCCGTGGTAGATGGCGACACGATTCGCCGCCACCCTTTTGAAGAATTTCAACGTGGTCACTTTACTAAAGTTCCTATTCTAATTGATCACAACGGAGATGAAGGTTTTATGTTTACAAACTTTTCGCTATCCACGAAGGGAGAATTCTATTCCGATCTTTCAACCTTGTGGCAAGACTCGGAGGGTTACTTCACCGATATTGTCATAAGCCTCTATCCTGACTCAATTTATAACCGGAGCCATCTTGAAGAATTGCCTGCCCTCCAAATACTAGCTCCACCGCTTGATTTAGACCTATCAACATTTAGCGATGCTTTCTTTCAGCGCGAAGCTGCTTTCGGCGATGCTTTGGTTGCTTGCCCAACCCGCTATGTGGCCGGAGCGGTAGCTCAAGCCGGCCAACTCGTCCACAAAGCCATTTTCAATGCTGGCTACCAATTTCACGGAGCTACAACAAATTACTTATTCAGCAATCAAATCGACGGTATGGTTACTATCCCATGCTTGTGGTGACCTGACTAATGGCCACAGCGGACGGGTCGTTTGATTTTCAGGGCGCTGTTGTTCCCGGAAATGCAACCCTGGCCAGTATTCTCCGGAGCTACTTCATATCCTTCACCCTGTATCTTGACCCGAATTCGAATCCATCAGCCGTGGTTCAGCCATCAACTTGGCCACAATATGACCCCACCAACCCCGAGATTCTCTACATTGGATTGAGTGAGATTTATCTGAGGAGCGATCCCCAACGTACCAAGCAATGCCAGTTTTTGCAAATGGGTCGAGGGAATAACCGAGGTATCTGGCCTCAGTGGTGATAGATTGTTGAATTTACATGTAAAGCTTTTTTTTAGAGCAGTTTTTTTGTGTCTTGCATACTAACCTGCACTTTCTGTGCAAACTGTTTTCATATTTCATCACGACAACAAAAAGCACAGGACTCCTTGGTCTCCAGGCGAACGAGCCGGTAGGCGATTCTAAGCTGCCGAAAAGCCCTGGCAATCCATATTTGGAAAGTATTTGGAAAGCAGTCCTTATTGGAACTGAAACCTCGTGGCGTGTCATAGCTTGCTGGTCCACTAATTTACTTTTCGGGGAATTCATGCCGATGGCTTCAATCGCATGATGCCAAAGTGATCCTAGCCCAAGCCGCTATAATGTTCAACCACTTTTTTTTCGTGGGCGCCCCAATGGCCCGAGCGGCGAATTCAACTCTGTGAATCGCGCTCAGAGACCTTGAATTCTCCGAGTTTAATATTGATCTCCAAGAAACAGCAACTGACGCCAATTCATCATGAATGCTTTTCAATGACGAGAAAAGGCTCATTTTCTCAATCAATACATTTGGGAATTTTTTCAACCAACACATGTTCTCGCTACCGCCAATGGTCTGTTTCTGGTTTAGTCCGACCAGGCCTAATTCAGTAAATAATCCCGAGTTGTGGCTGG
Organism: Calonectria crousiana; assembly: GCA_013406985.1. Lineage (NCBI taxonomy): Eukaryota > Fungi > Ascomycota > Sordariomycetes > Hypocreales > Nectriaceae > Calonectria > Calonectria crousiana. Next base: position 256,308 of record VTGD01000050.1, on the reverse strand, counting down.
TGGTTCATCGTCTGTGGTTTTTCTTACCAAATTGGCCTCCACGTTACGCGGGTATAAGTATACCTGACCTGAATAACCCACGTTGTGTCACTCCCTGATCCCGATTTGCCGTTTGGATTCTCACTCGCCACTCCTTTTTCGTTGTCGGCCCCGATTTAAGAGCTTGCAGACATCGGCGCAGTTTCGAGCATCAAACCAACACGCGTCGTTCTCCGAACCCCAAGCATTCTCTTGGAGAGACCGGGTTCAGTTCGCCTGGCATTTCGGCGCAGACCACTGCTGTCTCATAGCTGAAGTACACCACCGCGGCGCTAAAATGTCGAAGATTTCGACATTGCTGAGTCGGCCGCTGGCGAAATGGAACCGAGAACGGCAGAGTTCTGCTGTATCCATCGACTGGACAATCGACAACCCAAAAAACAATTCCCCTGGCTCGCTTATCTCTGGGCGCATGACTCTCAATATTTCCGATGACTCTATCCAGATAAGTAGCTTTGATGCAGCGCTACGTTTGCGCACGACGCAAAAGCAACCATTCAGAAAAAGCTGCAGCGATTGCAAAACCCAAGACATTAAGATTCAAGAGTGGAGCTTCATGTCTGAACCCACCGTTTTGTCACGCGGAAAACATGAATTCCCCTTCTCAGTGCGGATATCAGACCAGCTTCCAGCGTCAATAGACAGCTCCATCGTCTCCATTTCCTACAAAGTCAAAGCCAGAGCTTGCCTTGAGCCGAGGCCGGGGAAACGTGGTGACGGTGCTTCTGTGAGTTTCAAGCAGGAGATTCCAGTCCAGCCGCCACCTCCTATCCTCAGACTACCTTATTCTTCAAGTTACATGTTCCAGTCAACTGGTATCGAAGTAACAGCTCGCTTCAACCGAATCATTGATACCCAACAGATGAATCAGGCTAGTTTCAAAATTTACGGACTACTTAAAGATGCAAAAGGCGGAGAGTATTCCGAAATTTGGCATCTATCTAAGGGTAGTTGGAAATTGGAAGAGTGCATCAAATCTGTTGCACCAGCATGCAACCGACACCAACTCGGCAACTTGGATGAAAATTGCAAAGGAGCCACTAGGACCAAATTAAGAACACTCGCCACCAAAGACTTTTACGAAGGATGGAAGGCATATGACCGCAATGGCATTACGGATTTGGACTTTGATTTTGGTCTCCGCCAATCAGCTGCTATCGATTCCCGCGCACAACACCATTTCAACGCACCCACTTTAGAAGGAACAGATGTATTCCACTCACTCCTCGTCAAGCTCGTTTTTATTAAAGAGCTTGTCTTGAGAGACAAGCCCCAATCGGCGATACGAACAAGTGAGGCGAGGATTTTGCATCTTCCATATCGAGTTTTTGTTTCCAAGCACCCGGAGCCAGAGGTTGAGTCCGACGATGACACCCTGGCTTTCCACAAAGAAGTGTTCCTATACTCGCCCACTGATGAGGAGGATATCCAGTCAACAGTGCTGGATTATTAATTTAGATGGTTTTACTTGATGAATCTGTGTGTTTGTATTGCCCCGAGCGATTAGTTACAGAGGTATTTTACGCTTCAGGGTTGCTTTTTGTATATCATTGATTGGTAAAATCGAGTACGCGAAAGGGATTAGTGATGGAGTATATAAATGATTGAATATAATGTAGAAATGATGTATTACATGGAGCAATTAGTTCGGGATGGATTGCCAAAATAGGCGACTCTCTCAGACCCTTTCGGGAGCGGGTTCACCTTGCTGGATCCACTGACGAGTTATGAACTGCGAGCGGCGGAGGATCTTAGTGTCAACCATTTCTCCATAGCTTTAATTCAGATTCAGGTAAGCGTTTGAAGTATGATGCACGGCAATAAGAGCTGACGGCTACGGAAATGGAACTATCAAAATGTGCATTTTCTATACTGATTCCAACTTAGTTTAAGAGATTTATCGAAAATTTGATCAAAAATCCCCAAGCGCCCTCTTTTTTTCATTTATGAGACTCCCCCATCACAATCTAAAAAGAAAACCAAATCACTCCTGAAGCAGTCTTGGGAATAGAACTTGGCCGTCTGCCGCCCGCCGCAAGTACATGGCCAAGAGAGGGTTTAATCCAGCCTTCGCAGCCGAGTCGATCCAGTCGTCTACTGGGAGGATTGCAAAAGATTCACCAGTGCCCATCTCCATAAGATCCTGGACTTCGTCCATACCAATTTCTATCTCTCCGGATTCATAAAGATACTGTGTTCCGTCTGTCATCTGCTGTGCGCCAGCAATGGCGTGGGTAATAATCTTGCGAGCCACTGACTGCACCGAGATGAAATCGAAGTGGCCAGACCAGGCGCTCGAGTCCGGAATGGCTTTGATCTCACGTGAATACTTCATCATGTTGCTCATCAAGTCTGTCTCCGGGGCGTCGTCACCAGTGATGCTGCTGGGGCGGTGGATGGCCACAGGCAGGCCCAGCTGCTTGTTGATGCGATCCAGGTACACTTCGCTCACCCACTTGGCTGCGGTGTAGCCATCGTCATTTTCACCATTGGGGGGGTACTCCTCGACGGAGACTGGGCCAAAACTATCAAGACCCGAAAGGCGAGCGACGCTGGCAGAAGAGATGAAGTGGAAGGGTACGCGGCGGGGAGCACTGAGGCGGACGAGCTCCTTTGTAGAAGCGACGTTGATTAGCTTAAGACTTTGGTAAGTCTTCATGAAAGATACATCAGCTCCAACATGAATTACGGCATCAAGTTGGTCGAAGATTGCCGTGACATCTTGCTGAGAAAGACCAAGTTGCTTGGCACCAAGATCACCTTCGTGAACGACGACCTTGGGGTGGTCAAAAATCTTTGTGAGCTGCTCTCTGGGCTTGCGGATGGCCAAACAGTGGACTTTTGTGATCGCATTATTGCTAATCAGCTGGCGGAGAATCTCTTTGCCCAGGAAACCAGTGGACCCCGTGAGAGCGATGACAGTTGGTGTGGCAGATGGCTGGATCGCATTCGAGGCTTTAGGTGCGTTCGCGAGACCCGAAGGAATCTCGGCTTCCTTCTCCCAGTCCACCAAAGAATTATGCGGTGTTGAGTTCTGGCCCTGGAGCATCGCTGCCATCTCGCCCAGCGTGATAGCCTGGAAAAGCTGGGCGAGCGGGACGTTGATGCTGAATCGTTCGAGTATCTGAGTCTTTAGGGACACCAAAGACAAGGAATTACCACCAACGTGAAAGAAGTCAGAGTCCTTGTTCAAGGTGTGGCTTTGGATGATCTCCCGAGGAAGCGTCTCCTGCCAGAGAGTAGCAAGACTTTTCTCAAATTCATTGAGATCAGGAGCGCTTCCCTCGGACTCCGATAGTCTGTTTATGGGTAGTTCCATAAAATCAATCATTGCTCGGTCAACCTTGTTGGAGTTTGTCTTTGGAATGGAACCCAGTGCGATAAATACTGAGGGACGCATGTATTGAGGCAGAGGCAGCTTTTTGGGAAGATTAGCCAAGAAAGTGCCGTGGTCTGTTTCATTGTCGGAAAGCTCAACGAAAGCAACTAAATACTTGTTGTCCGAGTTTTGGACCTGGCGCGCTGATACTACAGCTTGGCGAATCAGGGGAGATGAATAATTGACAATGGTATTCTCAATATCCCCAAGGTCCATTCGGATGCCTCCAATCTTGATTTGAGTGCTACCCTCGATCCTGCCATGGAGCACGAGGCGTCCGTCGGCGGTAAATCGACCACGGTCACCAGAAGCGTGGACAGTAACCCATCCGTTTTCTTTGAAGAAAGGACTGGATTGCTTTCCAGAGAAGAAGGCAGCTGATGTAGCCTCTTCCTTGTTGAGATATCCTGCAGCAACGCCAGCGCCACCAATAACCACCTGGCCAAGAACTCCGGCGGGTACTGGGTTCATATTCTCGTCAACAATATAGATGCTGTAGTTGGGGCTTGGAGTAACTGCAAAAGAAGAGTTATCTGCATCTTCAATCGGAACGATGCTGTCGGCACAAGCGCAGGTGGTTTCCGCAGGGCCGTAGCTGTTGATGAGTTTCAGATCAGGCTTCTCCAAGGAGCGGAAGGCTCGGACGAGAGACTCAGTCATGCCCTCACCGCCGCTCATAGCGCCACGCCACTGGGAATTCTGGAGCAGGTTTTTGCCACCATGCCGGATCCATGCCATGTACTCGGTAGGGGTGCCTAATGTGAAAGTGACCTTTTCAGAAATCAACAGATCACAAATGGCTGCCGGATCCCGGCGAAGGGAGACCCCGGGAACAACAAGAGTACCGCCATAGCAAAGGCTGACAATGATCTGACCCAGTGACATATCAAATGCGTACGAAGACTGCTGTAGAACTGTCTCGTTGCCCTCCTCCATGCCCCATCGAGCAACCGCAAACTCCAAAAAGTTCTTGTAGCCAGAGTGTTTCAAGACGACGCCCTTAGGGACACCGGTAGTTCCGCTTGTATAAGCAATAACAGCGGTGTCAGATGGTTTGGCCTGGCTAGGAATGAAGTTGTTCTCTTGAGACGTAGAAATAGTAGCCACATTGACCACATCTACTCCAGAGTCTTGCAAGAACTTCGCCTCATTAGTGGTAATAGAATCGACGAAACATATTTGAGGCCTGCAGTCATTGACTACCAATAGAAGGCGGTCTGGGCCCACATTAGAATCAAGAGGAACATAGGCAGCTCCTGTCCGCAGAATGGCTAGTACAGAACAGACCCATTCTGGCCCTGGGCTCTGGAATACTCCTACACAGGATTGATTGTTGACTCCGCGATCCAGGAGAACGGCGGCAAGCTGGCTGACGCGGTCTTCCATCTGCTGATAGGTGAAAAAATTTCCAGAACCATCCGTGAGGGCGGTTCTCTCGTTGTATAATCGAGACATATCGTCAATGCGATCAACAATAGTCGACGGCCATTGGCTAGTTTTCTCATCACCTAAATGTCGGATCGTTAGCGCTCACATATGATACGATAATGGTAGCTGTTGAAAAGAAATCAGACTTACCGCGGCCAAATTCAAGAGCGCTCGTCACATCCTCATCAAGATGAAGCGAAGGCCAAACAATGCGCGTGGCAGGGTTTTTCGCAAATCCACGGAGCAGGCTGAGGTAACTCCTTTTAAGTATTTCCGCATCATTCTTGGAGTATAAGTCCTTGTTCACTGAGAACACAACAAGGTTATCGCCGCTGCTGACATCAACAATATCGACACTAACGTCATAGGCATTCTGGCCACCAGCAATCAGCTCGCCATCAGACTCGCAACCGCAGAAGGAGCGAGCTTCGACAATATTCTGACGATAATTCAGGAACGATTGGAAGAGAGGACTGTAAGAGGCTGAGCGGGACACTTGCAGCTCATTCAAAAGAAGATCGAAAGGAACACGAGAGTTAGAGAATGCGCCGTCACTGACGCTCTTGACGTCTCTGAGGGAATCTGCAAAGGTTTGGCGAGAGTCTTGGCGGAAGCGCAGTGGAAGCAGGTTCAAGAAAAGACCAAGACTCTGCAGAACATCGGAATCTTTTCGATTACCATCTGCAACACCAATACACATATCTTCAACGCCATTGGTGTAACGGAAGAGGAGGATGCGGAAGACAGTCAGATAGAAGTGGAAGGGCGTCACCTTGAAGCGGCGGCAGCACTGCTCGACCTGGTTCTTTAGTCCTTGGTCCATTCGGAAGTTGACCAAATGAGAATCGAAGCTGGAGAAATCAGGCCTCCATGACCTCTTAGAAAAGGGGAGGAGGGGAAGAGGAGCAGGGAGGTCAGGGAACTGACTGCGCCAGTAGCTCAACTCCTTGGACCACGAGCCTTGCTCATACTGACGGAGCTGACGGATAGAGAAATCGGGGTACTGAAGCATATCAGAACCAGTCACGTCTAGCTTTCCGTTATATGCCCTCTCCAAGTCGGAGAAGAAAATAGGGAATCCGATGCCGTCAACAGCAATGTGGTGGTAGGCGAGGATGATGCAATGGCGGTCCTCAGACAGGGAGAAGAGCTGCAGACGGAGAGACTCGCCCTTGGATAGATCGAATACATGATCCTGCATTTCTCTAACTGCTTTTTGGATATAACCATCGTCCTTAATTTGGGCGTGTTCAAGCATTAATGTGGATCTTGGCAGAATACCTTGCATGTGCTGCTTGGTGTTCTCATCAGTGTAGAAGACAGTACGGATGGCCTCATGGCGCTGCCCCACGTCAATTACTGCCTTGCTGAACTTCTCAATATCAATGCTGCCGTTTAATCGAACCACCGATGTGATATTGAACGCGGTCTTGTTTTCAACAAAAAAGTTCAAGAACCAGAATCGGGACTGGGCGAAAGACATGGGCACGACTCGCTCGAATCTGTTCCCATTACCTGTAGAAGAGTCAAGCAACTTGGGCTCTTCGATTGACGAAGGAAGTGGGGGAGGGGTAGTGACATTCGTCCTAGTTGGCTGTGACTCAAGATCTGAAGTAGGAGTTGATTGCCTCTCATCCGAAGAAGAGCAATCGATAGTGGGCTCAGCAGTTGGATTGAAAGCAATCTCTGCGAGGGTGGGCGCCAGGTCCCGAGGTTCTATTGCCGTGTTGGCAACCGTAACAGCGGTTACCTCCTTAATTGACTCATAATCCTTAGGCTTTGCCTCTCCATCCAAGTTAGGGACCATCTTGGGGGTCAATAGCTCTTGTGTGGTGTACAAGAGATCGCGGACAGAGGGCGCGTTGAGAATCTTGAGGACAGGCATGTCGACGCCTAGCTCCTTGCGCAACCAAGATTGGATATCAACTGCAACCAGCGAGTCTACACCGAGCTCATCAGGCCTTATGTCTATCATAGGCTTTTCGGCATCGGCTTGCAGAGCAACCTGTAGCTTTGTGAGGAGTCCAACTGAGATAAGGTTAGCAAATGAATCCGGCTAATTGATTTATGGTTGGGCGCTTACCTTTCAAGATATCAAACACATCATCTTCACTGATAGCTTCCAAGAGCTGCGGCTTCATCGCAGTGCCTGACCTGTTCTTTTTCTGGCTGGTAACTTGGTCGCTTGTTTTGCGGACTAGATGTTGAAACATGGGGTTGGACGCCCAGTCGCGCTGTTCATCATCATCAAGGCGGAGACCAGTAGCCATCTCATAGGTATCAGAGTAGCCAGAGCGCCCCGCCAGGACACCCTCGGCAAAGATTTCGTGAAAGTCTTGTTCAGACATCCAAGAATGACCAACTTTGTGGAGGAAAGATTGTTGTCCAAGGGTAAGTTCCCTGGATACATAACCATTGCCCATAATGGCGCCAATGTTGATGACAGACCCGGCAAGACCGCGCTTGCGCCGCTGGGTAGCCAGACTAGCCATGAAAGCATTAGAAGCAGAATAGGCACTCTGCCCTGGATTGCCTGTGACATAGGCCATGGATGAGAAGTAAACGAAGAAGTCCAAATTGGCCTCGTTAAACATTTCATCAAGGTATACACTTCCGAGGACCTTGGGCTTTACAACCTTCTCCAGACGCTCCATATCAAGATCAGGAAAAAGAGTATCGTGGAGAACCATTGCGCCCTGAGCAACTCCACCGATAGCAGGCATGGTTCCATTGATTTGCTTGTAAACATCCCAAAGAGACTCTCGCTTTGTGACGTCATTAGCGAAGACGCGTACAGTACAGCCTTGTGCAGACATGCTCTGGAGCCAGGTATCCTGGATTTTAGGGTTCCGGCTGGACAAGGCGATATATCTCGCACCACGCTCAACCATCCACTGACAAAGGGATAGACCCAAGCCACCAGTCAAGCCTACAAGCCAAAAGGTCTTCTCTGATGAAAAGCTCACCTCCTTGCTGGCGGGTTGAACCTGGAGGCGAACAATGCTCTGTCCCTGCCAAGATACGATAGCTTGCTCTTGGAAGGAAGCAGAGCTATTTTGGGTGATCTCATCGAGGGAGATAGTTGGGATTGAACTCATTTCTGTGGCGTTGAGATTTTCTACACAGTTGAGCCATGCCATTTGGACGTGGTCAGACACATGCCGAACGCCAAGCGGACTGAGGTCAAGCTGAGCATAATCGCTAACCAAACCATTATGGTCAAGCTTGGGACAGTCGGGAGGCAGACAGCTATGCACAAGACCTGAAGTCTCGCTCTGAGTGTCCATGTCAATGTACATGGAAAGGTTCTTTGGTAGCAACTTTTGAAGGGATGTCCTTGTCGCGCGAGGATGTACGTAAGCCCAAGGTCTGGTGCAATTCTTCGCCGCAGTGGTCAAAAGAATCAACTGGATACCTCTCTCATTGGCAAGCTTGGCAAGAGCCCCACCCAGAGCATATCCGGGGTTGAAGACAGCGATAGACTTTCCTTGGATGGCATTGTCAAGGATGCTGTGGGCTAGGAGCTGCATATACAATGACATCAAAGCCTTGAGAGCTTGTTCATCGGATTGAGGTGCAGCAATGGTCCAGCCGGCCGGTGCATATACGTGCGAATCTAGAGTACTAGATAGCACAAGAACCCTCGAGCCGTTCTGAGAGTCCTCGCCAAGAGAGATAAAAGCCTTGCTCTCCCTCGAGACCCTGATGGCTTTAAGGAGGGAATGGCTGAGCTTTATGCCTCCGATGCGAGGGTTATTGGTCGTTCCTTTCTGCCTAACCACATGTTTGGAATTCTGGGGCACGATGGATAATTTGGTATTCTTGATCTCCACATCATGAGTGAGAAGTCTGCGGGAAGAATTGTATCGATCATTCCTCATCGGACTAAGACGGAAGCGAGGAATCATGACTTGCTGGTTCTCAATGCAGATCTCAGGCTCATTGTACCAGAGAATATCTTTGAGTTTACCCTCTTCCTCCCAGTGGGTGTACCCATCAAGCTGCAACAACCTCTTAGCGATGATGTCAAAGTTGATCTCAGAAGACGTGGCAAAGTCCATAACCTGGCAGTGGACGTGGGTCAGCTCCAGTGTGACACTTCTGTGCAAGCCGATAAACATGTTCTTGTAGGGATTTTTGGATTGAGCTCCGGAGGTAACCCATAATATGTTTTTGCTCTGACTAAACATATTTTGGAGAGCCTTTAGCCGGGTTGAGGAGATATTCTCGAAGGTAGATTCCTCGAAAAGGTCAGCAAGGCAGACGATAGTGCCAGAGAAGGGCAATTCGGCAGTGGAAACTTCATCGAGACTGTTGAATCGATGGATGTTTTTGTAGTGGCGGGCAACACTTTCATCCAATGCATCATCGGATATCTTGCTCTCTCCCGCTCCAATGATAGTCAGATTGCTCAAACCCAACGTATCGTGGCTTGCAAGAAGAGGTTCTCTGAGAAACGAAACCTTGTCATCGACGGCCTGGCAAGTGATGACAGCCAAGGGTAGAGGGAAGGTACTGTTGTGAGGGGTGTGAGATTCTATACCTGAGAAGCCTGTCTTTTGCATAAGGTCGTCCCAAACCTCAGGTCCCACGCAAGGAGACAGCTTGCGGCCATCGTCATAGCCAAGCCACCAACCAGGCAGGCCACCAAAAATGAAACCAAAGCGCATAGGATCATTGTCAGTGAGTTCAACCATGAGAAGATAACCGCCGGGCTTCAGGAGCTTCCGAGCATTCTTCATTGTCTCTTCCAAGTTTCTGGTAGCGTGGAGCACCAAAGACGCAATGACAAGATCATAGGATCCCTCGGTGTAGCCCTGGTCAGTAGGACTCTTCTCGATATCACAAACCTTGAATATCATTCGAGAGCGATGCTCAGCAAACTTTTCCTCAGCCTTCTCAAAAAAGCCACTAGAGATATCGGTGTAGGTATACGATGAGAAAGCTCCATTGAGACGCCGGAGAATCATGTCAGTTGCACCACCCGTTCCAGAACCTATGCCGCTTAGTTGAAATTGTACTGACGGACCACATAGAATCTGACTTACCAATTTCAAGAATGTTCATATGGGGAAATCTATGACTGTATTGGCCAACGATGCGAGCCATGTCTTCAAGGTAAGTATTCATGCCCAAAGCGTAGGCGTAGAAGTCATTAAGCATATTTTCATGCATCATAGCCTCCAGGATGTTCATATCACCCCTTATAGCAGTGGTGATGTTTTCGCCGACAGCCTTCATGATACGTAAGTCGATACTGCTGGGATGACTACGTATTAAGTTAGAATAAATCATATTCATCATAGTCAGATGTTAGGAGACCAACCGGTCAATGATTCTGAGAATTTCCTCCCTCTTGTCATCAATCCACTGCGTCTTGGCGTATGGGTGCGTTCCACTTGCAACATACTGCAAGCAGTGGTCGACGTAGTCAAACAGGCGGTCATGGTGCCACTCGAAACCTTGGCGTTGGCCTTTCGGGAACTCCTTGTCGATTTGGCGAAGGTAGAAGTACGCAACCCTCTCCATAAGAAATGACAAGTCGAGATCGTCAGCGTACTCATCACCTTCCCATGTAACGGTCGTTCCAGTCGGTATCTCGGGTCCCCAAGTCAGTTCGGAGAAGATTTTGGCATCATTCTCAGATGTTGAGGGGTTCAGAGGAGTAGCATGGAGACCTTGCAGCTGAATAATGGTGTGGCTGGCGTCAACGGAATGAATCTCAACGTCACCAGACAGATCACCGCCTTCACTATTGCCCATGGATGAGTAAAATGGTAGCTGAGCACCAGGCTGGAGAGTGGACTCTCGGCAGTACGCAAGGTTAATACGAAGGCGGTCCACTTTGGTTGGCAAATAGATAGTACGCAAGCGGCCATCACCAGGGTAGCTGAAAGCTAACATGATAGACTGAATAGCACAATCAAGGGTAGCAGGGTGAATTATGAGCGAAGTAGTGCCGTTATTCTGCTCTTCGGGAACACCCAGAGTGCCCAGAGCTTCACCGAGTCTTCGACTGGTGTTAGAGAGACTTTGAAATGGCCCCGTGTAGCCGAAGCCCAGTTCCTCGGTTGCCAGATAGAACCGCTCCCATTCAAGGTCTTGATATAAACCTTCACGAACGTACGGAGCCGGCAGTGTATCCTTAGAGGCGACGCCTCGTACGACACGGAGCTTGCCAGAGGCATTCTTGACCATAGTGCCGGTCTCCTTCCCACTGTCTGAATAATAGGCAAAGACAAGCTCATCAGCATCGGCATTCTCCTCGACAACTTTGAGGGAGAGAATCGTATCAATGCCTCCGTTCTCTTGCAGAATTAGAGCCTGCCCGATGATGAAATCGACAAATTCCAGGAGCTGAATCGACTCTGTAGGGTAAAGCTTAACAGCGGCCTCGACAGCTGCCGACATGTAGCCAGCAGCAGGGAAGACAATCTGACCCTCGATCTGGTGGTTTACCAGCCAAGGGATCTCACGGGGAGTCAGATAATTTTTGAATCGAACCTCGTTGTCAATACCATCGGGGCACATGGTGCCGAGAAGCTCATGTGGAACCTGGCTACGGCCACGAAACGCTTTGGAGTACCGTGACTCGTGCCAATAGACGCGGTCGTGATCCCAAACATACATTGGCAGACCCTTCAGCAATTTAGGCGACACGGTGCTGCCATAAATAGCCTCATCGTAGGTCGTAAAGTCTACAGCGCCAGGGCCGAGCAACTGCCATAGAGAACCAAAAGAAGTTGAAATAGCCTCGACTCCATTTGAACCACGCGCCAAGGTCCCTGTGTAGGGGATATCCTGACCAGATATTTCTTTGATAGTCGAGGTAGTAGGGCCTTTCAGGGCAGGGTGGGGACCAATCTCGACGCCCATGTCAAAGGGACCTGCGGCACCAATTGCATACTCCACGGCCTGCGAGAATTGGACAGCTTGGCACATATTTTCACCCCAATACTTGCCCTGCAGCTTTCTCAGGTCCGTATTCTCAATGTCCTCTGCGACAACGCTAGAGATCCAGACGGGCGCTGTCGCATCATCAGGGCGAGCCTGAATCTTGATGTCGCAATCGTTGAGGGCTGCAACATAAGGCTCAAAGCAAGGCTGCATGTGGTGTGAGTGATAGGCTTTGTCAACCTTGAGGAGGCGTGCAAACTTCTTTTCGTCTTCGAGAATCAGCCTCGCCTCCTCAATGGCATCAAGATCTCCGGACAAGGTCAAGCTGTTTGGCGAGTTTCTAGCAGCAATGCAAATCCGGCCCTCGAGGGAAGGCAGCTCGCAAAGCTCTTCAGCGTCCTCATGAGACGTTCCAATAGCCATCATACCGCCAGTTACTCCATCAGCGCTACCAGCGAGTTTCAAGAAAAAACCGCGGTAGTAAGCAATACGGATTGCATCATTGGCTGAGAGGTAACCGGCAGCGTATGCCGCGGCGATTTCGCCGGAGGAGTGACCAACCACGGCCGCAAGATTGACCTTGGCAGCTTTGAGAATATCAACGAGGGCGATCTGCACAGCAGTGCATAGGGGTTGCGAGAGAGCTGCTTCCCCAATTCGAGAAGAATGTTTATCCCTGAGCAACTCTCCTTTAATGGTCCACTCGGGTACGTGCTGAGTGGGAAGAGAATCGAGAGCATCCTGTAGCCTATCAAGACAATCAGAGAATATGGGCGAACTCTGCAAAAGGTCTGCTCCCATAGCCGCCCATTGAGCACCTTGGCCAGTAAAAATACCCAGCAGACGCGGCTTGCCCTCGGAGGTAGCCTGAGAGGTGGAAATGGTCTTAACACCACTTGATGACTGGCTGGCATCTTCGAGCTTTTTAGCCAAATCCTCGACAGTCAGAGCAGAGATGGAAACACGCGCTGGCAAGGTAGACCTTCGGGTATTCAAAGTCCAAGAGAGATCCCGCAGGCTAATTGTCTGGTTTTCCTTGATGAAAGAGGAGTAAGCCCCGAGAAGTTTGACGAGAGAACTTGCGGTACCAGCAGAGAAGTTGAAAGGCAACATGAATGGGCCGCTAGGTCTATCATCGTTTCCTGCATGTTCTTGTATGTAGTCCGGCACGAAATTCTCCAGAATAGCATGCGCATTGGCACCTCCAAAGCCGAAGCTGTTAACACTAGCACGACGCAAGTCGCTTGACTGAACTTCCGGCCACCGCTGAGCCTCCTGAGCGATGCGCAAGTGAGTGTAGAAGGGCTTGACTTGGGGGCTGAGCTCATTGAAGAGCATATTAGGGGGGATAGTGCGGTTTTGAAGCGCCAGAGAGGCTTTCATGACACCGGCAATACCAGCAGTGCCTTCAGTATGGCCGATGACAGTCTTGATTGAACCAACATACAGAGGGGCATCGGCGGCTGTCCTTTTGAAGCCGACCCCAGGTCCGAAAAATGCGGTGCTTATAGCTTCAGCCTCCACTGGGTCACCGGCAGGAGTGCCAGTTCCATGGGCCTCAAAATATTGGGGTCGATCGACAGGCTTTGAAAGATCCAGCCCGGCCTTCTGGTAGGTGGCATTTATGAGCTCTTGTTGGGCTAGCGGGTTAGGCATCGTAATGCCCTTTGTGCGGCCATCTTGGTTGATGCCGGTCTCCCTGATGACGCACTCAATGTCATCGTGATCGGCCAATGCTTGGCTCAGTGTTTTTAACACCAAAACGCCAACGCCATCACCTCGGGCATATCCGTCGGCATCTTTATCCCACATTCGGCTCCTACTGTTGGGGCTAAGCATTTTAAGCTTGCTCTCAGCAACGTATTGTTCAGGTCCTAACAGAAGGTTGGACCCAGCGACGATGGCGCTGCCGGACTCGCCACTTCGGAGACTCTGAACCGCTTGGTGGATGGCGTAAAGACTGGAGGAACATGCCGTATCAATGGTCATGGATGGGCCATGAAGATCGAAAAAGTAGGATATTCTATTGGAAATGATGCTTCGGGCGGTACCGGAGGCAAAGTATGTAGGGAAGTTGTCAATGTCGCGGCCAAGTAAATCAGCGTAGTCGCCTGTCATCAAGCCAACATAAACACCCGTGTTTGTGCCCTGGATCTTCTCCATCGGGATACCTGCAGCTTCCAGAGCCTCATAGGTAGTCTCCATTAGGAGTCTTTGCTGAGGATCGATGGAGTTCGCTTCAACGGGCTTGACTCCAAAGAATTGAGCATCAAAATGACGATGATCCTGGTTTAGGATGTAGGATTGGCGGACATTGGTAGCACCATGATGGAGTGCATCTTCATGATAGAAGCCATCAGTATTAAATCGGCTTGGTGGAATATCACTAAGGACATCTCGAGGTTTGTGGAGGAGTTCCCATAATTTGGACGGAGATGAAGCATCTCCAGGAAATCGGCAAGCACTGCCGACAATCGCAATTGGTTGATTAGCATATTCCAGTTGACGGGCCATGTTTGCACAGAGCCAAAAGTAGCCAGGAAGCGACACTCAAAGATATATGAAAAGTGTATGACGAAGAAGTATGAAAGTTTGAGTTGGCGTTTCTAGCAGCTTCTCAAGAGAATAGTTATGTGAAATATGACCAGTTGGGAATGTTGAATCACTCGATGGCTAAGGAGACGAAAGCTGGATCGGGCCAGGGGACGCCTTTTAGAGTCCTACAGAAGACAGACAGGATTCGATATGGATTAAGAAACTCTCTGTAGCTAGTCGATGTGCGGAGCCTTCTGTCTCCGGCATGGATGACAAGGGGCTATGCAGCCAAGCTGGCAGTATGGTGTGAAAGCGCCGGTCCCCTTGCAAGGCTGCCATGCATGCTACTTCCGCTTCGTACACCATAATAATCTTGTCTCATCCTAATCATCGGATACAGCAGAGATCTATTTTGGGCAAGGTGCGTCCGTACACGCCAGTTCGGAGTGGCACGGTCCAATCGGGGTGCTCCGTCAGCTCCGGTGCATGCCAAGCTCACTCAGACAGCAACGGGATCTACAGGCGTTGCAACCCATGCTCAGGAAAAGAAAAAGCGAAAGAATAGAACACTGCCTCTGTCTGTAGATCCGGTCTGTAGGTTTGGAGCTATCGGATCCGTCAAATCACTCTATCTTAGAACCGCAAATCTCGCATTCATTGCACCGGCAGTTCACTGTTGACGTTATTTCGTGGTGACCTCGATCCCGCTCTGTACAAGAAATCTCCAGAGCTCATTTTCCAATCTCAATCATGCATCAATTCTACAAAGGCGAGTTCTTCAACTTTGAAATCATTCGCATACTCGGCACGACACGCTCCGGAGGTGCCGATGTTGCAGAGGTGCTCGACGCTGTGGGCCAAATCAAAGAAAACGACCCCGTAACTTGGCACAAAGCCTGGGAGGCACAGAGCGAGAAGGTAGAGCAAATTGCAGACGAAGCTCTGAAAAATGGCCATCGCAACGCCGCACGGATGGCCTATCTTCGCGCCGCAAACTACGCTCGTGCCAGCGCCTACATGATGTGCTCCGATGTGCCGACCAAATCAGACCCTCGCACCGTTCCCATTCTACGCAAAACCGTCCAGCTATTCCGAAAAGCCATTAACCTTGCGCCCCATCCTATCCACATCCTGGAAATCCCGTACGAAAATGGAGTCAGTCTCCCCGCATACCTCTATCTCCCGCAAGCCTCTCGCCGAGTGAAAGGCGGGACTCCTCTCGTCGTCAACCCCGTCGGCGCGGATGGAATGCAAGAGGAGATTTACCACATGTATCCTGCCGAGGGTCCTGAGTTGGGATACGCCGTTCTGACTTTCGAAGGGCCCGGCCAGGGCTTGACTCTGCACGAACACAACATTGCGATGCGGCCGGACTACGAGGTTCTCGACAAGATAGTGCTGGACTACGTTCAGAAATACGCGGAGCAGAACGATCTTGGTATCGACTTCAGCCGTGTCGCCATCGCCGGCACCTCGCTGAGTGGCTACTTCGCCCTCCGAGCTGCAGTGGACCCGCGATACAAAGCCTGCGTCGCTGTTGATCCTCTCTTTGACTTCTGGGATTTTGCGACCAAACAGGTCTCTGCAACATTTCTCAACGCGTGGCTCAAGGGGTGGATCCCGGACGGCTTCGTCGACCACATGATCTGGTTCGGAAACAGATTCGACTTCCAGATGCGCTGGAATATATCCATGTCTGCAAGATTCTTCGGGGTCTCCACGCCGACCCAGATTCTCAGATCCATGAAGCTATATACTCTCCGTCAAGAGAAGGGCACCTATCTTGATAAAGTGACGTGCCCCGTCTTTGTAACAGGCGCTGGCAAGTCTCTGTGGCTCGATGTCGACGACCACACCTCCATGGTCTTCAACGCCCTCACAAATCAGAAGGAGGCTGATAAGGAGCTCTGGGTCGCTACCACACCCGGTGAAGGTGGTCTTCAAGCCAAGATGGGAGCCATCGCCCTGTGCAACCAGAAGGTCTTTCAATGGCTCGACAAGCGATTTGGTATCGAGCGAGAGGCGTTGCAGATTTTGGACAACAAACAATGTTAGTTTGCATGCTATAGCTTTTAACTAAACATCCCTTAAACTCTTCTGTCACTTCTTATCTCATCCTAATGATGTGCTAAATCAGACTTTTGCATATCATTTTCATTATCTCCGTAAATAGCAAGTCAAGAATTGGTCACCCAACTCAAACATAACGTGCAGAATAAGTTCTGTGGCAGGGGATTAGATTTTAGAGATCTAGCGCTCTGTCGATGCCTTAGCCATCACGTCGCCATAAAATAATCGGATGATGTGATATAGGTTAATCGATGATGTGTGCGCTAAGCATTCTAATATTGAAACAAGGCTGGGGTCAGACAGCAAACTCAAGACCTAGGCTTCAACGGGCCGCCAGATCATAGCCACATTGGCCTCATTCTTAGATGTATACAGTGCGCAGGTTGCATGAGCATCTACAACGACGCGTTTAACTCTAGAATCAGCTGAGGCTTAGAAATTGAGGGCAAGATGGGGAGATCTGAACCAATCTGCCCAGTATTGACAGTGAAATCTGCCGTAGGTACAGCAAATGGTGATACCACGGCGTTTGGTTCTCAGCAACCATCATCAAAGGCACCTGCTGGGTGACATTCAATAAGTGCTGGAATCTTGTTGAGACCGACTTGCCACTGCTGAATGAATCCTGCGGCACAGACGCGGCCAGAACGATGGTGGGGTAGGTCACGCTAGGGGCTGATCCATCCAGGGCATGCCATACCTCCCACTCAAGACTTGAGCAGAAGGTTAAAGATATGCACAAGTGGTCACAATTAACCCGAGGAACAAGTACTCACGGAAGTCAAGCAGATTGAAAGTGTCTCACGTGGATATGTCGCCATATGATCCACTGCGCCTGATCCGTGGATAGGGAATGCAGTAGTGGGGAAGGCCGGAACTCCGCCAGACTTGTGAAACAAGGACGGAGAGGGAACGTTCATGAGCCCATGCTTTTGGAGCTCACAATTAAACTGTCACCATGGTCGGCGGAGTTTAGCTGTACCAAGAAACCAGAAGCCCGATTCACCAACCAGAAAATTCTTATCCATTTTTGTACACTTCGGTAATCATCCGTAAGATGGACTAGGGATTTCGTAGCAGGCCGCCAAGATGATCTGCGATAGGTGTGCCTGCTGATGAGTACATCCGACCCAATCAAAATAAGCCATCATATTTTTATTTTGCGTATTATTGTCTCGTACAAAAAACGGCCTTTAGCTAAAACACCCCACGATCTGTTAGGGGTACAGTCCAAAAGTTGTCTTGGCCGCCAGCGCGAAAGAAAGGATGCTGCTCAACACACCCAAAATCTGAAGCGAGAGCGGCACGGGTATCGTTTTCTTTTCAAACCCGAGCTATGTGAAATGGGCTGCGCTAGGGGTTATCGGGCCGAGCCGAATGTTGCCGAGAAAGCTTCTGCTGCTTGAAATAGGTATCTAAATCTAGAGATGAAGGTGGAAAATCACAATAAAATGTCGAATGATCGAATAAAAATTGCCAACTTTTCTTTTCAAATTTGAACCAAAGGTGAGGTGTAAGCATCTTGATAACACTGATCGAGTTATTTGTTGCACCATCACAGGGGCATTGAGCGACCATAGCTTTTGCGACAATGAGCTTTGATATGAGCTCAGCAAGGCTTGAATAAAGATACTGTATTGAAGCTCCAATTGTTTAACCAGTCACATTTTTAATAAAAAAAAACAGGTCACTCATTTTTTGTACAAAAAGAAAACACCATTATGCAAAGATTAAGGGTTTCATGAATGGCTAAAAATAGTGTGATGGAGACCAACTCTAGGTCTGTGACAGATCGGATCGCTGAGATGGGGAATTCGTAATGTACTCCAGCAATTGTGGTTGCCGCGTATTGAGAAGCTCGCGCATAATTCTTCCTTTTCAGAATTGAAATGTGCGATGAATCATTCATAAAGTCAACGGCAGAGTGTGTTGAGTAATATACGCAACTAACTTCGCGGGTGCATGCATGCGGATTAAGAAGGTGATGAAAAGGAATGGCTTGCTAATGAGTGCATATCGGCGTTTAGTTGGGCACACCCCGATTATGCTTGTTGTGGACATACCTACAGTATGTGTCCATCATATCTTAACTTGTTGCCCCACAGCTCATGTCCCGAATCTAGAGACCGGTCATAACGGCAAGTGGGTATCGTGCCGCTTCGGCCTCGGTCGATTGACACAACTTTACGTTCCAAGGCCAACGTGGGCGAATACTGTTCGTGGTGTTTCAGCCCTGTGGATATATCGGCCGGCGAGGCGAGGGTTATCTCGTGCTCGTTTGTGTCAGAGCTGCCAATTAAAGAAGCTCTGAAAAAAAACATAGAAAATTAGAAAATAGCAAACCTATTCTCCGCTCCTTGCTCGGATTTTCCAACATAATGCGCGAGATGCTGGCTCGTGGTTGCGCTTGCACGATTTTTGCCAAGCCACCGTCGGGAACGTACACCCACCACAGGAAACGCTCATGAGTATTCTTGAAAGATTGTATTGTAGAAGTGCCTCTATAGGCTAGACTTTGTCAAGAAAAAGGCCCGGGCAGCTGACCTATCAATTTCGTTTTGGATTTCGCTTTGGTGCTTACCCGGGAGACAGACTTCCAGCCGTTAATTGGAAAACATATGGAAATCTATTCATGCACATGCTCACGGGTATCCGTATTTTTAGATAGTGCTTATCTTGTCTCGCTAGACATGCGTATCAACCCCAACGGCAGAGTAATCTTACATGCATGGTTGCGTGTGATACTGCTGCTGCTGCCACGGGGTTGTCTTGAGGGGCAATGCTTCATCTGAATCCGGCTAGAGGCAGAGTGCATGTGGATGGATGCCGCCTGTAACACGCTTCTTCGTTTTATCTAACAATATCAGAGATAAGCGGGGAGCTTTCAAAGTCTCAGTATTCTTGCGCCTTGCCGATCTCTCACAAAAGTGCCCCAATCCTCCTTGGAATTGCAAACAAGGGGATTTTATTGGCGAAACTAAGGCTTTAATAATCCATAACTCCCGAATAAAAGCTCCAAAGTTCAAATTACTAACATAAACTCTCTGCACCTTATTCCAAGCTGTGCGCATCATTGTCATCATCTGATATATTATTCCTACTACCACTGCTGCACTACCTCTCCAAAAGGCAGTGATTTTCTCAAAAGAACCTACCACTGGAAGCGGCATTTCGCATTAGAATTTTCGGTTGGACTTTTGGTTTGTCTAGCTCACATCAAGGAATAAACTGAAGCAAGGAACCCTCTGCGACGATGCACGGGAGACAGCCATCCAGACGCTTCGCATGTGACCGCTGCCGTACATACAAGCTCCGATGCGAACGACCTTCTGTATCAAACGAGAGAAATGGCTGTGCACGTTGCATTAAGGCGAATCTGGTGTGCAAAACGACGACACCGGCCAACAAACCGATAGCAAATACCACAGCACCGAGCGCAACCTCCCACCATGGCTTTCTTGCAGGGACGGAGCCTTGGAATGTAGGTCGTAACGAGGATATCAACCCAATTCGCACACCATTACAACAATTATCCTCAGACACTCGTCCAGGATCGGTGAACAGCCAAAGATCGTCTGCTCCACCATCAAGTTCACACAGTACCCTCGTGGAGACGTCGGGTGGGCAGGGGTCCGTTAACCCCATGCAGCTGGCGAGGTTGGCCCTGTCACCTCCGCAACGAAGTCTCCCCCGATTAACAGATAAGCTGCCTGATGTGACTGATATAAATCACTGCGGCATTGGCGAGAGCGACGACATGATGGGACTGGAGGAGGTTGTTCAGGTAAAGCCAGCTCCCCAACTTTGAAGCGGCGCCGTGAGTGGCAGACTAACCGAAAACCCGTCAGGCCAATTCAATGGACTTCATGATGGTTGGTTTCGACTGCAACGACACATCAAGCGGACCCACTGTCAATTCAGACCAGCAAGATGAAATTGGCATGACTGGTTCCTCTGGGTCAGTCGATGACTTCAAAATGTCACCACAAAGCGAAAGCTCCGAGGACGACTTGCAGAGTCCTCTGAAATATGCAATGAAATTCTGTGCTACTCTTATTGAGAATTACCATGCGTTCAAAAACAACTCCTTCAGCTTTCTAGACGAAACTTTGCCAAAGTCAATGGACCGGCGAGTCCAAACCGGCTTGGATCACACCTCGCGGCTCTTGGAGATCCTCGAAAGCTTAACATCGACCAACGTGCCGCCTCATCGGCGACGGATGAGCTACCAGAACGCGGTAGACGGGAGCTTATCAGACACGTCGCCATTTAACGGCGATATTTCTGCAACCGTGCTCTCAAGAACAGCACCTCAACCGGGCCATGATGCTTTGCTTCAGGCGCCCAAGCCCGTGAGCGATGGAGCGTGCTCCAATCCCGCGTGCAATGATTCCACAGGCTCAAACGGCCCGAAAAAGCCAGAGAGCTATGACATCCTGCTCATGACGGCTCTTGTCACATCCTACGTCTACCTAATACGGATGTGGCGTTCCGTCTTCTCGCTCCTGCATCGGATTCTCGCAAGCGGGCCCGGACAAACCCCCAGTCTTCTCAAGCTGCCGAGCTTGCAGTTCGGCAGCTACCAGATTATAAACAATCCAAGCCTCCAAATACAAGTACTAATCGAGATAAGACACGACCTTTTCCAGAGAATAGAAGTGATGCTGGGCATTGCCAGCTCGGACGCCTATGGACGATGCAGCGACGACGGCGAACAGAATAGACCAGTTCTCAGCTTGAGTCCTGTCGCGGTTTCAATTCGGGAGACTCTTCTACATCAGGAACGGATGAGGGCCGCGACAGAGGACGGGATCGCAGATTTGTCACTCAAGGATATTACAACCAAGGTGAAGCATTTGCTAGATGCGCAGAGCTAAGACAGGGATGGACGCCCGCTGTCACTTGATACCTCAGCCATATATTTTGATAATTATCTCACTTCAATTCCTGCCATCTCATGCTTACCAATTATCCAATGTTGATTAATGCCGCACTGCGTCAAAACACGGAGGGGCTGCAGGAAGCTCACTATTGCATTTCATTACCACAAGAATGCCCTTTTGTCTGCCGTCCTACCCATCTCGCCGAGCCCCCCGAGATTCATACAAAAAGGGTTGTGAGGGCTAGAAAAATGGACTTCCGTTGGTCTTGGGGGACACCGCAATTGACTCAGCCAAATCATAACTGTGTCATCAATAAGGCACCCAGCTTACGGTCTGTCCTTTTCCAAACTTCAGAGTTTTACTAGTCATGATGGTTCATATGCTTTCTTCCTCAAATATCATCGGAGGTCGAATGCTGACGTAAGATAGTCAGGATTTGATCCCAGGTCTCTTGATATAATTCGGCCCCCTTCTCACTAGCTTGAAGCTTGGAAGGTCTGAAACGTTATGGTCAGCATGGGTCGCTTTTTCTATTTTTCGTCTATTCCTAGGCGGGCTAGGCGACTTACTCAAGGACGGCATCGTCATGCCAGAGCTTGCCTATGCTTTCCGTGCCAAGACATGTCGCACTTACAAGCGACCGACTCCCCTGCTCGGCGGTTCGTGCAACAAAGTATTGGATAGGACCCATGACGATTTTGGAAACAAGAGAAAAGTTCCGACCAAGATCTGTCTTGCAGAATCCTGGGCACGCCGCATTAATGATGACTTGGTTGTCGGTGTACCTGGCTGCCACGCCTTGTACTGAGAACATAGTAGCTAGTTTGACCATTGAGTAGTGTCTTTGGTCAGACCAGCCAGTCTCACTGTTGAGCTGATCAATCAATGTCTTGCCTGACTCGAGCCATGACTCTTCGACATCCTCGTAGCCCTTGCTGGAGGTAAAAGTGAGATGGGATGGGGTGCCGTTCGCAGCGGCCGTTTCTCGGAGTTTGGGGAGGAGAAGCAAAGCCATCAATGTCGTGGAGAGCACGTTGACTTGGAGGGCAATCTCATAGCCCTCGGGTCCTTTAGTGAAACTCGGCATGGCGAGACCCGCATTGAGAAGTGCGACATCAAGCTTGGGCACCTTTGAATTTAGATTCGCAGCAAATTCCTGGACGGCACTAAATGTGGAAAGATCCACTGGAACGACAATGATGTTCTCATTGCCGGTTTCGCGGATGATGGAAGCCTTTGTTGCCTCGCCTTTCTCCTGGGTGCGCACGCCGATGACGAGTGGCGACGCCCCCAACGCGGCAAATTTGACCGCGGCCTGGTAGCCAATGCCGGTGTTGGCACCCGTGACCAAGACAGTCTTGCCCTTGTACGAAGTCTCTGGATCCTTGGGTGGGTTTCTGGCTTGCCAGTACAAGTGCTTGAGCTGATTGCCGCTTGGGCGAGACTGGTTTTGGGGCTTGGCTGCAGTTGTGGATGACATTCTGGTATGCAGAATAAGAGCCGGGGAAAAAAGAGCGAAGCTGGACAAGGTTAGAATTGGGCTGGAATAATCTACTCTTAGTTCATCCGAAGCAGGAAGTGACCGGCTCTTATGGAAATAAGATCTGCATGGATCAGCCGGCGGTGTACCGCCCTCCGCAACCCTTGGGTGGAATTCCGCCTCGTGGAATACCGCCCTCCCCAACGCGACGCGTCCAGGAACCAACAATTTTTAAATTTATGACACGTAATGCTTTAAAAATAGTCAGGATAATAATAAATATGTAGCCTGGGAGGTATTCGACCAAAGGTTTGTTTTCATAGGTCCTAGTTGATCATTGACAAGATGTGAGACATTGCTCTTGGCGCTGCTTCAGATTCTGGCATAGTGAATACGTACAACGTCATCTTAGTAGTTTTCCAGAACTCAAACGGTGGGTCCACAGACCAGAAAAATGAGTCTTCGGCTGTGCAGAGATGATCTAGTCAGTGTGATTGGAGGTTCCGGTCTTGGCTCCGATGAAAGATGTTGATGCTCCGACTCCGACTCCGATAGCGACTCCTGGTCTCACACCTGCTCATACCCGACCAAAATGGTTTATTCTTGGGGGGTTTGCTAAACGATTTTCCTCCCTTTTTTCTTTTTGTTTTTCCAGAGTCGGTTGATAGCCATGGCGCCCAAAACCATCCACCAAGTGTCTTACACTAGTCTTATTAGCCTCCTTGCCTCAACGGCTGGTGCCTTGACCACTCAACTTCATGGTCTGAATAAACTCAACGCAACCATCTTTGGGCGATTAGAAGAGGCCCTACCTTTGGCTGCACCGTGTTTCGGGGATTTGGAGGGGGCTGCCTGCGCCTCGGTCAGAGAAGGTCTCAACTCTAGCTGGGTTCGCACCAGCCAGTACTCGGGCTTTCGATACATCCAGGGCGAGGCATGTGCATCGGATCAAAGAAACCAGTGCCTCCTAGACCCCATTACATTCCAACCTCTGGGAAAGAGGTGTGAACAAGGTGTCTTGTCACCCTACTACGTCGAGATCCAGAGTTCTAGCGATGTCCAGGCCATCGTCAACCATGCTCGCCAGTCCGGGATACGTTTGTCTATAAAAAATAGTGGCGTCGACTATTTCACGAGGAGTACTCTTCAAGGCTCCCTAGCCATCTGGACCCGCAGGTTGATGAACTCATCCTTCGAAAAGTCGTTCATTCCTGAAGGCTGCCCTGCCGGCACTAAGCCGTCCCCGGCTCTTACCTTCGGAGCTGGCATTAGCACGGATGAAGCCTATACAATTGCTCACGAATACAATGTCACATATTTTGGCGGCACCGTCAATGCGATTGGAGCTTCCGGCGGCTGGGTGCTCAACGGCGGCCATGGGGCCATGTCAGGTAGCCGTGGACTGGGCGCTGACCGCGTTGTGCAGTATACCATCGTGACGCCCGATGGTGTGGTCCGTAAAGTAAATAAATGCTCGGATCCAGATCTCTTCTGGGCCCTGCGTGGCGCTGGAGGAGGAGCGTTTGGTGTAATCATCGACTCGACGCACCCGGTGGAGCCCGAGAAGCCGCTCACAGCGGCGAGTCTCTCCTTCGTCGGAAATTCAAAGAATCAGCGGGAATTCACCACAATAATGGCCGAGAATATGCGGGACTGGGCCCTCCAGGGTTGGGGCGGTCCATCCAACACCAACTTTTCCCTGCTTGTCAATGACAAGGTCTCTGTATCCGAGGCCAAGAAGGTGCTTGCTCCGGCTGTGAATTTTGTCAAAGCTCAGAAAGGCACTGTCAATATTCGTGCCTACAGCAACTTTTACCAGTTCTATGTGGAGAATATGAATGGGACAGAGTCCGTTGTCATGCCTATCAGTAGCGCTCTCGCCACAACCACTCGAATCGTCCCCGAGCGCCACTTCTTGGACTCCAAAGCTCGCAAGCGCATGGTTGACGCCATCATGGATACTCAAGCTGCCGGGCTTCCCACCGCGTTCCTTACGACCATGCCTCTGCTCTACGGCCGCAATACTCCTGATCCCAATACAGCACTGAACCCTGCCTGGTATAAATCAGTGTGGATAGTCGCGAGCGCTGTGCAGTGGACATCGAATACGCCCGTTAGTGAGAGGAAGAAAATTGTTCGTATGCTCAATAACGCAACGTCACATTGGAAGAATGTGATCCCCGATGGGTGCTCATATGCAAATGAGGCGGACCCTTGGGACGACAATTGGGCCCACGAATTTTGGGGCGAAAATTATAGCAAGCTGCTCAAGATTAAGGCAAAAGTTGACCCTCATAATTTGCTGAACTGTCGGCATTGTGTTGGCTGGACGAAGTCCCTGCCGGGCTATGAGTGCCTCTCAGGACTGGGTGCATAGATTTGGAATCATCGCATCATAAGCCGTAGATTTCCATGGTTCCAAGCCCCTTAATTATTGCTGATATATTTATTCCAATATAAATATGTTATTTTAAATTCTGCACACGATGATGTTGTCTCGTTTGACTCTAGATCTCTCTGTACTATCTTACCAATCATCCGGCACACGTCTGCTGGGTGGTATCTCGAGCTCATTATTTTGATTGACAGCAGTAATATCAATTTATATTATTGCAGTTTTAAAGCAGACCTGCCATTTGACCTTTTTTGGCTTTCGCAAATGGAAAAATAGAAACGAGAGAATCGCCAAGTTCAAGTCATTTGGTCGACATCGCTTGGAGATTACACAATGGAGGCCGTGCAAGATACTAAATCGATAACGGAGCGAGGAGTCTTAGAGCAGAACCGAGTCATTGAAACTATCTAGTGCTATATGCGGGTCTGTTCTATTTGGTCGCAAATCCACAACTTTACCAACGCTTCCGCTCCCGAATCATAATGCGTGCGAAAAGATCTGGTGCAAGGGAGCCGTTGGGCATGCAGTGCCGCTTAGGCTTCTCTACACCAGGCGGCAGCTGGATCTCGTATTTATCCAGCAGGTGCGTCAGAATGATCTTGATGGTGTTGCCCGCAAAAACTCGGCCTGGACAAGCCTGGGTGCCATCGCCCCACCCCGGCGAGTCCTTGCCGAGGCTTGTGAACTGATGTCGCGAGTCGAAGCCGTCCCGCTGGCGCAGCTTGAGATACCGCATTGGATCAAAGGTCTCGGGGGTTTCCCATAGCTCTTCAGAGTTGTGGATGTGGTGCGCGTCAACGCAAATGAGAGAACCCGCTGGGAGCTCAGGTCCGATCGACAACTTCAAGTTGCTGCGTAATCTTCGAAACAAGACCACTTTGAAAATGTTAGTATTTGGTAATGATCTTGATTGGCTATTGCGAACCCTCAGACACTTACAGAGACTAAAAGGGTTCACGCGAGCTGATTCGCGCATCACACTATCCATCTTGCGGAGCTCCGTCAACGTGGTCTGTGGCAAGAGGCCATTTGATAACACTTGGTCCACCTCATCTCGCAGCTCGTCAACCAACTCGGGACGAGAGACAAGCTCAGCTAGAATGAAGAATAGTGTACCAGCTGTAGAAGGAGTAGACTCAAACGTCGCGACGATCAGATCGTGCGCAATCTGGTTCAGAGAACGCTCTTCCGGTCGGTACCGCGACATCAACCAAGCAGTAATTGGGAACTTTTTCTCGGGTGTTGCGCGAAGGATTTCCTTCTTTTCTTTCTCACCTGCATTCTCGTATGCAGTCCAATCGTCTTTGACCATGGGTCTTAGAAGCATCTTTAGATACATATAGTAGCCCCAAGCCGGCAAAAATACAAACGTTGTGACAAGCGGGCGTACGAGGCGTGGGACGGCATTTGAGACGTACACGGCGAGCGCAGTGACCATGGGGAAGTGCTGAACGGCTCTTACCCATCGGCGGTCATTTCCTAATTTAGGTCCAACCAAACCGCTGGCATTTGTAGCGGCAACGAGCTCTTGGACAGTCCAATACAGGGGGACAGACTTCCACTCGGGGCAGGGCCCAATGGCTCTCTCGAAGGCGACTTGAGCATCCTCTTGGCGAGCTTGCACTCGAATTGGCACAGCGCGCATGAGATCCACGCCGATAGTTTTGAGCAGAGTGCTAGTATCACTTCCCAGGAAGCGCCATCCATGAAAGAAAACATGAGTAAAGAATTCGAGCATAGATGCATGCTTAACAGAGATGCGCTTGACTTCGTCGAAACTAGATGACGGATAGACGACGTATTCAAAGCCGGAATACGCGATGATGAATGGAGTGTCTGGGTACTGTAATCAATTTAGCTTTTTGATCTATGGCCCGGTGCGAATTGAGAGCAGACTCACCCTCTCCTTTCCTAAACGAAGAATCGTCTTGTAATCCCACCCATGGTCCCCCTTTGGAAATTCCAGCACAGGTAAACCAAGTCTCTTGAGAGAGGTAAATCTCGCAAATATGTGATCAAATATCATGATAGTCCCTAAAATCACCGATGCCAAAATGGTATACTTCAAGAATGTTGGCACATCGTGAAACAGCTTCCTCAAGGTCAACATGAATAGTTGCCACCTGGTAAGTCTCAGCGAAGCCATGGCACTACGAAGCACGGTAAATTGCTCGGAAACGTCTTGATAGGTTTCCACCATTGATCGAATACTCAGGACCACCTGGTCATGCCAAATCTTCCTGAGCGACAAGAGCGCGAGATCGGTCCTGCTGAGCCGCAAAGAAGCCATCGCGCCTCTGAGGACACCAAATTGCTCTTGCATCGTTGCAAGCTGGTCCAGAATTGAAATGCCCATAATTGACAACAGTTTTTCTTTGATTGTGTAGAAAGAATCCTGGAAATCGAACAACAGAATCAAATTGGCTCGCTTGTAAGATTGGCAACCCGATTTTGAGATGCGGCTTTGTGGATTCGCTCTCCGATTCCGATGTGGGGCCGAGTCCGACTCCGGTGCATTAAAACGGGTGCAAGTTGTCGTCTGCAGCCGTTCCCTTTGGTGCGGTATGTTTACGGTTTTACGGTCATCTTAGATAAAACTTATGCGCTGTGGAATCTATCTAGTAGTAAGTGCTTCTTTGATCTTGTTCGACTTTTTATACGGAAAACCCCCGGGAGGGAAAAGTTGCGCTGACAAGAGCCCAGCGACGCAATGGCAGCACCCTTAGAGAAAAGCACGCTCGACATGACTGGGGTCTGGGTCATGGTAAGAATTTACCACCGCCAGCTATATATGCGACCCTAACAAAGCATTAGAATAGCGCACTTTCAGACCCCATTGACCCGACCTTTACCATTGTAAGTGTTCTTGATTCTCGGCTTTCAATCCAGTCATGGCTTTGGAACCCGTTATCTATTCAGATCGGCACTTCCTGACTCCTCTTTCTTTGTGATCCTGTAGCAAGGGGTTCCATGGCTTGTCCGCAAGGTATTGGCTTATGCCAGCGTTACCCTCACCATGACGCACTCCACTATGCCCGCTGGTAACGGCCCCGACCAAGTAACCAAGGTCCGCGTGAAGCAGACCATCTCCCCCGGCGGTTTCAACAATGAAGATGACTACATTCTTGACTCTCAGACCCGCGAGGCAACCGTGCCCATCTTCGGCACCATTGCACTATACGCCAAGTATACTCCACTCGGGGAGATCGAGGACGCCAAGTTGCGGGCGCGTCTTGATGAGGGTCAGACTGGCCCTCTCGCGATCCAGGAGATTGCAAAAAACAAGGGAATGGGCTGGGACTCTGTTGGCACATGGGGCTTTGAAATGGTTGAAGGACAGCGTCGCTTCACTCGCACCACGGTCACCAAGAAGGGGGATGAGGAAGTGTCAGTGAGGCTGGTTTATGATTACCGAGAGGATTAGACTTCATCCTGGCAAACACTGCAGTTAATGTGAAAATTAAATCAAGATAATTAATTGTGATTTGGTCAGGGAGGAACGGAGTTACCCCCAATCATGGACAAAGACTATTTATACATCACATTTGCTGCCTGGTTCCTGGAGCACCTGGTTCAGCCCACCGCATTTTTTTAGTCGAGAAGTTGAAAAGATTTTTTTTTTTAAAAAAAAAGAGACAAAAAGAAATATAATTTTCTAAGCTAGGGATACAATTAATTTCTGCCCGGAGACCTGTTTGTTCTTCAGCTGGTCCAGCCCTGGAAGAACAGCATCAAGTTTTCCGGTAAGAATCTTCTGGGGGCATGCCCTCAATTTTCCACCATCCACCAGACTCTGCAAGTCTCTGTAGAACTTGAGCGACCATGCTCCCAGCTCAGGATCAGGCGGGCTACCGTATGGCTCCGGAAGCACCAGGCCGCGGCCGGCGATTGAGGAGCCCATGATCAGGAGCGGAGTCACGGTGCGGCGGGTCGCCAGCGCTTCCTGGTACTGTTCCAGCGCACAGTACTTGCCTCCAGCGCGGCCAATGGCTTCATAGCACACTGCCATTGTTTTTGCCTCGCCGAAAGGGTCAATTACGTAGCAAAGGCCGTTCTTGGTGTACTTCTTGATGTCGGCGCCGCATGTAGGCGAGCGGTAGTCGAAAACCTCCTCGGCCCCATACGACCTGACCAATTCCATATGTTTTTCCGAGCTCGTAGAGATGACCCGGTGGCCGCATCTGTCATTATTTAGATTAACGCTATATCCATCCATGGGTTTCGCTGTTTTTGGCACTCACAGCTTCAGTATTTGGATTGCCATCATCCCGACCGTGCTGCTGCCTCCGAAGACGAGGACCGTTTGAGACGCCTTGCCCGTGGCGGGCGCACTCAAATCGCCACTAATCTTGAGAGAATAGATGGCCATGGCAATTGTGGCTATTCCGGTGCCGTACATGGCCGCAGCAGTCTCGTGCGCAATCCCAGGTGGTGTTTTGAAAATGTAGTCTGCCTCCGCCTTGAGATACTCGGCGTAGGCCCCGGACTGCGGATCACCCTGGTTCGAGCCGTGCACCGCACCAAAGACAGCGTCGCCCACCTTGAACCGCGTAACATCGGAGCCGACCGCTGCAACGACTCCGGAGAAGTCGCATCCGTTCCAGAGGCCTTCTGTGGGAAATCGCACGGGCATCTTGAAATCGCATGGGTTCAAGCCGACCGCATGCGTGCGAACAAGGACATGATGGCCCTCGATTTCAGGGATTGGCGACTCAGGCGTGATCTTGAGTAGACCTTCGGCATGTTGCCTAATGATTGTCTGGCTGGGGGGGATAGTTGAGGCCATGTTGGGAAAAAAAAATTTAATTCTGTATGTTTATGCTGTCTCGTACAAGCTCTCGATCAAGTGAAATAAGATTATGTGACAGCTTGAGTGCCAATGCCAGATGTCGGATGATGCTATCTTTAGTGGTTGCATCATGCCTGCCTGTGTCGGCCCCGTTCTACGGTATCGGATCGGAGGTCCGGTCTACGAACCGTCTCACTAGGGCAGACCCACAGCTGTCCGAAGGCACGGAGACCACAAGTGATATAGGCTTGTCTCTTTTTGAAGCCTGTATTTTTCAAAGTTTTGTGCTAAACCCGTAGGTTTTTATCATATAGGCCGAGTCATTTTCCCAATGTTTTCTCCTTTTATGCTTGTCATCAGAATCCCGATTCCCCGTCAACATGCACACACGTTTTGCTACCACCGCGTTGGCTTTGCTTGGCACCGTTGGATGCGATGCCGTCGGGGCTGGACTGAATGTTCCTAAAGGGTGGACGGATGACTGGAAAGATGAGCCTCTTGTCCGAGTATCAGAGAATTGCAAAGTGAGCCACGTCACCCGGTACGACATGGTCAAGGGGAAAACCCCTGTATTTTTCCTAAGCACCCCAGAGCACGATTTTGAGCAGCCAGCTATTGAGCCTATGAATTCTACGGCCGGCGAACAGTGGGAATTCGACGGCGTCTCAGACGATGGCCTGGAAGCTTTTGTGTTTGGCTTCTACCGTGACCCCAACTACTCATTCTTGGGGACCGGGAATCTCCGTCTCTCGGCCGAGTGGTCTTTTGCCAACGGATCACGATACGCAGTTGTTGAGTATGCCGAGGAGTCCACGATTGAATCTTGCCCCGGTCAAGGCACCCGAGGTACCTGGAAGGGAGACGGTTGGGTGTACACGTTTGAAATCACGTCGGACCTGTCTCGCACGCGCATCACCATGGACAACCCCGAGGCCAAGGGCACCATTGCCTGGACATCTGTGTCGCCGCCACGATACGCCGACAACAGCGTGTACCCAGCCGAGACTAAGAGTGCCAGCCTGCTGACGGTGCCTCATTTCTACTGGGTTGAGCCAGTTCCCGTGTCAAACCTCATTCTCGATGCTGAGATCGAGGGAAGCAAGGTCTCCTGGACCGGAATGGGTGGCCACGAGCGGCTTTGGGGTGCGTTCAACTGGTACACTTGCCTGTCCGGCATGATCGCCGTGCGAGTGCGACCCGGCCCCTATGCTCTGTCGTTTACAGAGTTTGGCTCCAATCGCGTGGATGACCTCCTTGTTCCCTCAGTCATCTTGGCGGAGAACGGCGAGAAGATCTTTGGCAGCCGCAACTACGAGCCCTCGGAGACGGAAGATTACGTCACAATGCGCAAGTTGTACGGCGGAGATGGCGCGACCACAGAGGAGCTGCTGGACAAGGTCACTGGGGTCGATCTGGAGCTTGTGTCTCCCCGGAGGGGTCTGCGATGGAAATTTGCTGTGACGCATAAAAACCTCGGATTCGAGTACAACCTGGGTGAGGGAGTTGGCGGAACTGGGTACTCGGGCGTCGTGTCTGGCGGCCTAGTTGGCTCGGAGGAGCATACAGGGCCCGCCTTTACCGAGTTCATGAAGTTTCCCCAAAAGTCCATGGTTCTTGTCAAGAACTTTGTTGACCTGTAGAAGAAGTTGCACGATAGAGTATTACGGCGGCGAAATGCTGTACAATTGAGTTGCTCTAGAGTGATGAGAATAATACGCACAAGTTCCTCAGCAATGTTTTATTTGCGGAAAGAATCACAAGAATAAATTAGAAAAAGAAAGAAAAAAAGGAAGAAAAAAAAATCCAATTATACCCTTTTCATGATTAGCATTAAAGGTCTGCAATATGATACACAAGCTTTTGCCCTGAGATGGCCCTCTGTCTCAATAACTCGACTCCCTCAGTAACATGTTGAAATGTCGTCCCACCCAACTTCGTGGGATGCGGCTTGATTTCACCAGCATCCAGCATACGTTGGACGCATTCGAACCAGTACCTTCCAAAAATGCGCAGCTCCGGGTCTCCTTCGAGATTGTAAGGCGCTTTCCAGCCGATTTTCTTTCCAAAGAGCGCCGGTCCGAGGATCCAGTCTGGCTTGACCGTGTTGCGCGAATGCAGCGCTGTGTTATAGTGCTCCAGGGTGGTGTAGCGGCCGCCCGCGCGCCCCAGCGCCCCATAACACAGGCCCATGCTTGCGCTGTCGCAGAAGCAGTCTAGCGCATAGTACAGGGCGTTCTTCGTGTAGGCCCTGATGTCCTTCACGACATTTGCATCGTGGTAGTCAAAGGCCTTTTCGGCACCGCGTTCCTCAACCAACGCAAAGTTCTTGGGCGAGCAAGTAGTGATTGGGATGAGACCTGACCTGCTCGCCCAGCTAGAGTGAGAATTTGGGCGTGCGAGATTGTGGAGCTTCACGTACCTGCGGATCAACTGGATTGCGATTGTTCCCGTCGCGGTGCTGCCCCCGTAAACGAGGACGTGGGCTGGTTTGGTTGCAGGCTTGTCAGGATGGCCCGGGATGTCCAGCGATTTGAACAATGCATACCCGATGGTGGCGGTGCTGATGCCCAAAGTCGATGCCTCCTCAAACGTCATGCCGTCGGGAATCTTGAGTGTGAAGTCTGCGGTTGCGCCGACGTACTGCGCGAATGCGCCAACTCGCGGCAGCAGAGGGTTCATCGACTGAACTGCGACGCAGACACGATCGCCAACGGCAAACCTGCCCTCGGGCACCTCGGATCCAATGGCTACGACGATACCAGCACAGTCGCCGCCCGAAATAGCGCCCTCGCTGGCCATTGGGCCCGTCATCTTCATATCGCACGGGTTGACAGCAACCACTGCCGTCTTCACCATGAGCATGTCTGGCTCCAGCTCCGGCAGCTGCACACTATGCGACACGACTAGATCCCCGGTCGCATTGGCCACGACGGCAGTCTGGCGCTCAGGCCATGATGGCTTTACTGAAGTCATCCTGCTGGAAAATCCTGCTGCCTTGATTTCAAACTAAAGCCAACCGAAAAAAAATTGACTCGGGTATGCCTGTAGCCTCATCTGGATTCCCAACTTGTAGGCAATTTCGTTCAAACATGCTTGCCCTCAGCTTCTTTGCATTGTCATGAGAGCAAGACGGACGGAGCTGCAGGTCGCGCTCCGGTCCAAAATCTTCGGACACGCCCCGGCGTGTCCGACCCTGCATTCAGCTTACTGATCGGAGTCGGCCCACCCCGAACCAAATTCCAGTTATCATGGATGAATAGCCATTCATATCCTCGGTGCTTCTACTAATGGTCTTACATAATCTGTCTGGTCCAGAGATAGGTTCAGTCCGATGCCGTTGAAAAATTGCCGTAGTTATATATATCGATTATTGAATTTTTCCAGTATTGTCTGTATAGATGAATTTGTCAACTTGCTACCACCGCAAAAGTTGATTGTATTATCTGATTGATGTCACTTTTTCTTGTCTTGAGTTGATAATCGAGCCTCAACCTTTTCCAACGCTAAAGAACTTTAGAATGGGCGCTGTATTAGTACTTGTCGTAGTGCTCGCTACAGCATGGCTCATCAAGACGAGGCTGGCGTCATCGCCCAAGCTCAACATGCCGCACCTAGAGTTTGATGGCGATAATTCCCCAATGAGATATCTCTCAGAAACCACTAGTCTCATAGATAAAGGCTACTCCAGAGTATGATATGGCATGGCCCGCGAAACCAGCCAGGCGTTTGGTCTCTGACGAATCCGACAGTATCTCAAAAAAGGCATTCCTTTTTCGATGCGCAATCCGGCTGATCTGAAACGCCCTCAGGTTATAATGCCGATGAAGTATCTGGAAGAAGCCCGAAGTGCGTCCCAAGACCAGCTCAGTTTTCCGCTTTTCTCAGCGCAGGTTTGTCAGAGCATCACACTCTTGGGTACATGTATCTCTACTAAACTTGATTTGCAGGCTTTTCTTCTGAAATCCATTCATGGTCCCAGGCAAACCAATGAGGCTGCTCACATAATCCGACAGGATCTCAATCGAGCTCTGAGTCAGTTTAACGCATCACGACTTAATATCAAACTGAGTGCTTGGCTGACTGGGTGCTCAATAGACCGCCTCATTGAGCCCATAAATAACGAATGCGCCAGGGCAATGAAAAAGGCCGTTCCACCTTGTCCAGGTAAGCATGCCGCTCAAGTTCACATTGGAAAACGGGTGATATTAACCATATGATAGACTGGATGGCCACCCATCCCTACCACTTTATCGTGTACATGGTGGCCCGAGTCTCTGCTCTTGTCTTGGTTGGTAGTGAGCTTTGTGCGAATGATGAGTGGGTTGGTCAATCAATCCAGACCACCATCAATGTCATGACTGCATCACAGAGTGTGCGGGCAAAGTACCACCCCTGGTTGCGATGGCTTGCCAAATACTTTGATGGGCCCACCAAGGTAGTAATACAGGGTCGCCAGCGTGCTATTGAGCTTCTTAGCCCGGTCTTAGAGGCCCGCAAGGCTGCACTCAATTCCCAGTCTAAGAGTGAGAAATCCAAGTACAACGACGGCGTTCAATGGCTTCTGGAGCAGTATCGTGGCTCAGGCAAGGATTTGACGGCCGAGAGCCTAGCACAAGACGAGCTTTTCCTTACCATTGCTTCCATCCATAGCAGCAGTGCTACTACGCTCTCCATCCTCTTTGACTTGATGGACCGCCCTGAATGTCTGGCAGAGATTCGAGAGGAGATTTCCCAGATGCAGGCTCGGAGTACTACAGTTAACCGACAAGAACTCAACCAGTTGCATATACTGGACAGTTTTATGAAGGAAAGCCAGCGCATTCACTCCCTTGGCCTAGGTTTGTTTCACAAGTTCATACCCGGTTGCGATCCGTAACAGATGCTGATGCCCAAATTTAGTCACCACGCAACGAACATCTGTCTCGGGATTCACCTTCCGCGACGGACTTTACATTCCTCCAAACACGCAACTCTCGTTCCCTAACCAGCACCTAAACTGGGACGATGACGTAAACGAGGATGCCAAGACGTTTGACGCGAAGCGCTGGGTACGCAAACGCGAGCAGATTGACCCCACCAAGTTTCATTTTGGGTCCGTCTCCGAGGACTCGATCAACTTTGGCAGTGGTTTTCACGCCTGCCCAGGACGCTTCATGGCACAGCAGGTCGTGAAGCTTATATTGATTCATCTCCTCCAGAATTACGATTTCAAGTGGCAGGAAAAGGATGCTAAACGCCCTCCTACTATTGCAAACGAATTTTCCCTGGCACCTAACCCAACTGTCCCTATCATGATTAGGGAGAGAAAGCACTAAAATAGTTTGCAAGAGAATCGCTCCGTAGCTCGGTAGTGGTCGCGAGATTTTGGTCCGGCAACCTCTTTTAGTTACCGCAATCTCCTCAGTATAGTGACTGCTCAATGTCCGAATTCAAATATAGAAGCAATCATCTCAGAATATATTCCTGAGTCATCATGGAAGTAAATAGCCCAGCATTTATGTTTGAATAAATTTATTCAGCACAGCTCTTGCATATTCGGGACAAGGACTTGCCAGGACACATTTATCTTGTTCTTGCTTCTGTTGTAAACCTCTGGCCTAATCACAAGCCATTGTGCCTCGCAAAGCATCCACTTTTAGGCCGCCATCAGCTAGAGAGTACTAGCCTCCAGCAGCTGAGTTGCGTTGAAAATGCATGCGGCCTCAACAGCGTAATGCTTCAGCAAGTCCATATAAATACTGTTTGATAAAAGGGCATATATTGATTATATGGTGGACATGATAATCTGTTCGCAAAGGGGAAAATGGCCAAAACCACACAAAGCCCGACTTGCCTACCCAAGGAAGTTCAAGGGAGTGAGCCTTTCTTCACAAAATATCAGTAAACTCTCAAAACAATGGGACTGACTTTTTAATGACTTCGAATAAGAGGATTCTCAAGTCAGAAGAATAGACCAGGCCATTAATACTCAAGAAAAGAAACCGCTTGGTATTGTGTGTTGTGTCTGATAACATTGTCCTCCCCTAATATATGATTTATCTGATCCCTTTTCAATGTCAAGGTTCTTACCAGTAAGCCAGTACTAATTTAGTCAAGAGGCAATGTCCACCAAGACAATAATAATATAGTTGTTTGCGCGACGCATCGCCGAAATGGATAAAATGGGGTAGACCGAAATGGTGGAGATTTAAAAGGGCCCATTGTTACTGGCGACCAGCGGTCATTAACTATTTTATAGTTACTTCTACAGTAATATACAATCTATCAATACTCTATTCAATTCCTTTGTCCTTGTATTCCACTTCCCTGTCCAACTATAGCCTTATTTTCTCGTTCAAGAGCGCTGTCAAATAAGGTAAAATCCACACCATCAACAAACCCGCTGTAATACAAAACATCATGACCAATATGGTGAATATAGCCCTCTTCGCGATACCCCATTCTATGCTGAAACGCGAATCTTTGCTGGATAGATGTTGTTCCATGATGCCTGTATGTTTAGCGTAATCGGCTGTGTGATGCATAAACCTGCTCACACACTCAAACTGCTTGTTCTCAGTGTGTTTTCCGAGATCCTGAAACAACTTGCCTGTGGTACTCACAATACCTTGGATGGCGGTCCATATCTTGTTCAGAATATCAGTGTCTGTATCAGACGGATCAACGGCAGGATCCACAAGCATGCAATAGCAGAGGTCCTGTTGCTCAGAAACTTCCTTGCGTAAGCTTCGCAGCCCAGTAAGATATGATTCTGATACCCCTCGAGAGCTTCTCCCGATGAGCTGTTGTGATTCCAGCTTTCGAAGCAAATCATTGAGCTCTAAAAGCATAGTGCGTCGTCGCAAAAAATTGTCCCAGTCCCCATTGTCATGTTGGCCCAAGGGCCCTCGAGCCGTCTCGAATATGTATTGGTAATAGCGTTTTAGCTCCTCTAACTTAATGTGGATGGATGATTTGTCAACGACCTGTGGGGCAATAGTTTTCAGCAGCTCCTTGGCCCCAACCGCTGCAGCCAGGGAAGCGTAGTTGTGCCAGACATCGTTCTTGTGTCCATCTGAGTAGTCAGCGATACCTCGGACTGGTAAGAATCCTCTCGTATTCAGTAGACCTGCTGATTCCATGTCGAAGCATAAAAAACCTCCCTTGGTGGCTTCACATTCACGTGCTTCTGCGCTCTTCATGACCTGATCGGCAGATCCTATAGCACCCTGGTGCACTTGAACAAGTTCAACAGGACGGCGGCAGGTTCGCGGTACCAATTTGAGAGGGTCCTCAACGAGCTCTATATCATTGCATTGACATTCCGCACAATGACAGTGTTCCCGTTTGTATAGGCGGTCATACTTTGGTCGAGCGAAATTCTGTGGGGTAGCCAAGAATTTCGATACAGCCTTGGAGATTTCGTGTCTCAGGCTTAATCCATTCTTGACTTTTGCCTCGAGATAAGTGACGGCACTGGAAAGTTGCTTGCATGTCCACACCGAGCGGGCTGAACTCCGGAATCCATCTTCGGTCATCCGGCCAAATCGATACGGGACAACACTTGTTCCAAAGACGACATCTCCTAGCCGAATATCATGGTTTTGAGAGGGTGCACCACCTCCAATCCCGACGAGAAGCGTGAATCGGATCCAAGGGAATCTTCCCTTCATGTTGGAAGCAATCTGGCTCGCTTGGACAATGCCAGATGACTCGGCCGAGGGGCAATTGATGACTACCCGATGATCACCGATCCTTCCAAGGGTGTATCTGCTTGTGTCGCTGTAGCTTTGGACAGAACCGTCATATTCCTCATCCAATATCATTGTAGCACTGTGGTATTCCACAGGCAGGACACATATCCAGCCAATTGTGAAGTCCTGTGCAGAAAGAGTTGATGCCGTCGACCACTGTGGTCTGGACGAACGTGCGTTGGACGAAGACATGGGCGTTTGCTGTGAGTCTTGCAAACCAACGAAATCAAAGTCGCGAATTAATGAAAGATCAACTTTCAATGGTTTTATTAATAGTAGAGTTAAATGGAAAGAAGAAAAGGATGAGGGATGAAAAAAATATGAAAGGTCATTCATGACCAAGACTCGCATCTTTATACCATCAAAAAGCGCACAAACCGCCTGTAAAAGCCTTGCCGTGTTTCAATGTGAGAGGGCTTAGCCCCGACTGGCCCTGAAATCAGGCTGCAACCTACCCTGGCTACCTCGCTTTTTTTCTCTGGGGTGCTGTGAACGTCTGAATGAGCCTATCAATGTAGGGTGTTTACTTTATGAACAGTGTCAACTTTCTGCATGCGAAGTTTCAGGTAGGCCTCAAAGGTTCGGCGAAATGTGCCTTGTTAAGCCGGGCTCATGTTCGACTGGTGGTCCACGCGTGTGGAGCTAAGTTACAGAGAAGAGCGAAATCATCATCAGGCTGAAAAAATATTTGCCGTTTGTATTCCGCCCCTGCATTAGTTTCTCCCTTAATCAAATTGCTGCCTAGACTCGCCTACCTATGGCTACCATTCGCGGGCATACAGGTTGCCAAATAAAGAAGAATGTCTTGACAGAATATGCCGAGGAGGACTAGCCTTCTGCGAGTTATTTGGTTGGGTTCAGCGGGGTGGTGTAAATTGGCTATTTTAGTATTGTGAACATTAGGTATCATGTCCCTTTGTTTCGGAGAATGGCTGACCAAATATCGTACGCCCGAGTCGCTTCGCGCAGACAAAGCCTATCTTACTTCGATATTCCTTATAAACAGGCTGTCGAATTCGACTAGCTAAAGGTGAAAAGGGGATGCGAGGAGATCCTTGTATATGAAAACATGCTTAGTTGTTATTTGATATTGATGACCATTCTCTTGCGGCCGTGCCAGACCGTCGGGCTATGGGGTGAAAGAGTGAGTTCTAGGGCGAGTCCCGAATGCCAGCCGAGTGGAGGAATTCACTTTTCTTTTTTGCCACCAATCCGGAAGGCGGCGCTACAGGTTTCTAGATGGGGCAATTTGTTTTAATCGGTATCCCAAACGCATTATTCCATTTAGGTATCCTAAAAATAGAAGAGTGACGCTTTTGGCAGCCATGATCACCAGTCACAGTCATCAGCAACACTCTGGTCAAGCCGACTGGTACTTGACTCAAATGAGTGGGTCCAGAGCCTCGACTTTGGGAGTTTGCCCGAGACCTCCACAGGGGAACGAAAATCGGACCAACAAGTTGGGACGAAATGTCTCTAGATAAATAATTCACCTCTGCGTAGCATGGTTCTATGACTACATGTGAACTTTTTACTCTTTGAGCTGGCTTTTAGTTAAAAAGGTGAAGGTTGAAGAGGTTATGGGTTTCGGTCGAGCATCCTCGGACACGCCGGGGCGTGTCCGGCAGCAGGCCAATCCGGTTGGTTGGAGCTGGTGTCAGACTCCGATCACCTCTTGTGAATAGAATATGTGGCCACTCTAAATGATGGTGAGTGTTCATTAGTAGCGCGCACCACTTCGCTGTATTGTTCACGCCACACGCTCGCAAAATAAATTGTCGCCAGTTTCGGGTATAGCAAAACGTCCTGCAGGAGAACTCACAGCGATTCAGCCCGAGACGATGAATCTGCTTCGCGAAACCTCAGCAGCCTACACCTGCGCCAATTGCATGACATGGATGTTGGCTACCTGCGTCCCCACTGCCATTATTATAATCCTGGTACCAAAATCATCTCTTCTGGTGCGTTATACTTGGGCTGGGATCGTTCTGGTCATTTGGAAGCAGCTTGCAGGAACAGTTTTCGACTTCGGTCCGAGCTTTGGCTATGCGTCTGCCCCCCAAACGTTTGCGCTCCTCATCTTATTACAATGCTGCAACTTCTCAATTGCCATCCGTTTTGACGAGGAAGATTTAGTGAAGGGGGAGCTTTTCACCAAGGCCGATGGGCTCGTCCTGAAGGTGACACGGACGGTCTGTCTCTTGTTCAATCTCCGAGGCATAGGAACATCGTGGCAGATCTCGCGTGTAAACGGGTTCCCACGCTTGTACAACCATGATGACAGGGAGCTAGGTCGGTGTCGATATATTTTGCGTCAGCTGCTTATTATTTCATGGGAATACCTTTTTCTCGATGTCATGTACTCGGCCTCACTGAATGCTGCGCCTGAGGATACAGCAGAAATGTTCGGCGACAACAAAGAATTCACATATCTGAACGCCACTTGGGAGGATTGGCAGGGTCGCATTATGAGCAGCGTAATGTTTTGGCTGGTAATGGCCCGAGCCAGTATCGATCTTCTGAACCGGACTGGTGCTCTTATCTGTGTCCTTATTGGAATCTCCTCTCCCAAGGATTGGCCGCCGGTTTTTGGGAGCTTCTTGGATGCATACACCTTACGAGGATTTTGGAGGTAGGCGCTCCAGGCAGGAGTAATTACACACTGCTTCAAGGTGATCATTACTAATACTGATAGTAGTCAATACTGGCATCAATATTTCCGATGGCCCCTAACATCTATCAGCAACTTCGCTTGCCGCGACCTTACGCATCTCCCACGTCCTTCCCTGTTAGAGCGCTACTTGAACATTTTAATCGTCTTCTTGGCTTCAGGAGTCATTCATATTATAACTAATGAATACGCCCAACCTCACATCTCAGGGAAGACATCCACATTGGCTTTCTTCGGTATTTCTGCTATAGGGATTATGCTAGAGGATGGAGTGCAGGAATTGAATCGGCGGTTGAACGGCTTAGACACTCAAAAGAATCGGGTTCCTCTGTGGCACAAAGTTATCGGTTATTTTTGGGTATTCTCATGGTTTATACTGTTTTCACCTTGGTTTATTTACCCTCAGGCTCAAACTTCACTGGAGGGAAAATGGTTCTTGCCAATCAGCATAGTAGGCCTGGTTGACAACACAACACTATGGACCTTCATAGTCATCGGTGGTTTGATCTTGAAGTTTGTATTGGGCGGCGAGATTTAGGTAAAATATTCGTGCGCAAAGGTGGCTGATAATCATGTCCTGATGTAAATCGAACTATCTTTGGATACACTAGCATCAATCTCAATCTTCTTCAAGCAATTCGTACCATTCCGGAATTTCCTTCACAAGGCTCCACATATATTTTTCCAATGTCGTTGCACACTTGGAGTACACGCTTTTTGTGTCATTGTACGTCCGACAATTAGTAAAAATCAATTTGAGATCGTTCATAAGGTCTTTTGGGGCAGCATATTGATCATGCTCCAATCTTTCCAACGCAGTCGACAGGTCCATCGGCGAGGTAATCACATTATAATATTCAGGCACGTCATCCTTGTTGACTGGACTGAGGAATGGCCAAGCTGCCTTGTGGTCCTGAACTTGATACAGAAAGCGTCTCATTTCATTGAAATGAGGACCGTGGCGTGGTTGTCGTGATAATTCATCCATATCTGGAGACCACCCGGTTGCTTGGATTGCGGGGATAGAAAGTGGATCGATTGGAGTAATACCATCCGCCCATTGCTGGGGCGGTGGATGAACGGAGTGACTCTTGCTCAAGGGCCGAATTTTAGCCAATACGCCTTCCTTTTGCTTCAAAAGCATCCGGCCAACTTCAAGATAGCGGATTCGAGGAACCATAGAGCATTGCATAAGCGTGCCCCCCTCATAATCTTTGATATACCCCATCCATATAGACTTTTCGAGAGAGATTTCCTTAGTAAAACCTTGCTTCTGAAAGTACCCAGTAGCATAGTTATCTGCATAGGTGAGAAAATGCATTATAGGGGAAGTAGCTTTGACATAGTCCTTCAAGTGGGCCATCATATGCGCTCCGTAGCCTTTTACTTGTTGGTCGGATGACACAGCGCAAAACACGATTTCAGCAAATTTGCGGTTTCGAAACGGTCGGATTGTGATACCGCCAATAACCTCCAGGGGCAGTTTGACAATTGCGATAGATATGTGAGTCCGATCATAAACAAGGCGTGCAATGTAATCTTTGGGCATTTTAGGAAGCTGCTTTTGAAATAGGCATTTGAGCCCTGTCAGAATGATCATGCTCTCTCTTTCGTTGTCGTTGTTAACGACCCGGAATTCAATTTCGCCATTTCGTTCCTCTAATACTGCAGGCTTTGGAATAATTAGGACACTTCCCAAGGGTCAAAAGCATTGTTGTTGTACCTTGTCTGGAAAAGGAATTATACTAGCTGAACGTAGATGTTGCGCATCCGATCCATTGTTGTCTGTTTTATTTCTTTTAGCATTCGAAATGGCATCCGGCTCCTGGGATGCGTGGCGCTTGTTGGCGATGAGGTTCCGCTCGTTATCCACTTGGGATAATTGTGGCTCTTCGGTTCCCATTTGCGAGGCAAGCTGACCAATCAATCAAGACTTCCGATAAGTGGTCGCGGCACCAGTGCACATGGCCTAAAGCATTTTTAGAGCTATGGCTGTCTTTTTGTTTCAGTGGTCAAAGCAGGAAGAAATTGAATTGCCACCAAACCAATTGTTATATATTTGGGCAAACAACGCCACTTTCGGCAGGAACATTAATGCTCCCGGTCACATGATCTGGATCTTCCGCCGAAATATCCCCAGATGGGGGCCAACCTTCATCTGCATCATTTAAAAACGGCCGACTAGCGCGCACCAAGCTGACGATCAATCTTGGTCAATGAAGCTGATTTTTGTATTTATACTGCAAAAAAAGCTTAATTATTGCGTCCACAACGACTTTACACCCCCGCTACGGACCTGACACCTTCTGTTGCCATCTTGTTAGTTAAAGTGCCCGGGGCCAGACTCAAGACACCAGTTGGGTCACATCACTACTAGCCATTAAGCTCCAAACTAAAATAAGTTTTTTTTAGTTAACCTTACATAATTTACTGTTATTAATAGTTATTCGGCCCATATTTGAGCGGTACTGTACTGTAATGACACCAATTGCTGATGCGATTGAGGGAAGCAGTCTTCCGGCATGAAAGAGGAAATAACTTGGTAAGATTTCGTTTAGCAATGAGTCATATCACCATCGATGGTCTATTTTTATTTCTTTCTTCGTCGTTCGGGTTGGGTTGGGCGCCCGAGACATGTTTATTCTCTCGGCCCACGCTCTAGACACAACCGAACCGAAGTGAAGGTGGAGGACTTTTCCGCAATTGACTAGGCCTTCACCAACCCCACATATGATAAACGCGTTTCTAGAATGTCTGCGACGCTCCGCGTTTATGCCATGCGCGTTTTAGGCACGATCACCCCATCCATCCCGCTTTTTGCTGCTTGGCAGCTGTCCATCGATCGGAGCATTACCGAATGCCTGCAGTTCATTGGACAGTGGGGATGCAAATGGCAATGCTTATTCTTGGCACACCTCAGGCGGGGAGCGCCATGCACCCATCGATCCACCGAGTAGTAATGAAAAGGATGGCAGAGAAGTGCGCTGTAAAAAAAGAAAAAGAAAAGATTCTGAGGCAAAAAAGCGCGATTTGCTCGGAGACTGGGCTTACGCAACGGCTCCGACTCTGCGAATCAAAAAGGGGGAGAGAGAGGGGGAAGCACAGACTCGGACGTCCCGGGTTTTAGATTTCGTCGCCTCTGAAGCCAAGTGCCTACGAATCAAGCAGTTCGCCACGAGTCGCCGGCGGCCAGGCGCTTTCAGGTCAGATTCCCCCGATACAGTAGACGGCAAGGTTGGCTATCACTCTGGAACGTTGTATCTATGCATATCTAGATTGGGGTCCAAGTGCAGGCCGACGGGTGAGCGCAATCCATTACGCAAACGGAACCCATCAGGACGCGCCGTGTCCGTGGGTTGCCAGCAATGATGTTGTTTCTTCCCGCTCACATTGTGGCTCCTTCCTATCGTGGCGACCCATAGAAAAAAAAATTGGCCGTCTTAACCGATTTCCCGGCCCCATCCCACTCCAGTTTTTGCTGGTCCTTGCTGTTGATATGTTGTTCGCTGGGCTTATCTCGGGAAAATCGGCACGCTGCGTCAGTCGAGTACCCTCAACCGGCCCTTCTTGCGTTGTATGATTCCCGGCGCAGCCCAACCATGATGCAGAAGAATGTCTTATCTGCTGCGTCATTAAAGAGGAGCCGCAATTTCTCATATCACATCTTCCACGGCCTTAATATGGAGCACGTGGAGCGTACAAAAGCTCCCGTAGGCGTCCCAGCCGGGTGGACTTTTTCTATGCCAGGTCCCCCGATCGATCCTGGCCCTCTTATGCATACCTGATGCTTGGCTCCAGCTCCAACCATGTCGCTAACCGAGAAGCAAGACATCGAGGCCAACAAGGTTGTTGAGCCCAGCACCTCAGATCGCGATGTTGAACCCGCTGAGACATACGAGGTGTCACGTGCCCGCGAGATACAGAACAAAGTCGCCCTCTTGCGAGTCTTGCACCAGAGTGAGGAGTGGCTGGACAAGAAGCTTGGAGTTGAAACGCAGGGCATCGAGCGAATTCCCGAGGAGGAGAAGCAGCCGCCTTCGATATGGAACGTCTTCTTCATGTGGTGGTCCATGAATGTCCATGTGGGCGGCATG
The DNA here is from genome assembly GCA_013406985.1 of Calonectria crousiana. Taxonomy (NCBI): domain Eukaryota; kingdom Fungi; phylum Ascomycota; class Sordariomycetes; order Hypocreales; family Nectriaceae; genus Calonectria; species Calonectria crousiana. Next base: position 211,915 of record VTGD01000050.1, on the reverse strand, counting down.
GCTTTGGGTCTGCTGGGACCCGAGTTTGGCCTTTCGCTGAAGCAATCGGTTGCTGCCAACACTGTTGGAATCGTTCTTGGTTCTATCATGACTGCTTTCACTGGAACTCTGGGCCCCAAGGTGCGTCTACATTCAACAAGAATCTGGTTTGCCAGAATTTCAACTAACACCCAGTATAGCTTGGCATGAGACAGATTACCACGTCCCGCTACTCGTTTGGATTTTGGGGAGCAAAGCTGTGTAGTATCCTTAACATTGTAGTGGGAGGCGGTTTTGGAGTTGTCAACTATGTTGTTGTCGGACAGATTTTGAGCGCCGTTTCGGACTACAAGATGAGCATCACTGTCGGCATCGTCATCATCGCCATCGTCTCCTTTGTCGTGTCCGTTTTCGGTTTCAAGGTCATCCACACTTTCGAGAAGTACTCGTGGATCTACACATTCATCCTCTTCTGCGTCCTCATCGGCCAAGCCGCACCTCACGTGGACTCCAGCGCACCTGGAGGAGATGGCAGTTCCGGGTTGATCTTTGCTGGCTCATTCTTGTCAATCGTGGCCATCAACTTCTGTAGGTCCTCAAATCAACACGCCAAATCTCTACTTGCGCTAACATGGTGCCTTTCACAGCCAACTCGTCCGGATGGTGTTCCATCGCTGCCGACTACTACTGCAATTTCCCCGCAAACACTCCCGCCTGGAAGATTTTCACCTTGACATTCTGGGGCATCGTCATCCCAACCACCTTTACCATCAATATCGGCTCTTGTCTTGCAAACGCAGCTCTGACTGCGGCTTACGCACCTTATGGAAATGCTTATACTGACCACGGCTTTGGCGGACTCCTCGCGGAAGTATATCACCCCACCAGCTGGTCCAAATTCTGTCTGGTGCTCCTCACGTTTTCGGTTCTGGGAAACAACATTGCCATCAACTACTCGTCTGGGCTCAGCCTGCAGCTCATGGGAGACTACTGGCACGCCGTCCCCCGTTTCATCTGGACGCTCATCTTCGCCATTGTCATCGCCGTTCTCGCCATTGCGGGCCAGCAGAATCTCTCCAATGTCATCGACGACTTCGTATCCCTTCTCGGATACTGGACCGTCAGTTTCACCATCATCCTCTTTGTCGAAGACCGAATCTTCCGCCGTCGCACGGGATACGATCTTAATGTCTGGGACCAGCCGAGCAAACTACCACTGGGCATTGCCGGGACAACTGCTTTGCTGGCGGGATACTGTGCTGGAGGTGTGCCTGGAATGAGCCAGACTTGGTACATCGGGCCCATCGCAGCGAAATTCGGGGGCGACGGTGGCGATGTCGGAATTTACATGAGCGGAGCCATCACCGCCGTGTGGTATCCCATAGCAAGATATTTTGAGTTGAAGTACACAGGACGATGATCTGGACTAGGAATCCAGCTTCGGATTTTATTTGTAAATTTATTAGTTTCGTTCATAACATATGCTTTTTTCAATAAGATTGTTTCTATGCCAATCTTGTATGGATGTATATTACTGGCCAAGCCTAGGCATAAGTGATATTAAAGAACAACATATATCGAACAGCCGGGATACAACTTCATTAAATTACATCTGGCAGGCTTTTCTAGTTGAGCTTTTATCCACATCCCTTTATTGATCCCATATATACCCCATCTAATACACATGGCAGGGACCAGGTTGTTTGTCTTGCAATTCACGACAAGGATCGGCTGCATGTTAGCCCCGTGCCCCCAGGTTGCATGCAACCCATTCAGATTAGCGGAACCAGAAGCCCTCGAACGATGTGATCAATGCTGCGTGAGACCTGATCCATGACAATTGTATTCAAATCACATTGGCAAACATGTTGCACAGAGGTGTGTTGATTTGGGCTAACTATGCAATAATAACGCCGAGTCATAATGGACTCGGTATTTCAATACCAAGCTTTTCCTAGATATCAATAGGAAGCAATCTTATTTACACTTTTTTTAGTCTTCGCTCTAATAGCATCGCTGTTTATTGATCAAAAGGTGAGAATTGATTAGTTTCTATCCGACTCAAATCTTCAACTGTCCTTCTCTTCCGAATTTCCCGACAGACATTATCCGCAATGTCCCCGTTTCACCCGAGGTAGCGCAAACTATCTCGCGTCAACAAGCACGCCGTGGAAAATGGGCCGACACGAAGCGGTGGGTTGAGTTTGCGCATGCAGCCGCGCTTTCTCAGGTACGATGCAGATTCTACGACCGCGACAAAATGCCGGTAGTTGCCGGAACTTGACCCCCCGAAGCCATCGCCATCTTTTTCCGCGGACTGTTCGCCCCTCTCAAAACTTTGCACAACATCTAACCTGGGTATGTCGAACAGGTAGAGCCCAATGAACCCAAAAATTGATTTTGGCTTCGAAGATGAACCCTTGACCAAGTGCTTCGGATCGTAGGTCGAGTTCAGAGGTGGAAGCTTCTACTACGAAACTCGGAGGGAGGCCAGTTAATGGGGAATGGTGTATTACGGACCTCAGAATGGGATCCACCTACCGAACAGGGACATTTTTACTACAGTTTTCATTCATGCTTGGAGGATTACTTGGTATATCTCCCTAAGACCATGGAAAACGCCGCTGGTCCTTTGTATATCAATTAAAAATGCGGTTACACCAAACCAATCCCGCAAATAATTGCGTCAGGGCAACTTGCTAAGTATGACATTGATACTAGTTCCTTCAAATGCATCATGTATCGTCTTCATGGCGGCTTCAGTGATCTCCCGCTCATCTGGCAAGCCGAGAAGAACATTCATAGTGGCTTCGCAATCACTCATCTTATTCAGAACGCATTCCAAGGTTTCGAGAGCAGGGAAATTGCCTTTTTTAACCTCGGAAGCGAGGCGAAGGACATCAGCTGGATCGGGAGCACTAAGCCAGAATTGAACGCTGAGCGTCTTTACTGTTTTGGGAAGAATGTTGGTCAGGCAAGTGTCGTTGGACGGCCCATCGTGGTTTCGACCATGGACAATCCTGGCGCAAAACACTTTTTCACACAGCTCGAGCCTTTCCAGCTTTGAAAACCGATCAAGTGCAGGCCCATCCGCAAGTGTGGTATCGGGTATATCGTGTAAGCTCCACTTGAGAGTGAGGTTTTCCAAAGTCGTTTCCCGCGGCCCAAGAATGGTGAGTATTGCGTTTGGGGATATATTGTCGCAGGTCCACAGGGGCATATCGGGAACGTACGCGAAAGACTTCAAAACAGCAGCTCCCCTGATAATTTGGCGGAGAATCTCCAAACCGGGACTGGGTGGATCCGAGTCGCCAAACGTGTGGCAGCCGCAGTAGATCTCTTCGAGGTGCGGGAAAAGAGTTCCTGGTTTTCCTTGTGCATAGGTGCCTCGATTGGCCAACGAGAGGAGTCTGCCACCCTTGGGTACCAGTTCATCTGGGTTGAGATACTTCGGCTCCTCATCGTTGACGTATTTTGGCCGGAATTGTACCATATGGCCGTTGGGCATCAACTTCAAACTCTTGACTCCAGTTGCAAATGATAGAGTAAGCTCAGTCTCGAGTGAGTAATGAAGCAGCAGTGTATTCATGTCGTCTTGGTCATATCCCGAGTTCACTCCGAAGCGCGCAATCTGCCTGCTGGCGATTTTATTGAAGACATCCACGTCTGTCGGGGGCGGTTTGGCCTGGAAATCGAAGGGTACAGCCAGGGTCTTCACGTGCATTCCGATTTGAGGAATTTGGTCAAAAATGCGGATTTGTACTGCCCGGGGGAAACACTTGTGCGGCTGATGAACAAGAATAAATAGAGCAGCGCGACGTAGCGTCACAGAAGTATTCGCCACTCGGACCAGGTCATCGATACCTTCTTCTTCTGTATCTTTGTCTTCGGACAGCGCAGGACAGCAATGGGAGCAGAATAACTTGAATATCATGCCATGAATCTCTGTAGGCAGGACCTCGAATGGGCTCAAGGAGCTGTTGGGAGTTGCAGGCATGATTTTGATGGAGCCCATGCTGACATCAGGATGCTTGCCTCAGAAAAGGCAAAGGGGTGAGGAGAGGAAAAACTTTTCGCGAATGTGCAAATGAAGAGACTGCTTTTTAAAGCATGTCGTGCAACCCGAAAGGCCGCCAGATTGGCCAGAAGATTGACTAAGCCAATCCCTCTGGTTAACAAGGCGGGGAAGCCAGGGACATGATGTGCATAATTAAGCAGGCGAGCGGTTTGGGCTGAGCGCGTACAAGGATGTGAATTGGTGGGCTTGGGAGGGACTGTTTACGAGAAACTCGAATATTGCATAGACAAGGGACCACACAGGCTCGGCAGATGGACATGCGACTTTTTGTGTGGTAGCATTTGCAAGAAAGTGCAAACAAATGCATTATGGTCTTCGTTTTTCGGAAATGTCTGCACCAGAATGTTGTCGCAACGTTAAGGCTGAATGAATCTGAAGAGGTGGTCGCGGTATTGGAACGCAGTCAAACATCATAGCTCATCCACTACCTGCTCTGACCAATGTTGCATCCCGAACCTACTGCTTGAGGACAACGAATTTAGCCTCAAAGGCAAAGAGACTTGTGAGACCGCCCAGTGGCCCTGGGAATCAGATAACGGCTCGTCCCATCTCCAGCTGCTTTCTCCAGAACCGACCCAGGAAATATTCCTGTTCGGTAGACACGAGTAGAGGGTGCGATCGGGGAAGGCCTACCCTGAATCTCAAAGCTTACAGATCTTTTCTTGGCGGGGTGGCGGGGTAGCGCCTCGCTCATAATTGCTTCTTATTGACAAAAAAAAAGAGAAATGAAATAAAATAAAAATAAAAATAAAAATAAAACCAAAAAAATATGCCACACTTGAATAGAAATTCAACTAGGAAATCTAGAAGTTGGCTTGATTATCACGCTGGGATGATAAATTGGCCGTCGTGCTAACTTAGGCTCCCGCTTGTGGGTCGATCGGATAGATTTGCTTCCAGGCAGCCTCCCAGAAGCGGTTAGAGTCCCCAATCTCACTCTGCAGCTACTGCTAAGCACTAAGTTATGCCGGTCAGGGGAAGAAGCGATGATGAAAGGGTTCGGTTCAGACGCGGTGCGCATTAAATATCATTGTGGCAATTGTCTCGTTGCTCTTTGTTTACATCCAAAACGGTCTCGTTCCCGCCGAACAAAACAAAAAAACACTGCAATGGCCTCCTCCCTGGGGCTGCTCGATCTCCCCAATGAGGTGCTGACGCTAGTGTGCCGGAACCTTTGCGCGCACTGCCAAGACTGCGGCGCAGTGCCGACATGGGCGGCAGATCTCGAAGGCGGGCGCGTTGCGCAGGAGCAGCGCTGGGACAAGCAGCTTCAGGACTTGGCGAGCCTGTGCCTTGCCTCGAGGCGGGTTCGCGACATTGCGCAGCCGGTGCTCCATCACCGCCTCCGCGCCGAGAGGATCGGCTCGGACACGCTGGTTGCTTTCGCGCAGACCGTCACCGCGAGGCGCCCGGAGCTCGCTGCTGCCGTGTACAAGCTTGACCTCGAGGACTTTGTCACGGATGAGCATTCGCTGTGCGGCGATGATGTCCCCATCTTCAACGCCGCCGCCGAACGCCTCGGCCTGGTCGAAAAGGGACAGAAGTGCGGCGATGTGAAGACGGACGCCCACGAGCCCGAGATGGCGTGGGTTCTGGCGCTGCTGGCCCACGTCCCGAAGCTCGAGCAGCTGCACACCATGGTTGCCGCCTCGATCGAAGACGCCGAGGGGAGCTCCCTGTATCAGATGGCGAGGCTGGCCGAGTCGCTGCCGCCGCTGCTCCCGTCCGTCTGGCGGCTGAGCCTTGCGCACTGGGACACCGAGTACGGCTTCGACCTCGATCTCGTGACGCCGCTGATGAAGCTTATGCCAAACCTGCGGAAGCTGGAGCTCTTTGCCTGCCTGGGAGGGGAGGAGCTGCCGCCGGGGTCGCTGAGCACCGTTCGCGAGCTGCGGGTGAGGCGCAGCGCCTTCACCAAGGAGTCTCTGGACAACCTCCTGCAGGCGTGCGGGCCGCTGGAAATGTTTGTTTTCGGCAACGGATCCGCCACGGTGTCGCAGGCCATGGAGGATCCGGAGTTCTACCCGCGGCACGCGGCCGAGGCCCTGCTCAGCAACGGCCACGGCAAAACGCTGCGCCGGTTCGAGATGGACCTCACTGATTGCGAGTGGTTCGACGACGGGCCCGAGGAGGACGGCGTGCTGGGCGACATCCGCGGCCTCGAGGTTCTCGAAACGCTTCGCCTGAGCGGCGGCTGCCTGTACGTTGAGACGGACGACGACTCGTGGACCGACGGCGGGCTGCTCGTCAACACCCTGCCGGAATCGCTGCGTTACCTGGCAGTCATTGATCCCCACCGCCACATCCACGAGGACTTGATGGCCTTGGCTCACTCCGCCCGAACCAAGTTCCCCTCGCTCAAAAACGTTGACCTCGACGCCGATTGGGTGCACAGCGAGGATGCGCTTCGCGAGGAGCAGTTCGATTCCATTCAAAGCGAGTTCAAGGCTGCTGGTGTGGCTTTTAGCAATAGGAACTGGACGGTGCTACCCTCTTCCGGTTTGTTATGGACAAGTGATTTCGTTTGAGCCGTGCTTTGGCTTCCTCCAAGTATGCAATCTTGAAAAACAATGCAAGGAGATATCAAGCATGGACGTGTGAATGTAAATAATTGTATTAGCAATGAGTAGTATTATATTAAACCTCTTTCGTGCAACGGTAGCAATGAACGGAGCCCAATTATGAAGGCACCTCCTGGCTGCCTTCCCGCCTCGCCTTCTTCTTCATCCAGACCTCGCGCAAGACTTCCTTGACAGTGGACTCGCCAGCACGGAAATTGGCCTTGCACACTTGCACGAGCGTGTCAACCTGGTTCGGCTCCCAGACAAGATTGTAGGAACCGGAAAACTTGGTCGTGGACGGGTCAAAACCCGGGGCCACGGCCTCGTTGGGCAGCAAAGGCATGTAAATCATTGTGCACTCGCCTGGGAACACGGGGGCCGGCGGGTTCGTGACGGTTCGGCCGTACGAGTCGACCACGGTGGCAGGGCGCTCGCACGGCACGCCATCGTACACTTGGGCGTACATGGCTTCGTGGCGATGAGCGTCTTTGGGGTCCTCGCCGGGAGTGGTTTCGTGCCGCTTTGTGAACTGCAGCCCGCGGCGACTGCCGATCTGGTCTACCCTCTCTTGAAAAGAGTCTTTTTGGACATCGCTGGACGCATCCATGTTGATGATGATGTCCGTCCCTCGGCGCGGGTGGAGCAGCACGTACGTAGGACAATTGTTGTCCATGCCGCTGTCAATCAGCTGGATAGTAGGCGAGTTCTCCAGGCCAGGCAAGCGGCCTTTGCCGGCTTCGGGAGGCGAAAACTGGTACAGGAAGTTGTGCTCGTCGCAAGCGTGCAGAGGGTGATGGTTCTCAAACTCCTCCGTTCCGTCCTTGCCCCAGAGCTTTGACACGCCACGAGCCATCTTGCGGATCGACCGCCCGAACATACCAGTCGAGAGGTTCCTGTTCACCGTGGAGAGGTACGATGTCAGCGGCGCTGCTGGTGCGCTCGTCGCGAGGCCGAGCAGCAGCGACATCGACTGCTCCGGAACAAACATGGTGGATCGGCCACGGCTGAATGGGCGCCCAAACCCCCAGGTTGGCACCCACGCCTCAATCTCGTCGCAGCCAACCTCGTAAGGCGTCATCTCAAACCACTGATACCACGCGTCGGGAGGCTCCATCTTCTCGCCAGCTGCTTGCTCGGGTCTTTCAAAAGGACGGTCCTTCCGAGCCCATGTTTCCCGCGGTCGCTCGTGTCGAATAGCCGTCATGATTGGCATCGGCTCCTTGCCTTCGTCAATGTACTCTCGCAAGCTTGAGTACTTGTGCCAGGTGTGGAGGTCTTGGCCAAGAAGCGTTCTGTAAGTAGGAGGCATAGGATGCTGCACCAGATCGCCCTGGAAGAATATCCAGCCGCTTGTAAACACGGAGTAGTAGTCCATCATGACGGTCTTCAAGCCGCTCCTCTTCTTCTGAATCAGCGGGCCCAGCGTCATCTTGGCCCCAGCGGGCGCGCTCAGCATGGCGCGGATGGCTTCGCCAGACAGCGGGTGATGTGGCGAAAGCCGCTTTTTGCAATGGTCAATCACAGCCTCCATGTCGCACTGTCCGAGCTTGTAGTATGCTGCAAGCGCCCAGCACGCACCAGAAACTCCTGCGACGTAGGATATGCAGTCCCAGAGACCGCACACCTTCATTTCTGCACCATAGCCCAAACATCCAATCATGGCGCGAAATCCTCCACCGCTACCGCCAAAGGCAACAGTAGGAACATCGTCCGGGTGCACTTCGCTAGGATCAAGGTCTAGATATTTGGCAAAGGCGACTCTTACGATTGCTTTACGCTTCGCGATGAACATCTGCTCTTCCACACTGAGATGCAACCCTCGACGAACTTCAGCAACCTTGGCTATTTCTGGATGAATTAGTGGATTTCTAATCTCCAGACCGACGCGTGTCTTAAGCGCCGACATGCCGTACAGGATCTTGATGTCCTGAATCGCTTCTGGGAATGCCGCTTTGATGCAGTTTTGCCAAATGCTCCTCAACAGCCTCCCAAAGAGGCCTCTCTTGCCAGACTCATCGCCTGGGCCGAAAGTTTCCCCAGGCACACTGGCCCTAGTGTTAGCGAAGAATTTCAGACAGAGCCACTCTACCAATAATCGTTCATACTAATGCTGTTCAATATCGGGCTCCTGGGTTGCCTCCGGGCGAGCAGAGCCATCTCCGCCACTAGTTCGTCAACAAATGGAAATCTCTTATGAATGGGCGGCGACTCACGATTTCGGCGACATGCTGCGATTTTTTGAGATGCCTAGCAGGAAAATCTTCCAAATCGCGTTTGGCGATTGATATATTGCACGGATTCCATGTGGTCCAATCCTGCGATGGAATTGGTGGATATGCTGCGCGAACTAATGATGACCACGGGTCCGCGCCGGGGTCTTTTCACTTCTTATTCAGCAGCAAACCCAGCCTTATCAAAAGAATCTCCGTCTTGTGTGAGTAGCCATTTTTAAGTGGATTTTCTTAGCGGTGACTGGTCACCCGGTCAGCTGAGAAGAAATCGGGGTGAAAATGTGTGGGCCGCATCGATTCTAAGCACGAGGCCAAAAGCCTCGATTCAATTGGAGTCGGATATCCCAACATGATTTGTTTACTCACTATTGAATATTTATTATCACACAAGCAAGATGGTCATATTTCACACAACCTCGTGAAGCCGTTTCGCTCATTCCCACTCCAACCTGTCATGATACATCATGTACTCCATGAGACCAACGGCAAATTCCCCATGCTTAACCATAACATGCCGCAACTGTTTTCGAATTGCACTGTTACGAATTCGATTACCAACAAGCCTGCACACAATTTCGCGCATGGCGGTATCTGTAGGAGCCGTGCAGCAGTAAAGCTCGTCCACTACTTCTGGGAAAAATCCGCATTCCTCCCAGTACGCTTCGGCCGCGCGGTAGAAACGATCCCTTGCAAGCAGTCTAAGGGCAGGAACATCAAACTTGTCGGCCATGACGTAGAGGCGCAAGGGAATGAAGAAATCGTCGCGAATGTTTGATCGAGTGGACTTGTATTTTTCCATCTCTGCCTCTGCGCTGGTTCTGGAGGCCCTGTCATCAAACTCGGCGTATTCCTCAGCAGGCTCGTCTGGAATCTCATCTTCTTCCTCTGGTAGCTCATCCTCTGGCTCTTCAGGGATATCAGGGTCTGCATCTGAAGGACGCGCGTCCATGGGTTCGTCCTCCATGTCGCAGTCTTCGTCATCGCTCCCAAAGCCTTCTTCAATTTCAATCCTGCTCAACCCGGGTTCTGGTACGCTCCAGCCAACCCCCGGAGGATCTTGGAGATCATCTTGGACTTCTTTGGCCGGCATCATTGCAACAATGGATGGCTTTCCCAAGGTTGGGGCAATCCCATCCGTGTAAGTTCCTGTGTAAAGGAACTCGAGAAATTTTGCTAAAATATCTGGGTCATCTTCTGGCAACTCGACAACTCGTGATGAAGCTTCCTGAATATCATTGGTAAGTACGATCAACCAACTTTTCTCAGTCCCAGGGCGACATATGAACCTTAAAGTCGTTGTTGAGCGCCCTGTCAAAAAACGGCGATTGTGTGCAAACAATGGCGCGATGAGCCTGAAATTCGCGCCCACCACAATGGATGCTCATGTCAGAGAATTTCTCGCTTAGAAGAAGTGATGCGAGGCAGGCATGGATTGAAGAAATAGCCCGAGTGTCGCCTGAATTCGCCTCATCATCTCTGTGAGCGCTTCCCCTGGAAGACGGCGGTCGCTCGCGATCAAAAGCTGCGGGGTCCATGAGTGCTTCAAGTTTGGTTCATAACCCGGAGGCTCGTGCGCTTCGCGGCCAAACCTCTAGGGCTGTGGGTCCGTGACAACAATAATAACAGCACGTGATGTCTTTTCCATAGAAGACTGGTTTTCGCGTACCAAACTGATGTCATCGAATATCTTTTTGATGCCATGTATTTGTCATGAACCCATTTCCATGGCGTATCGATATTGTATCCGGGCATTTTCTCGGACAACCCTTGTAGCGTGTTTAGAGACTTGAACGACTTTAGTCACCATGTTCTCCAGAAAGATGAGAAAACAAGGATTGTGGGTTCGCATACTCAATAGTATCTGGAACCACGATATTTCCAGATCCAAACTTATTCTGTATTTTGTGCCATCACCAATTGAAAATGAGTCACACGGCGAACCTGCGTCAATTAAATTCATGTGCTCACACTTCAGTATCTTGCATCTCATCAGAGCATTTGGTTCATATTTCACTCCAACCACACACTTTGTTCAATGCTTCCGTGACAACCAGCTCACTGTTTCATGGCATGAAGATATTTTGCAACCTGTGCGCTGAATATTCCGTCCTTGACAAGTTGGTCGGCGGATTCGACAATCCAAGTTTGGCAATTCCTTTGTATAATCTTCTTTCCCGAAGTGCTCTGTGGCGTGTTCATGTCAGTTTATATCCGTCGACAGCAATCACAGACTGGAATGGCGCATTCCAATGCACTTCTTCCAAGCCACCAGCCCAGCCCATAGATCAAGGATCCAAACTCAGACACCAGATCAAGAACCTGGACTTACCTCATCATTCAATGTTTTCCCAGGCGCTTTCACCTTGAACACGCTTTGCTCGAATCCGCATGCAGGCTTATCATCGAATTTAATCTCCCCATAATTGAGCATGGCAGCTTCATCAAAGTACTTTCCATCAACCCATTGCAAAGGAATCCTTGTGGTGGGAATGTCATGGTCTTGGTTGTAAAAGTCATAATTCCGCTTGATCTCAAACCTGAACCCGTTTTTGACCTCGCCGGTTGCATGAAGAACAACACCTATTTCAGGGTCGGAGTGTGAGCGCACCCAGTACGACCAATGATCATTGAAAGGGTGTCCATTAAATAGTAGCAACTCGACGAGGAAGGCTCCATCAGGGCCTTTGGAAGCTACAGGCGGTGGCTCAGGCCTTGGATCAGAAGCTTCTGCATTGGAAAAGTTTGGCGGAGGCGGTGGCGGTGGAGGAGGAGGAATAGTTTCATTAGCAGAAGTTGAGCCAACGTCTTTCAGCGAAGAAGCCATATCCAACTCGCTCTACTAATGATCGCAGGTTTCTATCAGAATAACAGGCCCCACAGACCCAAAAACAGTGAAGAACAAGTAGAAAAATATTGCGTGAGATTGGGAACAAAGGTGTCAGCTGGGAATGACAATAGGTGGGGATGATGTTTGTTGCGTCGAACCAACAACTAGCCACACCTCCAATGAGCATCGCGACCTGCCAGGCAGAACCCACAAAGATGCGGGCCTGGAGCACTCATGCAATTGGCTTTGATGTGTTGGCAAGTGAAACATATTACTTTACACTCACTTCTGCTGAAAACCTTGAACTAGATTTACGAATTCTCATATAATGTGTCGCCAAAATTGTGATGCTGGGATTCATCAAAATCGGTATCCTTCACAGCTTCATCGTTTCTGCCCAACTTATCCCTCTTCTTTCTTCTTCTCGTTTATTCTCTAATTTTATAAATTTAATTAAATTGAACTTTAAAAGGCCCGCAAAAACATGCCTGCATTAGCTTCATTGCGCAAAGAATTGCTATTAGGTTTTGGGAATCGGGGTGAAGTAACGTGCCATTCCGGAGGCTTGGTGTGGATCGGCATAAGCTGATGCATAACCGTCTGCAGCCCGGAAATGTGATTAAGCTTACCTGGAACTAAGGCGGCTGTCCGTTGTTCGCTGGGTAGATACGACTGAGGGACATTCACTCACCACTCCTACCGTTGGTCACCTCGCCTTGCTGTGCGGGCCGAGTAGTGAAAATGTCTCATCCGAGTGTGATTCACGATTGGTGGACTAAACTTCAACTCCTATAAGCAACACCTTAGCATGCATGCATCCCTATCCGATAGAACGGCTTCTATATCCGAATTTAGCAGGGGTGGTTCTTAATCGCCGGGTCGCTGCCCCATGGCTCCCTGCAAATCTGCTCACCAATGCCGAATTCAGCCATAAGACCGCGAAATTCGCTTGGCCGCCCCAAAATAGCTAGGCCTATATAGTCTGGTTCTCGAATGGGATCTATTTCACCCAACCACGTGAAAGTAGGAGTGCTACTCGGCTCAGTGAATAATGGGCTCGCCTCGGTGAGCCGATAGACAAACCTAAGGCCCGGAATGAAACGTCAACGGCCAATTTGGTCTCATGACACTCGGCTATAAGTGCGCGGTAGTGATGAGCGTAGCGATGATAAATATCGCGTGCGTTGCGCCTGCGAAGATGGTTATGATGCTGGCTTAACCTGACCAAGTCGGGACACACCTCTCTTCCAATTACAATCTTAATCATGTTTCAACAAGTCACGCACCTGGCCGTGTTCGCTGGACTGGCTTCCAGCGCCTTTGCTGCCAAAAGTCCGCGGGTTTCCCCTCTGTTCGCCAGGGCCACGAACAACTCGAGGATCAGACATGAAACCACGCTAAGCCCGATTCCCAACTCTGACACAGATACAACAAACCTCAAGAACATTGTCCCGGCCAAAAATATCTCGCTGGACTGGGGTCAAGAGGACAATGGCCTCGTTCATGTCTCACTGCAGATGAACCATCCCTCGGTCGTGCTGGAGGACATTGATGAGGTTACAAGCGTAGATTGCGAGCCGAATTCCGTGACTGTCACCTTTAGTCACCAGACGGCATTCGATGAGGCGGTAGCTGACTGGTCTGACGATGAAACCTTTATTCTAGTCACGAACCATCTTGGAGATTGTGATGCCGAGAATGAGCGTGGCATTTTCGTCGCCAAGAGCATCACATCGGACAGCAAGACCTTGAAGATTGTGGCTGAAGGAGAAAAGTCAGACGTTAGTAGGGCTGCAGGTTGGTCATGTTCGAATCTAGTGTGGAAAATGAAACGACTAACTACGGACAGCTTTCACTGAAATTGACTTTTCATCTATCCCAGCTGGACAGTCCAAGAGAGCAATTACTGTAGACAGCAAAGGCCTCACATTCTCCAATACTTTGGCCCTGCCCGGCGCCACCACGCTGTACTCGTATGCTCCGTACCTGGATGTCATTGCAGACAACGCAAATCTTACGACCACGGCCACTCTTTCCGGAAAGCTCAAGTACTCCATCCTCGAGGCGAAGCTGTACGAGCTTTCCTTTGACGTGGACACATACGCATCGGCCGAGCTGGGACTCACCATCAGCGTGACGGCGCCATACACCCAGGACGTTTCCTACGACCCCGAGCCCCTCACCTACAGCATCATCAACGTCCCGGGAATCGTGACCCTGGGCCCGGCTCTGGATTTTGCCGTCGGTGTGAACCTGTCCGTCGACGCTGCCGTCACGCTGACGACGAACCTCGGCGTCAAGATTGAGGACGGAAACTTCCACCTCGACTTCCTGGACAGCTCAAACTCGTCTGCCACCGGCTGGACCCCCGAGTTCACCGCCAAGGCCAACATCAGTGAGAAGGCGGCCGCCTCGGTCGACCCCTACGTCGACATTACTGTGATGCTTCAGTTTGAGCTCCTGGGCGGCCTCATTGACCTCAGCGGCGGCGTGACGGCACAGCCAAAGTTCAACAACGACTTTGTCCTCACCGCCAGCCAGGAAGCCGAGGGCAGCTCGAGCGGCAACGGTACGGTGACGCAGCCCGTCGGCGAGGGATGCTCCCAGGGACTCTCTGTGACGTCGGAATTCGAGTTCAGCGTCATTGCGTTTGTTACCCAGTGGTGGCGAGAGACCGTCTACAGCGTCACCGTGCCCATCGCTGATGAGTGCTACACTTGGCTATGATTTATTTCATGATTGTACGTTAGGATTATTTTGATTGTCAACACGACATGATCATATATATACATTGGGTTCAGAGCACTTGGTCTGGATGCAAAAACGCTTGCACCAAGGAGATTTGTCATACATCATTATCGTTTCTGGTCCATCATTTGTCCCCATGAATTAGTGGCATGCAATCTTTGGCAGACACTCGCGCGATTGGGACTGCTGTTGTTGAGAGAGTACCGAATTAGTAGTACATGCCCCCACCGATACTCGGATGGTTCTCGATTCGTCTTTTGATCCCCTTGACTAGAAGTGCATTAGTAATCGCATACTGAGCTGAACTCGGTGCGGGCCTTACTTTGTTCCCATGTTTCTGTTAACTCCCTTCTGGCCTGTTTCCACAGCCGCGCGCACCAGCACGTCACCAACAAGTCGAGTTCGCTCTCGTCAAGGGCGCACTTGATCTCCAGCCGCGGCATCTCCACAACCTTTCCATCTTTGTTGCGTTCCACTCTGGTTTCCACTGCAATAACCTTACCGCTGGTGTCTTTCCATGTGATTTCGCTGCCGTTCTGGATGCGGTTCTTCACCCTCTGCTCCATCTTGAAGTGCCCGGCCACGGTGAAGGAGGAGGTGCCCAAGCC
This sequence comes from Calonectria crousiana, assembly GCA_013406985.1. Lineage (NCBI taxonomy): Eukaryota > Fungi > Ascomycota > Sordariomycetes > Hypocreales > Nectriaceae > Calonectria > Calonectria crousiana. The sequence continues at coordinate 196,883 of VTGD01000050.1, read as the reverse complement.
TCGGCTCATGGAAACCAGCGGGAAGACGCGCCGGGAACGTGCTCTTCCGATGATGGTGACATCCCGCATTGCCCAGCTGAGATAATCGGATTTGAAGTCATAAATATGATCGCGCAGGGATCTCGATTTGGTCCCTCCATTGTCCGTCCGCACCTTGTAGCGGATCTTTACAACTCCGTAAATGGACGTCGATGCTTCGCACGGCGCGTTGCTAATTTCATACAGCGGCTGGTTTGGATTCAGCCGCGAGAAGACCAAGCACCCATCAAGAACCAGTGTTGGGAGCTCGTCATCGTTTGGCTCTTGCGATGATCCACCTTGTTCCTGCGCTGGAGAATAGGTTGGCGGTGTTTCCGCATTCTCTAACGAATTGTTGCACAAGTCGTATGCAGGGAGTTGTTCGGGATCCATGGTGCTGGAGTGCTGGCTAGAGTGCTAACTGGCAGTGACGTCTCACTGCCAGATCCTTTTGAAGGAGCAAGCACTGTTTATCCACAGCTTGTATTCTGCCCAGGCATCAATCAGATCAGCTGCGCCACTCCACAATCAATGGTGCGCCATCACACCGTCTGTCAGCTGGCGGTTCCAGCCGAAATTTATTGGCTCCTTCCCGCGCCCGGTTCTTGGCATGATGTACGTGGGCCAGCCTTGAAGATCGGCGACGGAAGGATTGTGGGGCAACTATTTGGAATGGCTCTAAATCTCACCATGGCGCAGCGTACTGCCACACTTAGTAGACAAGGCTTTTCTTCACGACAGCGTCGGTGCGAAAGTGAGGAAGTCACTGCAAAATATTGGGGAGAAAAATCTGTACTATTGACTTGCTTCCTCATTCGAATTTTTTTTGACTTTGTTGTTTTCTTTTCTATTTTTCTTTTTCGCTTCAGTGTCAGGTTATTGTCGCCATGCCAAAATCCAACCTATCTACCAAAACTAAAAATCAAGAACATCAGACGGGTCTGCATCCCCTCTCGATCGCTGCTGGAGATGACGCCGAAAAAACTCTCGCTGACGAGCAAGACCGTAGGGCGTTGAACCGCATCCATGCTCGCCGCCTGGGACAAACAATAACTCGTAGTACTTGTTCGCTTTGTTCAAGGCATTCGCAAGCTGCAATGTCGACGACGGGTCCACATTGTCGTCCAGCTCCCCGACAATCAACATCAACGCACCCTTCAGCTTGGCAGCATGCGTGACGTTTGACGAGTCGGCGTAGGCCTCATCCACCGGGTATCCCATCCAGAGCTCGTTCCACCACATCTTGTCCATGCGATTGTCGTGGCACCCGCTGTCCGCCGCCGCCGCCTTGTAGAAGTCGTTGTGGTGCAGGAGAGCAGACACTGCGCTTTGCCCGCCGGCCGACGACCCCATGATGCCCACGCGGGACAGGTCCATCCACGGCCGGGTTTCCGCCGCCGCCTTGAGCCATGAGATGTGGTCCGAAAGCCCAGAGTCGCGCAGGTTCTTGTAGCACACGTCGTGGAAAGCCTTGCTGCGCCAGTTGGTCCCCATGCCATCAACCCGCACCACGATGTAGCCCTGGTCTGCCCACTTGCGCTGGCCTCGGAGACCCAAAAACGATTTCGGCGTGAAAAAGTCCTGCGGCCCAGCGTAGATGTCGTCAATGACGGGATACTTCTTGTCCTTGTCCAGGTTGGAGGGCAGAATGATGATGCCGTAGACGAGCGTCTTGCCATCGCGCCCAAATGCGGAAAACCTTTCGGGTGGGTTCCAGTCCACCTCTTCTGCGCTCCCAGCATCGATTCCTTCCAGCTCGATGATGGTTTCACCCGACTTTCCATCTCGGACCACCGTTCTTGGCGGAAGATCCACACGCGACCAAGTGTCGATGAGGTACTTTTTATCGGGAGACCAAGTCCAGGAATGAGTCCCGTCGCCATCCGTAAGGATTCGAAAGTCGGACCCATCAAAATTGACAGACGCTAGGTGTGCGTGATACGGATCCTGATCAGGTCGCATTCCGTAACCACGAAACAAGATGCGGCGTTCGTCGTGGTCGGAAGACTCAACCAGGCTCACATTCCAATTCCCTTTGGTTATCTGGTTTTTGACAACCCCTTTGGCCAGATCGATAAGATATAGGTGGTTGTAGCCATCGCGTTCACTCGTCCATACCATTTCATCCGAAGGTAAAACCTCGAAATCAAGCTTGGTGTAGTCGACAAACGTGTCGCTTGACTCTTCAACCAGCGCTCTGACTTGCCCCTCCACATTTATCGCGATGATCCTGACGTGCGAGTGGCCCCGCTCATTGACATAAAAGCGACATTCGTCCCCAGTTGCATTCCAGCCTATATCCTGTAGCTTGTACGGGTTTTTGAAAAGCGCATCGTCCGTGGGCACTTCCCACTGCTTTTCCAAATCGAATAACCGTGGCCTATCGACTCGCCTCCGGTCACCAGGTTTTAGATATTGGATCTTGTGAAGTTTCGGCTCGATTTGATCTTCGGGTGACGATTCGATAAGAGTCACTTGATGGTCTTGTGAAGGAACGTACTGCCAAACTATCGCGTGGCGCTTGTTTGGCGAGAGGTGTATTTGGTTCTCATCATAAGGGTTTTCCTTGGTTCCGTTCATTGATAGTTGGATTTCTTGGCCATCCTGCTCGCGTAGCCAAACATTGTAGTCTCGAACCAGAATTCGCACCTCGCTCTCAGAATCGCTCGGCTGGGGCTCTTGTGGTGGTGCTTTGCCATATTCAGGCAAGAGAGCATCCTCCGGAAGGTCGCCAAGATCCTCGATGACGACCACATCGCTGGTTTGGTCTGGGGCCGAGTATATGGCCTTGGCTCTTCCTGTAGATGCGTCAACCAGTCGCCAGACGTGGCCAACGTAGGTATCTTGGCGTTCCGTGCCGCCGATTCCCACAGTGTCGTAATAGATCGGGTTGCCGTTCCAGTCAATCCAAAACATCTTCAGTGCCACCCCAGTTCTATTGACAAAGTCAACAGAGATTTTATCACTGCTGGCAGAGGAGGGCACTTCTCTCTGGAGCAGGGAGCTGGTAATCTGCGTGAAGTCTCCTTTCCATTCCTCCAAGTTATCGCCTGGGCCGTACTGCCATTTTCGGCCCAAGAATTGGAATCGAGTGTAGGATGCATCGGGTGCCAGCTCGATTGACTGAAATGGCAGCGCATCTTTGTCGATTACCTCGCCAGTCTGATTTTCCAGAGCCTTCGCTAATCCCTCATGGTCAAATGCAGGCGCGCGATTCTTCTTGTCCACATCAACGACAACGTACTGAAACTTGCCAACGTCCAGGCACCGCCTGTACCAGAACACGTTCTCATCTGGCAACCAATGCGGCGAAACCGTCGCCGACTGGATGCATTTTTTCACAAAATCATCCATGATTCAGATTCTTTCTTATCTCATTAGCAAATTCAGCTGGGCTCGCTAGCAGAGAGCGGCAATTTTATCATTGTTAACTTGACAGAAAAGCGGGGTCGGCTAGTCGCAGCTAAGCCAGCGCATGCATAAACAGCCTCTTCAAAGCACTACTTGGTCCAGACCAACGGGAAACCAATCATTTGAGAATCCACTTCGGAGTTATAATAATGCTATAATATGGTCTAAGCACCTATGTACCTCTAGCAAAATATCAAATGTTGCATCGCAGACACTGTCCAACTCTGACTCTAAGCCTGACCTGCCGTGGCTGAGCCACCGGCCTTGGCGTCACCATTATGATAGACGCTGGAAGTCAAAGCGCTTTCAATCCTAGCGCGCCGAGCTGCCTCCTCCTCGCCAGTGTTGTCGTTGAAAACTTCATCCATTTGCTCCAGGGTGCGGCCGTTCGTTTCTGGCACCACGAACCAGACCCAGACGACTGCAAACCCACAAAAGACGCAAAAGAAAACATATGTTCCGAAGCCGGTGTTCTGGACAAGCGGTGGCGTGATCAGTCCGATAATAAAGTTGTTGAGCCAGTTCGACATTGTTGCATAGGCCATGCCCTTGGCGCGAAGAGATGACGGGAAGATCTCGGCGGGCATGGCCCACGGAATCGGACCCCAGGTGGCACCGTAAGTCAGCATGAAGAAGAAGAGGAATGCAACCGACACCCATCCCTCGGTTTTGTGCGTTTCCCAGCTATCTTGGTACAAGCCTACCAAAACTGAAACAACAAAATGAGCAATGGTCATGCAGACAGCTCCGCCCAGGAGCAGGGGGCGTCGCCCGAATCTGTCCATGCCCCAGAGAGACCAGAAGCATGCCACCATTTGTATAATGTTGAGAACCCCTGACATGTCGAGTTGCATCTGATAGCTGAGACCCATGGTACCGAAGAGGGTGGGCGAATAGTAAATCAGGGCGTTGACACCGCCAAATTCTACATTGCGAGTCAGCACAGTTGACACCATTGTAATTAGAAACAGGGGTTCGTACGTTGGAAGAACATCAGGCCAATGCCAACATGGGTTCGCTTCCAGGCACCAGCACGGAAACAATCCAAGTAGCCGGCAATCTGAAGCTTGACGCGGCTTAGTCTGCTTCCATCCTGCAGATTAGGGTGTCGTTCAGCATCCACCTCCTTCCGGTATACAACCTCGGATCGAATCTCGAACCACTCGCGGAGAATTCGGGGGTCGGTGGGAGGCAGATTTCGAACTTTGCACAGGACTTGGAGGGATTCTTGGTCTCTACCTTTCATCGCTAGCCATCGTGGAGAATATGGCAGGAAGGGAAGGCCGATGGCAAGAATGAATGCGGGTGCCATCTGGAGAGGCCAAAGATGGTTAGAATAGAGTCATTGCGAGTGAGATATTTTCTGCTCAATACTTGCCTGGATAAGAAAGGGGGCTCTCCATGACCATTCGTTTTGGATGTGCCTCGTCCCGTAGGTGGTGTAGAATGCAGCAACAATGGCAGTGACAATAGAAAGCTCCTGGAGCACAAGCAGGGTGCCTCTGATCTCAGGGGGTGCAATCTCGGAAATGTACAAAGGGGCAACCATGGCAAGCATGCCGACACCGATACCGCCGACAAAACGGCCACCAACCAGCATTCCAAAACTCATGGCTCCTGTTTGAAGAGCAGAACCAAACAAGAAGATGACTACAGCCACCATGATGGACCATTTTCGTGACATCTTGTCAGCAATCCAGCCTTGATTCATCGCTCCAAGAAAGGCGCCCAGTTCGATCATGGCAGTCATAAGACCCTTCTTGAATCCCGCGCCAGATGCATCGGGGCTGACCTCTGGGAATTGTTCCAGAAACTGTGGCATGACCAGCGTCACAGACACCACACCTTGGTCATAGCCGAATAAGGCACCACCAAGAGTAGCAAAGGCCGCACAGATGGTAACATATTTGTTGCTGAAAATACCACTGAAACCTATCATCGCATTGTCAATACCAAGCCAATGTACAATTGGATTACCCCAATTACATACCGGACTTGCCATATGGCTCCCTGTCGTTGCTAATGATTATCTCATCGTGTATTACTTGAGACTCGGTGCCATTTTGAACACTGGTGCTTTCGACATGGTTAGAGTCCTCAAGAGACTTGGTGTTTTTCTCGTCCATCTCTTTCAAGATTTATGGTTGCAAAGCAGCCTTTGGGATATGATGAGACGGTTGCTCAATCCGGAGAATCAGTCACGGGGTTGTCCAAGAAAACCTGGGGAATCTGGGGAAGCCGGGGAATATAAATACATGCGCGCCAAACCTATAATCTGGGGATGGTGGGGAAAACCGCATCCTCCACGTGCATTATGCATGATAATCCCATCCCAAGTCCGCCGCGATGGCCTGTTGTTGAGCAGGAAGCCAGTGACATTTCGGAACATGACGCGGCTGCCCCAAGCGCCACGGGCTGGTATTTCCGGCGCCATCATGACACTTGCGACGTTGTTGGTGGGCAGGCAGCGAATAACCTGACCCAACACACGCCCAGCCCCGCCCAATGCCTTCACGGATTAGACCAGGTCAGGGATGGTGCGCGGTGGATTAGGTTCATGAACGGTTCGGACTCGGTTCAACTGGCCATCATGTGACCAGGAAGCTTCTCTCGGATTCGCTAATCCCGACAATATCTCACCACGCGCTGGAAGAATCGGAAATTGTCGCGGCGTGCAAGACGCAAATGTATAATATTCACATAGTTACAGTGGAATGATCTCGGATGTTTGATTTCGCTTGGCATCGAAATCTAGCAATTCCGATTCTGGGCTCTGCGTTTCATCATCAGTTCATGGAAGACGTACGTGCGGTCTTCAATTTTATTATCCTTCTGACATAACTTGCGTTGAATTCTCTGTGAATCAGTCAGGCCATATCACGCCATTTGGAGAGGCAATTGCACCCATCCTCAAACAGCTCATGATAGCTCTACCCCGCCAAGAAATCCATTCCAGTCTACGAACAGCCCAGTTGCCAAATTCTAGAAGCCTTTTCCGGTACACCTTGATCCTCTATTCGAAAATTCCAACACAAGAAACGCATGGATCCATTTTATCATAAGTAATTCCGATTCGACGTGATTATTCAGGGCGATAAGTTGTCGGACAACACGGAGGATAGAGAAGCCCATCCACATCCAGTTGCTCTGCAAGATCCAAAAGCTCTCGCGGCGAAAGTCCAGCCATAGCGCTGGCTGCAAAATGATCCCAACCTGTTTCATCAACAATGACCTCGTCCTGGTCCTGCTCGTCGCTCATATTGCGACTCAGTTCACTATCGATAGGAATCTGTTCCTGTAAATCGGGATCCTCAACCACCGGGGTGATTGCAGATAGCTTCTGCTCCAGTTGACTCAGTTCGACTTTCCGGAGAGGAGCCACCAAACTCCCCTTGGAAATCATGGTGTCGAGAATGTAAGCAATATCGTCGCGCCAAGCGTAGTCGTGGATAAATTGTGGGCAGATTACGCTGATTAGATGCAGTAGAAATCCGGAAGAAGAGGCATACTCGACTTGGAACGGTAGAAATGATTCTAAGCGTCCAAGTTAGACTCATGACACATTTTTTGAAATCGCTCAACCACATACCTAACAAATCCTCGTCGGCCAGCGCTTTGAGAGTTCTCACCACGGTTTGAGCGGAATCAACGCACGATTGAATAAGGGAAGAAACAGGAGCCGAGAGGTGAATACCGCGAGATACTTGCGTCGCTGTCTGTTCCATATGCATGTGTAGAGCGCACATGATTTGGGGTCGGGTGGTAAGGACAACACACTGAGGGTGTTAGAAAACGATTGCAACAGGACAAGCGTTTCGACCTACGTGATGGTAGCCCAATATCAGTCGCGTTGCTGTCCGCGATGCTTTACTTATGGAATCCTGAAAGTGGGTGCTGATGAGAGAGTTTAAATCGCGAGATAAATCTGCCAGGTTGCGCAGAATTGACTGCGTATCCGAAATCAAGGTACCGTCATAATTCTTTCCCACGCCATAAACGGCTGAGGAGAAGAGCCGTTAGCAATCTAGAGAGGATTTTGGTTTGTTAACTTGAACTTACTGGTAAGTATTCGGGCAGTCAGACGGGATAATCTAACATTAAGCGTCATTGTCAATGCATTGAGTGAATCATCCATCTCGGACGGAAGTTTTGTGGAAATATCTTCATCTCGAATGGAACTGGTTGCGCCGATGAGCGCTGCCCAATCCCGATCCAGCATGTAGACAATCCAAAAGACGATATGGCATCGCCTCGAGTGTTCAACACCCACAACGTCCTCTCGCATGTGCCGATGCATTCCGGCAAGGACACACACTCGCAACGCTTGTCCAATCTAAACATGGTCATGCGGTTAGAATTTGCACGAATACGAGAGTTTTCCAACACTCACGTGGTGGAAGGCGGGAACTCGCATGTCGACAGATTGAAAATAAATAGCAGCCAAAGTAAGAGCCTGTGCCGATACAACAGGCTCGTATTCCAGACTGGCCATATCCGGAAGCAATGACATAGCACGGGCTGCATAATGATAGCCTGGCGGTTTATCATCCTTGCCTCCATTTCCCATAAAGGCTTTTCCGAAAGCAAGCATGAGCAAAAATTGGGAATACCAATGTCTGGATCTCTTTGCTTTGGTGGGGGCGTCCTCGTATAGTTCTTTCATGTGCCGAAGGAACTGCTGCTCATCGATGATGTTCGCCAACGGGCCCAGATAAAACATGGCAGTCTTGACCAGAAACAGTGCAAAGTCCGAAGGGGGCAGATTGGAGACATCGGGGGCTTCGTCTGGTCCTAACGACCGACGTTGCATCTTGAAAGCAACTCCATCAAGATGCCAAGGGGGTGGATCACAATCGGGAAGTTGCCTCCCCACAAGCGACAACACACGCCGACAAAAGGCCCAGGAAGAAGAAGGCCCCATATACCCTAGAAACACCACATTAACCCTTGCAAATCACTTTGGAAAGTCCATGTCTTACAATACTTCCCATTCGATTCCCGTGCAAACGTATCGTCAGTGTCAACTAGTGGGTTTTGTCGAAACGATGGCTCCACCCTTTCAAGAGAAGGCTCGATAACACTATCAGGATCAAAATCATCGCCTTGGGTGTCCAATTGGGTGCCCGGAGATGGTGCTGCTTCGCATTAGCGCAGAGTTACAGCATCCGTCGTCGGCGTTTTCTCATCCCACCTAGATCCACTCCATCGCCCCGACCTGGCGTCATAGAATCATCATTAGAGTCAGCAGTCAGCGGCCTGAAGCCAGAGAGCGATGGCCTATGCGAGCGGAAGCCATTATTCCTCCAACTTTCATCCAAAAATGAATTTGAGGTGGTTCCTTCTTTATGGTTTTCCAGTGCCCGTAAATAACTAGGTTGTGGCGCGAATTAGGACAGGGGTGTACCCTGGGGGTCAAAATGAGGCGGAACACTCACCTTTCCGGTACAGATATTCTCTTGTCCGTAGCAGGATATTCGCAAGCTACGCTTCTCCGCGCGCATCTCGCACATGGCTCTGAGCCAGAACACTTGACCTTCATAGACCGACACCGGTTGCATCTGCGGCCGAGTCAGAGCGGGGGTCAGGCCACGAGAGTGGGGGAGGGAAAGCAAAACGGGAGCACGCACGCTTTAGGGCATTTCTTAGCTATTCTGTTCCTTCTCTGGTTATTTGGCATATTGGCAGTAGAATCGGGCGTTTCGTCGAGCAGTCGGATCCATGGAGTACACGCGTATGAGGTGTCGGGGGGTGGTTCCGACTTTAAGTAAACCAGCGTTAACCTTAGTCTTGCCTAAAACGGCAATCCTTATCAGTGCAGATTCTGGAGGTCGGGTGACAGTCCCGACTCTACGCTAGTACGCGTCGGCGACGTCGGTGTGGATCCGAGGATAACCAAGGTTAACGAAGTTGTATAGAATTCGATTTCGAGAGACACGAGTTGGGTTTAAATAGAAATTTTCGCAATTGCTATTTTAATTTAAACTCCCTCTCAGCACTCATCAAACAAGAACTCTCCTCGATTGACACCCAAGAATAAGCCAAACGAACATGGCGTTTGCAGCTCGTTTCCCACGAACACTTACAACACTAAGGTGTGTACAAGCTAAGCAAATCGACTCCTAAATTGTTCAAGGATCATTTTTTAAAGGGAAAAAAAATCAAAATATCAGACAGTTTTCAGTTCTTGTTCAACCAGAATACTGGCACAAGTCATCTCACAAGTCACTGAGGATGAGTTCCTCTGCTTCGAAGCCGGCTGCCAAATTCTCAGCTGTCCAACCTGTCAAGAACTTTGGAGAGATACTGGCCAAACGCCCCGATTTCAACCACTCCGAGTCCCCGATTGAGGTTACAAAGTCTCCCGATCCAACTTGGACCTATGGTAGTGGCGTTCGAACTCAACCCTCCAACGCCAACGAGCCAACCAGAAAAGTCCACAAAGAGATCGATCCTTACTCTTCGGACCGCTCGGTAGGTCAGAACTATAGTCTGCTCATCTCCGGGATTGCACCCCGTCCTATTGGTTTCCTAAGCACAATGTCAAAGGATGGCAAGAAAAACCTCGCGCCTTTCAGCTACTTTCAAGTGGTCGACCAGGATCCGCCAATGTTCATTGTCAGCTTCTCGTCGCGCCAGGGCCCTATGAAAGGCACCTACCAGAACCTGAAGGACACTGGCGAGTGTGTCATCAATACGGTCTCCGAGTCCATGATTGAGGCTGTCAGCGCATCTTCGATTGATGCACCTCATGGGCTGTCTGAGTGGGAAATCACCGGTCTGCAAGAAGCGCCATCGACGACTGTCAAGCCTTCACGGGTCCAGGAGTCGGTATTCTCTATCGAAGCAAAGGTGGTTGATATCAAGGAATTTGCGGCACATCAGCCGGGGATGAGCGACGCTGGCATTGTCTTGCTCAAAGCCACCCGGTTCTGGGTGCAGGAAGATGCGGCCAATAAGGACTTTAGCCATATAGAGCTCGACAAGCTACGACCCATTGCGCAATTGGGGGGCATGTCGTACGGGCGCATCACGTCTACCTTTGAGCTGCCCCGAACCCGCTGGGAGGATGAGCAGCCTAAAAGCGAGCTTCTCACGAAACTAGACAAGAGTTTGAAGCAGGGATAGACTATCTTGATAGAGTTAGACAAGTATCAAAGTGTGCATGTCTGGGATCACCATCGAATAGAATAGATCTCAAGAGTTAGATATCAAATGCAATGCGCCTTTTTGGTACTTCTTTCGGATAGCCATGGGGGTCGGATTTTGACCAGGATTCTCTTTTCCTATTTCGGAATGTTCACAGATGCACACGCCCTGGTCTTGTTTCAATGTCCGTCATGATAAATTGTGTGAAGGATTGCAAAAACATTTCTTAAGCAGTGACTGCATTCAACTCCAAATCCGTAAAAGATCCCTCAAGGAAATAGTAAATTTGACACTTCTTTCCATTGTGATGTCTATCCAAGTATTCTACGACGAACCTCCCCCCTCATCGCCTCAGCCATGTGCTGAGTTCTCTCCACAGCCCCACGGTTCTCCACTGCTCGACGAAAGAGGTATTCCATGCACTCCCCCACGGAGCCCCAAGGAATGCATTTGAGGATCCTGGGCGACTTGTCGCCGATTCTGGGGTCAGTCACGGACTTTTCGTAGTCCTGGAGGAGCTTGCATCCCAACTCATCCGCCATCCCAAAGATCTGTCCGCATTCAAGAGTTGTAAGGGGCAGGCCAGCCAAGACTCGCTTCTTGTACGTCTCAAACGCCTTCTCCGCGCTCGCCGCGTTGTGGGTAGCCAAAAACAGCGCCGCATCCGGGAACTCGAGATCCTTTGCCGCCTCAGGCATGCGTCGAGAAATGAGCATATCAGCAATGTCATTGTAGGAAAGATCAGTGTCCTCCTTGGTGTCGTGAATCAGAGACCGAACCTCGTTCTCAATGTAAGCACCTCGGACAAGCTTGATGGCAACGGTCCATCCTTCCCTGGCGGCCGTGGCAATGTGACGTTCCGCATTAGCTCTAGCCCCCTTAAGGTAGCCTTGAATGGTGTTGTATAGCAAGGCATAACCTCCGTAGTTGTGCTTTTTCATCAAGCCCAAGGCCCAGTTGTCTAGTGTGGGCTGCAGAGCTTGTTGTTCGGCATCTAGCCATACGCGACAGCCCTTCTTTCTTGCCTCAAAGCAAATCTCGTCCAGTGCTTTCTCTACTTGAGCCGGCATTGGCTTTCCGGCTTGCATAGCATCCACTGAAACAGGGCCAGCTCCAGTAATCCTAGAAGATCATTAGTAACATGCTTCAAGACGAGGATCCTCCGACTTACTTGAGGCCAATAAAGTCTCCAGCATCAAGCATGGCAAGGGTATCGAGGTTGCCTTGTTTCCACTCCTCAATCACTTCGTAATGTCTTGGCACATACGAGATTTCTCCAGTGCGAGAATCAGCCGTCGCATTGTGATCAACTACTATCTCCCTGGCATATCCGAGGATGACACCGTGGTATCCAAGCCCCTTCACTTCCTTGACAACCTCTGCCACCTCTTTTGTGTTGGTTCCGGCACAAAATTGGTTGTAGATTGACCAACGAAGCAAAAGGCTCATAGCGGGGTTCTTATCCGCATCCAAGACAGCCGACTTTGACTTCGTAAGAAATCCCATAATGGCAAGAGATGGTCGAAGCAGCCAACTTGTGGCCATTATTGTAGTCAAAGCCGCTGAGCGGAAAAGAACCTTGTTGGAGAGCTTGCTGAGCGCTGTCTTCTCTTCTGGAGCAGCTTCAGGGAGGGGCTTGGCTGATACATGACTGATAAGTCTTTTGCCCCGTCGCACCTGGTGATGGTACGAATATAGGGGAAGAGCGGCCTTGGAACCATAAGCCTGAATTCTTGGGCGTAACATTTTAGATTAAATGGTGTGTATTGAAATGGAGGGATGATGCGCTTACTCGCAGACGATATCAGGGCGGCCGTCTAAAAAGATATACTTTCCTAATCTACAAAAAAAGAAAGTATCGCCGTTCTCAACACCCCTCACTTTCAAGCGCCAGGCCAAGCCACATCGGATAGGAACAAAACGCGCCGGATTTTGATCCCGACGTGTTTATCAATGTGATGCTCCATCTCGTCTCAACCATCTTGGTAAAGTGGTGGGGGCGGGGACGGCAGAGTGGTCACAAGACGATACCCACGCACGATGACGATGTACGTGGCAAGCCGATACGATGCTGTTGAATCGATCTAAGGTGCTTAGTGGCGTCTACAATGGCTTGGATAGGCTACTGTCGGTTCGTCTGCATCAGAGGTTGCATGGTTGCGAGGTTGGCTTATCGGTCTGAAACCACCGACAGTCGGGTCACCATTCCGACCCGATGACGGACGCAGGTACGATGCGATACATAAGATGAACTCAAGTTCTCGTCAAATCATGTCTGAATGAGGGAAAAGGCAGAGAAGAGGTAACACCGTCTCTACTCCATTGATTCGTCCGATTTACATTCGCTATGCAAAGGTCACAGGTTGTTCGACGCCTCCAATTGGCTGATCTGAGTGGTGTAAGCCGGTCCAACAATGCAAGCCGACTTCAGCGACGATGCCTGAGCCTATGGCATCCTCCTCATTTTGAAAATGAGAAATTTGTATGATTTTCCTTCATCTCTAGGCGCACTAAAGGCTAACTGTGTGGTGACAGCTCGATTACGCAAAGGGCTCCCCAGAGCGTGAAGAACTCACAAAGACGCTAAAGAAACTCAAGGATTCTTTTCCTGTCACAATCCCAATCACTATCAACGGCGCTACCGTATGCACTCTCGAGTTCGCATTGTATCCATTGGCTAACGCTTGTGGCAGGTTGAGACCGTGCAAACCCGAAAGCAGGAGAACCCATCCTCCCACAAGGATGTCGTAGCAGAGTACGCTGTTGCAACTCCCGACCACGTCAATGCAGCCATTGATGCGGCCCTTGCTGCAAAGCCGGCCTGGGAGGCCATGCCTTTTGAGGACCGAGCAGCCATCTTCCTTCGTGCATCGGAGTTGATTGCAGGAAAGTATCGCTCAGACATCGTCGCATCCACCATGCTCGGCCAGGGCAAGAACATTTGGCAGGCTGAGATCGAAGCCCCATCAGAGACTGTGGACTTCTTCCGGCATTACATCCAGGAGGCTTGGTCATTGTTTGCCCAGCAGCCCCGCGTCCAGATGCCTGGCCAGTGGAACAAGATGGAATATCGCCCTCTCGAGGGTTTCGTCTATGCCATTGCGCCCTTCAACTTTACGGCTCTGGGGGCCACTCTTATTGGGCCAGCTGCTTTGCTGGGCAACGTTGTTATCTGGAAGCCGTCTGATTCAGCCATTCATGCCAGCTGGCTGCTTTATCAGATCCTGCTAGAAGCCGGCCTCCCCAAGGACGTGATCCAGTTCATTCCTGGAGATGCCGAGGAAGTTACCAATACCGTCCTCAAGAGACCCGAGTTTGGTGCTCTCTCTTTCATCGGATCTACGCAAGTGTTCAAGGGCATACAGAAGAAGATTGGCAGCGGCATCGGCGACGGCATTTACAAGTCCTACCCCCGAGTCGTGGGTGAGACGGGCGGCAAGAACTGGGGCATCATTCACTCCTCTGCCGATGTCAAGAACGCCGCCTACAACACCATCCGAGCATCTTTTGAGTACCAGGGTCAGAAGTGCTCTGCCAACTCTCGGGTCTACGTGGCCGAGTCGGTTTGGCCCGAGTTCAAGAAGCACCTGCAGGAGGAGATTCCCAAGCTCAAGATCGGAAACGTGGAAAACTACGAAAACTTCATCACGCCCGTCATTCACGAGAGGTCCTTTGACAGCTTGAACAAGGTGATTGAGGATGCCAAGACCGACCCCGAGCTCGAGCTCGTCGTCGGCGGCAAGGCGTCCAAGGACGAGGGCTACTACGTCCACCCCACAGTCTACCAGACCACCAACCCCCGCCACGATATCATGTCACGGGAGCTGTTTGGCCCTATCCTGGGCGTCTACGTTTTCCCCGACGACAAGTGGGATGAGACGCTGAAGCTCGTCGACACGACGTCTCGCTACGCCCTCACTGGCAGCATCTTCGCCAAGGACCAATACGTCTCGCGCAAGGCCCAGGACGTCTTGAAGCACGCCGCCGGCATGCTGTATCTCAACACGAGATGCACGGGCGCATTGGTGGCGCAACAGCCGTTCGGTGGCAGCCGAGACTCGGGTACCAATGATAAGACTGGCACCATGGCCCATCTGCAGCGATTTGTCAGTGTGAGAACGATCAAGGAGGATTTTAATGCATTAGAGAAAATTACATACCCATCCAATGAGGTCTAGATGAAAATCGGAAATAGAATAATTATTTTCTAATTTGACGTTAAACCTAATTCCAACGTGGGGAATAGTCGGTTTGCTCAATCACTCGTGCTATTTCACTGCAATTTTAGCATCGCAAAACCAGTCCTCCTGGTTATGGTAAGTTATTATGACGCACAGTGGGAGACCGATGATGAACACTGTACACATGCATTGCCCCTCACCCGAGGTGCCAGGACAGTGAGGGGCAGAGTTTGGGAGAAATCGTGGGGTTCAGCCTCAAGCGGCAAGATGAAGATGTGTAAACGGGCAAATTAATTTCCCAATTCATCGTATAGCAGCTCATTTATTCACCATTATCCCTCCAATATCCCATACGACGCTGCACAATTCGATTTTCCCACCTCTTAGAGCGACGGTGATAGACGGTATTGCGCGGGGGCAGAGCAGTGGGGGTGCTCGTGACGTCTCCGTCGCGACACTAAAAACCTGCAACGACGCTTCACTAACGTGCCCTGCGCGTTCGTCAACAGCCCAAATTTATGCCACTTCCCTTCTAGTGCCCGATCCATCAACCCCCAAACTCGATAAAACCTGCCCCCAACCCTCTCCCCTGCCCCCCTCAGACCCAATCCCAACGCGACGCACATGACCAAGGAACAAGAGCTTCACGCTCATCCCTCCACGTCTCCACAAGCCGAATACCGTGAGCCTCGTCTCTCCCCCATACTCTTTTGGCGAGATTCATGAGCTGCAAAGGCCATGGGGGTTGTATGGACGGAGCCATATTTTCCATCAATCAGCGTGCGCAGAAGCTCCCTCCGAGCATCGCAGAAGTCATGATATTCTCCACATTAATTGCATGCTGGGCTGGGCCATCATGGTTCGACATGGAGCTATAAAGCAGCCCTACACGCAGCCATTTTTCCGACGGAAATGCCAGGCAATTAATTCCATTTATACCCCATTGCGTCACTCGTGTCGGCATCTTTGTACAGTGTATTCCTCTCCTTGGTGACGACGTGCTCGGTTCGAAACTCGTTGTAACGATCCCTTGCTGCCCCTCCCCCGC
Organism: Calonectria crousiana; assembly: GCA_013406985.1. Classification (NCBI taxonomy): domain Eukaryota; kingdom Fungi; phylum Ascomycota; class Sordariomycetes; order Hypocreales; family Nectriaceae; genus Calonectria; species Calonectria crousiana. The sequence continues at coordinate 181,079 of VTGD01000050.1, read as the reverse complement.
CTTCGGCATTCCACCCCACCTCGAGTCGACGAATATAACCTCACGCTCACTCTCATCCTCTCGTTTACATCCCCATTCGATTACAATTACTCAATTTCCGATACCTAAAACATGTCTGAAATCACCATTACCGGCTGGAAGACCCGAGATGTTCGGTTTCCCACCTCTCTGGACGGCACCGGTTCCGATGCCATGAACGCTGCCGGCAACTACTCGTCGGCATACTGCATCATTGAGACTGACTCTGAATTCAGCGGCCACGGCATGGTAAGCAGCTACTCTTCGCTCATGCAATTGGCCTGAAATCGGACCGAACCACTGACTTTCCCCAGACCTTCACCATCGGTCGTGGAAACGATATCGTCTGCGCCGCCATCAACCACGTTGCGGAGCGCCTCCAAGGCAAGACGCTCTCCTCCCTCGTTGCCGATTGGGGCAAGACGTGGCGATACCTCGTCTCCGACAGCCAGCTCCGCTGGATCGGACCCGAAAAGGGCGTCATCCACCTCGCCCTCGGCGCCGTCGTCAACGCCGTCTGGGACCTGTGGGCCAAGTCCCTGGGCAAGCCCGTCTGGCGCATCGTCGCCGACATGACGCCCGAGGAGTTTGTCAGGTGCATCGACTTCCGCTACATCACGGACGCAATCACACCCGAGGAGGCCATTGCCATGCTCAAGGAGAACGAGGCCACCAAGGCCCAGCGCATCCAGGATGCCCTCGACAACCGCGCGGTGCCGGCCTACACCACCAGCGCCGGCTGGCTGGGCTACGGCGAGGACAAGATGAAGAGCCTGCTCAAGGAGACGCTCGACGCCGGCTACCGCCACTTCAAGATCAAGGTCGGTGGCGACATTGAGCGCGACCGCATGCGCCTCGGCATCGCCCGCGAGGTCATCGGCTACGACAAGGGCAACGTCCTCATGACCGACGCCAACCAGGTCTGGTCCGTCCCCGAGGCCATCGAGTACATGAAGCAGCTGTCCGAGTTCAAGCCCTGGTTCATCGAGGAGCCCACCTCCCCCGACGACGTGCTCGGTCACAAGGCCGTCCGCGATGCCCTCCGGCCCTACGGCATCGGCGTCGCCACCGGCGAGATGTGCCAGAACCGCGTCATCTTCAAGCAGCTCCTCGCCACGGGCGCCATTGACGTGTGCCAGATCGACGCCTGCCGCATGGGCGGCGTCAACGAGGTCCTCGCCGTCCTCCTCATGGCCAAGAAGTTTGGCGTCCCCATCGTGCCTCACTCGGGCGGCGTCGGCCTCCCCGAGTACACTCAGCACCTGAGCACCATCGACTACGTCGTCGTGTCGGCCAAGCTGTCGGTCCTCGAGTACGTCGACCACCTGCACGAGCACTTCCTGCACCCCTCCGTCATCAAGGACGGCTACTACACCACCCCGACCGAGCCCGGCTACAGCGTCGAGATGAAGCCCGACAGCATGGACAAGTTCAGCTACCCCGGCGAGCAGGGCGTGAGTTGGTGGACCTCGCAGGAGGCCAGGGTCATTCTCGATGGCGAGAAGATTTAAAAGGAAAATTACTTTTTTTTTTCGACTACGAGCGAAATTCGAGTCTGGAACAGTATCATGATGCATAATGAACCATAAATAAAACGTAACCGTACATGGATTGGATAGTAGTCCCCAGTCTATGCTCTTAGGTAGAAGAGCTAGCGCAATATAGGCCCCAAAAGAACGGGCAAAGTTATGAATCTGTGTTTGCTCAGCTCTGCATTTCATATTTCAACTCTTCTCTGCAAAAAACCAACTATTTCCTCCAACATTTTGGGGCAATACCAGTGGCCCAACCCAGTGTAGGTGTGGAAATCTACCGATACGCTCATTCGTTTCAGCAGCTCGGACGCCTGCTGGGCATGCTTCAATTCCACCATTTCATCGTCTGCGCCATGCCCTATAAATACGGGTGTCGATTGGAATGGGAAGCGCTCTCGTAAAGATGCAGGGTCCATCTCAGCCTCTTCGCAAAGCTCATCAACAGCTCGCTGCACTGGCGACCTTGTGTCGCCAGACGAATCCCGCTCGAAGATGTCTTGGTCAGAATCAGACCCAAATACGATCCCATCATCATGAGTTTCCTTGTTCTTGTCTTCTTCCAGAGCAGACATCATGGCAGAAACAAGAGGCATAAATCCACACATGACCACCACCCCGCCCAACGGGTCCCCCTCCCACAGCAGCAGGCTCGTCAAGGCCATCGCGCCTCCCTGGCTGAACCCCGCCAGCACGACACGGCCCGCATCGCCATCGAGCTTCTCTATCTCTTCCTTCAATATGCCTCTAATATGCTCGACGCTCGGGCGCATATCGCCACGCGACTCGGGCTCCCAGTCACCGGTGCCCTCATACCACTGGTGGATAGCAGACCGACGATATTTAGAAGCCCTGCTCAGGGGCGCAGTCGGAAAAACGAAGCGGGTATCTGAGAGAGATTCAAGAAGCGTTCGGCAGCGGCCTGGCAGGTGAGTGGACAGCAGAGGCGGGCTGAATTTTTGGGCATTGAACCCGCGGCCGTGCAAAACCACAAGAGTGAGTTTGTGAATGGATGAAAGTGGGGGAACAACAATCGGCGGAGGGAAGACACCCGGGCGAGAGCTACCGGGGGCAGCAGGGGCAGAATTCTGAGGCCTCAAATCATCGCTGCCGTTCATCATATCACAGTGTTTGGTGTTTAGTTTCGCACCATGATGAATGTCGCCTCGAAAGCTTGATAGTGCTGTTGAATTCAACCAAACCCACTAGCGTGCTTGCGAGTGGTAGCGGGTACAACAATGAACTGGTCCAATACAGGTAAGGCAGCCTCCCGGTGAGCTTGGTTCAATTGAATATTCGTAAAGTTAGGCATTAAAACAGAATTATCCTTTAAATAATAACTTTCCACTCAATAATTCAGAGAGATTTTGTTTACTTTGCGCTCCTCTTGTACTTAGCGAAAAGACCTAGCTCTCAATAGTCGGCCGTCATGAGTCTAGAATCACCCACATTGCCTCCCAAAAAATAGGACAAAAACAATAAAAAGAATCAATATGGTTCCTTATAAAAAAATTATAAATGAATTTCTCATTAGATCATTAAGAAGTAAATGTTGCACATGGTAGTAATCTCAGGCTCTGTGTTTTAAGGCGATTCTCAACGTTTGGCTGTCCTTGTATTCTTCTCATCCCTGACACCGTGTCTCACAGCCCCACGTCCCACCATACCACAGCCTCAAGGGCCAAGACCATCACTCACTTCATCTGTATCCCCCCCTCCATCCCGCCTCAATTGCGCCCATCATGGCTCTTCTCAGCCATGAAACCAGGCCTTTCCTTTCTCTAACCGCCGCCTTTACCGCATGGAAAACCTTCCTGCTCGCCGTCGCGCTGGCCGCGGCCGCGGCGCCCGACTATGACACGTCGACGTCCATCTTCTTCGACGTCCTCTACGGCAACTCAACGCCGGTCCCCGCCCTCGCCACGCGGCTGACCCGGTGGGACGCGCTGTACTACATGCGCACGTCCCGCGATGGTTACGTCTACGAGCAGGACTGGGCCTTTGCCTACGGCCTGCCGGCCGTCGTCCGCGGCGTCGGAGCCGCACTGGCTGCCGTGGGCGCCGAGCCCACCGGCGTCTGGGAGCCGATGGTGGCCATCGCATTCGGCCACGCCTCGCACCTCATCGCCGTCCTGGCGCTCTATCAGCTCACCGTGACAGTCTGCAGCGACAGGCGGCTCGCCTTTGTGGCCTCGGTCCTCCACATCCTCACACCCGGTGGGCTGTTCCTGTCAGCGCCATACTCCGAGAGCCCCTTTTCATGCCTCTCGTTTGTCGGAAACCTCATCTTTGCACTAGGAATCAAAAAGGGCCCTGATTCCCTCAGGCGCAACGTTTCCCTAGTGGGAGCTGGTTTGGTGTTTGGTCTATCCAACCTGTTCCGGAGCAACGGGCTCTTCAGCGGGCTGCTGTTTGCCGTGGAGGCCGTCAACTGCCTTCTGGCGCTAATCGCCAAGCCAAGCCTTACTGCTGTGCTCAGGCTCATAGCTCCCGGTATTGGTGGCGTTTTGGTTGCGACAGGGGTCGTTTTTCCGCAGGTTGTTGCTTGGATGAGGTATTGCTCCGATATCCCCTCTGAGCTCGGGCAACGGCCGTGGTGCGCGCGTATGATCCCGAGCATCTACACGTTTGTGCAGGAGGAATACTGGTAAGCTACTTTTATACTCTTGCCATATCATATGCAGAGGCTAATGTGGACAAATAGGAATGTCGGCTTCCTCAGATACTGGACGCCAAACCAGATTCCGCTTTTCTTGCTGGCGACACCAGTGCTCACGCTGCTCATCAAGTCGGGCATCGATGTTCTCCGAGAGCCTTCCCGGGGTCTCAAGCTCATGGGCCCAGGCACAAACGAGCAGTATCGCACATTTGTGCGGACACTAGCAGCCGCCCAGACGCTGTTGGCCGTGCTTGCCATTACTAACTACCACGTCCAAATCATTAGCCGCATCTCTTCCGGGTATGCCGTGTGGTACTGGTGGATTGCTGCATGTTTGATGGACCAGGACAAGGACAGACGGGGCTTGGGCCGTGGTATCACTGTATTTGCCGTCATGTATGCAAGCATCCAAGGGGCTTTGTTTGCATCGTTTCTCCCTCCTGCGTAGAGGTCGGACATTGCCGATCTGTAAAATATTTACTTGTAAAATAGCTACCAGCCGAAAATGTTGTCAATGGTTCCCGCTAATACTGCATCTTGCAACGAATCCCGAGGTCAACCTTTTCATCCTGCCCTCCACTCCTCGTGATGCAATGTCAACCCAACTACACGCCATCAAATCAGCACAAGGCACCAAAAATACAGTGCAAGATCAGTCGAGATCCCACAATGAGGACTTCAGTCACGAGGAGAACTTGATCAGACTCAAATATTAGCCCATCAAACGAAAGATCGGGCAGCGCTTCCTTGGCTCCTGGCGTTTGTATCCTTCAACAACCGCGTGCCAAGCCCCCAACCGGCTGCCAGCTGCCCAACAGCCCCAACTATTCTTCATGCCACCTCCTCGACAATCTCTCAAGCCCGTTTGGCGTCCACCAAATCCTCTTCAATCAAGCCACCCAGCTCTTCTTCTGAAACAAGAGCAACAGCAACCACCAACGCGCATCGCTTCATGACCCTCATGGATCCCACCATCGCAGACTCTGCCAAGGAGCCAGCCCCCATCTCTATCACTGTAACCCCTTCACCTTCAGTCATTTCCAGAATGACGCCTCCATCCCAGCATCGACCCAAACCTAGACTGAGAATCATCGAGCCCTCTGCCAAGCACACCTTTGCCAAAGAAGTCTCCACCCCAACTTCAACTCTGAAGCACGCCACCGCTACCACCCCGGCTACCGATGGCAACTCTCAGCCATTGGTCGTCAATGGAGTTCCAACAGGCCCATCGCTCAGCCTGAGGTCGACGTCTGGTAAAAAATTCGCCCCGGCGGCAAAGGCGAAAGGACGAGTGACGCCCTACACCACTCCAACCAAAACTGCAACCAAGAGAAGCGACAAGAGAAGCGACACCTTTGACCATATAGAATCCCTTGAGCGTCTCCTCCTCGCTGACAATGACCTGAAGCTCTGGCTCGAGCACACACGGTACTTTGATCAGCAACACCGTTTCAAGGTCCTTGATGGCGTCAAGCGACTCAAGGCCATTGATGACGAGCGGAAGAGGCTTGTTTCTCAGGTCCATGACGATACAGGCGTCATTTTGACTCCGGCCGCTGCATCCTCTGGCTCCCAGAGCCGCGAGAGAGGTCACAACGCCTACCACAGAGCAGAGTCCCCCCTTGACCGGGACTATCGCCATCTCTCCCGCTCCCGCTCACGTTCCCCACGGCGACATCGCGAACAGCATTATTCTCCTCTGCGCAATGTGTCGCGTTCGCCACTCAGATTCGCCTGGCGTTATGAGAATCCTTCAAGCAGATCCCGATATCACAATCTCGATACTTTCAACTTCGCGTTCAACGGTCTTCGACAAGATGAAACTAAACCTTTGTTCACATCCAATTATCGATCTCGACTCGATTTTGGCAAGAAAGGAGGTAAGCCAACCGTTCTCAAACTTTACAGGTGCCCCAAAGTCCATCTCGGTCAAAGCCAACAAGTCTAGATACACGCTTCTTCCTTGTCAAATCGTTCAACAAGGAAAATGTCCGTCAATGCCAGCGAGATGTAAGTACAACACCACCGTTGCCGAATATCTACGCCCTCTAACATAGCCAGGGAATCTGGGTCACACAGATCCACAACGGCTCATTGTTCGCCGACGCGTTTCGTGAGTGTCGCCATGTCATCCTAATATTTTCCGTCAATCAGTCTCGGGCCTTCCAGGGTTATGTCAGTGTCATCCCCGTCCCCCGTTTCCCTGCAGGCCAGCTTCTAACCTCGTCGCAGGCACGTATCAGCACCCCGCCCAGCCCCTCGATCCCGCTGCCTGCCTGGATAAGCAACATCCAGTTCCAGACTACTCATCCTCTCCGTCTAGAGTGGATCAACACCACTTACACGCCATTCAACTACGTCGGTGACATCAAAAATCCGCTAAATGAACACGCCCCAGTCATTCTGGGTAGAGATGGACAGGAGTACTCAGATGAATGCGGTCGCGCCCTAATTAGCGTCATCGATTCTATCTCCAACCATGAGCGAGACCGTTACTAATTGCGCTAGTTCATCTCTTTTCTCTTTGCTGCTACAGCAAAAAGAAAAAGTTCGCACTAGTGTGTTAGGCGGTCTACCTACCCACTAGTATATCAAGAATGTTGATTTCTCACAGGGCTTTCCAGGAGGTTATAAAATCGTTACCCTTGAACTTAATTCAAATACTATTCTCACTAGCACCAACTAATGGTTATCGTGGGTGCGTTATGGAACGACTTGAGCTCCGAGTAAAGACGACCTTTTTTCCTATTTTCATTACCAAGTACTACAATCTCCCTTTGGAGCAAGATACCATGATTTGCTTGATAACCATGGGATGTTGATAACGATACACGCAAGTGGATATAATCAATCGATTAAACAAATGGGATTCGGTTACAATTTCGATGTTTTCCCCCATTTTATGCTATCCAAGTCGATATCCTGAAATCCATAGTTACACCACATGAGTCTGAGAATACAAGGCTTCCAAGAGGGTGTACTGAGGCGACGAGTTACAAAAACAGCCATCCGCGGCACTGTATTCAGGGGAGGGCACCATCAGCCGTGACGGTTGGCATAATTCTATAGTTATGAGTCAAAACAAAAGTGTTAAAATGAGCTCATCTCCGTATTCGAGCAGCAGTTCCTATCTTAAATGATGACAACCCTGGGAGTTCTGGGTTAGACAAGCCTCTCAATGTAACTTTTTTTATTCATACTCATACACAAAGTCGGGTTATGACAGCGAAATAGAAAGCTCATGGTAATAGCTATTGCGCAGCCTCCCAACGGTGGCCATCAGCAAGTTTATACTGGTTCGAAGTCACTGAAGATATAGCTAGGATTATGATGATCTGAAAGCCAATCACGCCTTAATTCCCTAAGTTCCAAGTTTATCGCTAGCCCTCCGCTTGTCGCAGTCTATTATCACAAAAATTAAGATCATGGTTCTCCATTCACCAACGGCGCCATGTTCCAAACCATAATCCACGAAAGGTAGTACAAAACTCGCGCTGGTTCCATTAATCCCCGAAGATTTGCGCCTTGACCATGACATGCTCGCGAATTCCTCAAATTTCGAGGCGAACACCCTAGTGTATCCATGTTGGTATGCACACTGTTGGCATAAGACATACAGACTGCAGTTATCCCAAATTTCAGTCATGAATCCGTGATGTCTTCTTGAATGCTGAGGTCCCAACCAACATTCCATCGTATTCGATATCAAATCGTATCCTGATTTACCAAGCTGACCCTCAACCTCCGTGAGATTATCACTCATCCCCACGCGTGTTCCAGTGCAGTTGGTCTCAATCATTCCCTCTCCATCTCTCTTCGATCAATAGCAATCTAATAATTGGCGACTAAATCCGAAGCAACTAGTAGTCATCTTCCGAATCACTGTTATCGTGAATACGGATTGCTCGCCACCTCCTATCAGTCAGATCTTGGGCTGCCGTGCCCTCGCTCTCTGGATCCACATAACCCTTGCCACCAGCGATGCTCAATGCCACTGGCAGGAAGACCAAGGCATGGAGCGCGGCAAACACGACAAGCGACAGCCACACTCGGAAATAGTAAATCTCAAAAATCTTGGAGCGAGTGAAAGCCAAGACGCACACACCCAACAGCTTTGTGACAGTAATGCCAGAAAAGACAGATCCGCCCACATTGACGAGGGCGGTCCAAGCACGGGCATCACGACCACGGAAGGCATTGCTATTGGCCTCCATGACAGTTCGAGAGGGGAACATGAACGCCCTGGCAATATGAGCACAGAACTCAACCGAGATTCCCACACAAATGATCAAGTTGACAAGAGAAACAGCATTGAGTGAGACGTTGAAAATTGCCATGGCACCCATAATATCGACAACACTCATGACAACAGTGAGCGTCACCACAAGAGAGGTGAGAACTGATCCCAGTAGCACAGCTGCGACCAAGAAGATGATGCCCACTGCAGCAGACAGGAGTGCAGCGGTGAGAGATACGATGCTCAGGTACTGGTCAAAGAAGATGTAAAAGACGCTGTAAGGAAATAGTTCAGCGCCAGTCCTCTGCCCGACTTCTGAGGCGATGCGTCGAGCTGATTTGTATGCGTTGATGAAATCCTCCTGGCTCCTCAGAGGCGTATGAGCAGTTCTAAAATGGCTGGCCCTGACGCTCTTCTTGTCGTCTTCGATAACCACGGCTTGGCCATAGGAGGCCTGGCCACCAAGAGGGCATACATCGTCCGTCGGGCTCGACAAGAACCTCTCCAAATAGTGGATAAATTCGTCGTTCTCGGGCATTCCATACAAGGTAGTGTTCCACGCAGGGTCTCGGTTAGCAAAGCATGTGGTTCTTCCATCTTTGCAACATTCCTCGTAGATGGGGTTCAGCCATAAGAAAAAGTCATCGATCCAGCTGGCAGTTGGGGAGGCAATGTATGACAGGTCAGATCTCTGTCGCTCGAGCTCCAAAGTGTTGGCAAGAGAAAGCGGCTGACAGGTAGTAAACCTCGAGCAAAGTTCTTGTTGCTGATGACGCTTGGAGACGTCCACGCCCTTTGTCACAAAGTAAACAGGAGGTCCGATTTCCATGTAATCGTACAGATCGTTGAAATAGGGAATGAGGTAGGAACCATCGGGAATGGCAACTCGCTGGTCGAGACCAAGCTGAATCTCGGGTAGCAGGGCCAACGCGGCTGCGAACAAACCAAAAAAGATAGCGACTACAGCCAGCTTGACCTTCTTTCCAAGCAGACTCGGGGCGTAGGTGTTCTTGATGAACACCTGCAGCGGGCTTTCTTCAGCCATGTCCGATCCACGACTGGCACCATTTGCGAAGCTGTTGGCGCCATTCAGATGAACTCTGGCCTTGGTAATCTGCCACCATGGCCACAGCTCACAACGGTGGTCTTCCACGCGCATCTGGTTCAATGACAGGAATGAAACAAACATGGTCATCTGGAGCACGGCGTTGACCAAAACAGCACCAGCCGCGTAAGCGGCAAAGTTGCGGACTGCCGGCATACCAACCGCAGTTCCCAGGGCAAAGGCAATAGTCTCGGTGAGGGCAGAAAAGAGGATGGAAGGTCCCATGCGTCCAAGAGCCCTCGCGACTCGCTCCTCAACCATCTGATCAGGGCAACTAATGTTCACCCTCTCAAGCTCATGGACAATCAAGAAGATGTTGTCGACGCCGACAGCAAGAACAATAAACGGAATGACCTCAACAATGATGAGAGTAGCCTTGAGACCAACCCAAGAAAAGAAGCCGATAGACGCGGCGATTGACATGAGCACGATAATAATGCCGACAAGTCCAAGGGTGACCTTTGACTCGACCAGTAGTAGTGCCGGGTTCCGGAAGAAGTGCCTGAGGGGTGCTCCAAGTGCCATGCAAGCATAAATGAACATGACGATGTAGCTGATGACGATAATCTTGGCATCCGTGTTAGTAGACTTGTTAAGCTCCTGCTCCAAGCTAATTTCAGTGTTGAATGAAAGGCGAAGTCCTCTGTCTGCAGCCTCCAGCTGAACCTCGAGAAGACGATCACGGAGAGCATTCTCCCAATCAATAGCTCGCGCCAGGGCATCGGTCCCTTCCTTAGCGTTGTTGACAACCCAGGTGACTGTGATAGCTTGGGCCTTAGTTACATCATCCTCGTAGCCGCCCAGAATCATATCAGGATCGATGGGCTGGCCGAATGCTGGTCGACACTCGACGGGACTCTCGGTGCACGCACGCAAGTCGGCCTCCCAAGAATCTGGTGAGGGGCTGCCCTTGGAATACCAATAGCCCGAAATAGACTGAACAACACAAGCATCTCCAGTAGGCTTGAAGCATAGATCGGAAAGATACTTGCCGTATGTCGGGCTTTCAAGACGCTCGATGCTCTTCTCAACGCCCAACCACCAGTCAAGGGTGTCGTAGCTGAGAACAGGTCCAGGGCCCGAAGGGTTTGTATCGTTCACCAGGAAAATCTTTTCAGCACGGTAGAAGGGTCCAAAATTCGCGTCGAAATAGGCCTTTTCTTGCGCCGCAGGTGAGGAAGGGCTGACCCAGAGCCTTGCGGGGTCCCTCTCGAGATCGAAGCGGAACAGTCCCGCACTAAGGATGGCGACGAACAGCAGGCTGAAGCCAATGGATAGCCCAGGGAATCGAGCACCGAAGTGGCCCAACTGATAAAAAGCATTGTCACATTTGTCGTTCAGCCAATAACGCTTTGTCGGTCGGTCACGCATAGCCTCGGTCTGAACTGGGCCACCCTCATCTTCGTCATCACTATGCGAAGATTCGTGCAGCAACCGAGTTCGCTCAACCCGGCGCTGCGAGTATCTTCTCCATGCCACATGGCCAAATACAAATACTCCCAGTGCAAGAATAAACATGCTATAAACAAAGATAGACGCGAACGACAGGCAAGGCAAGACACCAACATGGCATGACTTGGCGTCCTTGACCTGCGGTAGCTCAGGACAAACATCAGGGCAGTCCACGCAAACACAACGATAATCGGGATCTTCGTCGTTGCACTTTTTGGGTTTCATTTCAAGAGGGTGCATGCTGGGATCGGTGTACTTGGTGGGATAGTTAATCTGAAACGGAGAACCAACGAGAGGCTTTTTGTCGCCGAGGAACTTGAGCATTTGAGTATAATTTTGAGCGCCACCGCCAATAAAATCCATGGCCCGGCTGTTGGCACCCCCAAACTTGACTTCCTTGCAGCTGCTGTAGAAGCCGGAGCCATATTCCTCTGAGATGAGCTGGTCGAGCTCCGTGACGAGTTGTTTGTCGTTCTTGGCAGCAGAATCGGTGATGTTGATGAAGAGGGACTGGTCGGGGGAGCAAGTAAAAGTACAGAACATGTTGAAAAAATTCTCCTTGCATGCAGGGCAAGAGCCGATGATGGTATTCGGAGTACCCATTTCGGACTTCAAGGCTTGGACCTGGAGACGAGATGAGCATCACGGTCGCTATCATGGAAGCGCAAATATTCCTACCTGTGGTAAGGTACAGCAAACAGGGCCAGTCCTCCATTTTTCGCCGCAAAGTGCGACGAGCTCGTTGCGAAGCTCCTCCTCTGGGTCTTCAGCAAGTCCATTGTCGACGCAAGGTAGCTCTTTGCCGAAGAAGCTCTGCTTGCCACATTGGCCTCGGAAAGCGCATCGTCCCGGCTCGTGCTTCGGGGTAAGGAGGTCCGCCTGGGCCAGTCTGAGCAGGGCTGCGGCCCCGACCCAAGGGGCGATGCGATGATGCATCTCGGGTTCTCAAGAGAGCGGCCGCTCAGCAGCCTCGCTCGGCAGCGAGGCGGGCGCGGGATTCGGATTCGGATTCGCGGTTGAGATCAGAGTCACGGTTGTTGGTTGGTCGCACGAGGGGGGGGGAGATAAGGATGCGAACGAAGGTGAGCAAGGAAATTATTCTGGACAAAGAGTGCTGCAGTCGGCTGTGTATGGAGGAGGGAAGTGACGTTGTGTTGCGTGGGAGTAGTGTGAGACGAGGGAGGAGTGGGCTGGCTGGACAGGTACGAGTACGGCGCATGCGCCTAGTTACGTCGTGGCGGGAGCTTGCTGCCGAGAAGGTCAATGTGTAAAGCGGCAAGACGAAAATTCGGCAACGCCATACAGTGCCTATTTTCTTTATACTGTAGGCTGCAATTGAGTAAATCTAAAGCAAAATTAATTATGAAATTATAAAAAATATCACAAATATCAGTATAAGCCAATTCACCTTTTTACAATAAAATATTAGGTATTCAATCATATATTGCTCATATCCAGGTGTTTTTCGCGTCAACTCTGAGAGGCTGGTTCCTGTTATACACTGTGAGGTGTTGACAGATTTTTGTCCCCTTAGTGTAAGTTAATGCCGAGCTCCATAGCGTCACGAACAATAACGCAACCAAAAAATGATGGGTATTTCGCCGAGATGCACTACTACCATGCTTCACCGACGACTCACAAGCATCATTTGGCAGCAAGACAGTTACAATGGTAACCCCAGGTGGCTGGATGGCTGTGGTCCAGGCCGCCGATCCCTCCGGAACGTGACGCATGATCGCATGTCGACGTCCCGTCTGGAAGTCACCTGCGTCATTTGCCGGTGCTTGGACCCGGTCCCCTGTCGCTAATGAGGAGCTGGTTTGCTGGCTCCACATGGCTCGGTGGCTGAGGCTTTTTACCTGTCCTGGACAAGGGTCCATTTCAGAGCCACATACCCTGTAGGCTTACAGTTTCGAGTCATATACCACTATGATCAATATAAAATTCGTACGTGTTTTCTGCCACTAGTATAATGGCTTCATTGGTGTGGCCGTTGTAAAATACATGTGTTGAATCCTCAGTGAACCTCTCTTATTTCTGATTTGTGCAAAATATTCTGGCCAGGTGCATGAAGGTACTGTAGACAATTTTAAATTATGGCACTTACATGTGACAGTTTGATTGCCTTTCACTTAATTCACGATACAAAGTTGGATAAGATTACGATGCCAACCGCGCTAACAAACTGAATTTAATATTAGGAGAATGTTTAGTTTATATCCACTGTTGATTTCCTGTCTCTTGGATTATTATTTATGCTGTAAAAGAGGATGGCCGGGACTTTGAGTGGACCGAACTTGTCTAGACCTAACAAGAACCTGCTGGACGTGGGAATCGTTAGCCATGAACTGCAGACAATGGTTCGGTTTTTGATACGCTTGATGGAAAACAGCACGGGCCGAGTTCACATACCAACTAAAACATGCTGAACTAGTCCTGAGTGGAGTGATAATTTCTTTGATCTTGAACGCATTCCAGAGCACGAGGAAAATTGGACGTGCAGAGAATATCTGCCTCAGAACACACGTTGTTTTTTTCTCTTTTATATATTTATTAATATTATCGCAGAAGGAAGCATATCGCCGCTGTTGTTTCGGTGTCATGCGCATAGGTTAGCTGGGGAAGTTCAAGAAAGTCTTCGTGGTGTGTTTGACCACCGATATTCCTTCAATGCATCCGGATCTTGCAAAATATATGAAATGCCGCGGATTGTTTAAGAGGTTTGTCATAAGATGGGTTGCCCCACTGGGATGTGCCCATGATTTTCTTGTACATAGGACGGCTGGCGGTTACCTTTTGTTCCGTCCCACTGAAAGCGTTGGAACAAGCCCATGGGGTTTATGTAACCCAACACGCTCGGCTGATAGCACAGCTTAGTCTGACTGTACGTAGAATTAATACCCCACCACAGCTGTTTACGATCGACATACACCCGATCAATACGGCTGCTTTGACTTTCACTTGATGCACTCAGTAATATAAACTGTGCCAGTGGCGACCTGCTAGAACGGCAAATGTGACGTGCAGCGTGACAGGTTGGCTAATTGTGATAAAAAACTTGGTCTGCAACATTCGTGTTTTGTTCCTGTGAGGGTGAGTTGCCATGACTGCATTGACGGCATCTGTGCTTATGAGTGCTATTTGAATCGTGATGAAGGTACTGGTGATATTGGCTACTGAAACCCTTGAGAGCCCTTGAATGCTGATTGATGCGGATTGTCTCTTGATGGTGGGCTCCGCCATTGAGGCTGAGACGGAAAACGAGGCTTTCAGTAGGGCATTTTTTTTTATAAAAAAAAAAAACTTCTTTTCGGAGGTCCGAACATATCACTCTGCGAAAATATACGGCCAGCAATGCCAGCTAGTCAATTACGGAGAAATTCATCTTCCCATATGTCGATGATACAGATCGTTTGGAGAAGTTCCCGAAACTCTAATCGTAGATATAAATTGACAGTTTGGGCCACCTTTGGATGAATAATCGGCGTATCGGGCGATATTAAGTGGCCCACAAGAAACCAGATAGAGCTATCGTACCACAATCCATCGGATTCTGAGAGCCTCAAACATCCTTGTAAAGCGCTCCCGCTTACATCCTGCCGAGGGACAAGTCCCGAGTTACATCCCGAGAAGCTTGGGCGGATTTAATCGAATTGGATTGCGTGCCGGCTGAATCAACCAAGTGGGATGAATTGGTCGCTAATTGAAGGAGTTTCGGGCTCGAAATCATGCCATAATATTGATGCTGAACGACGACTTTACTGCGCATGTATATATAGACATTTGCCTTACAGCGTGTTGTCCTTTTGGATATACAGAATAAGATAACTAATTCACTTATACTTCATTCCAACATGGCGTCGGTGACTACTGCAGTGAGAAAGAAGAGCCCGTATGAACTACAATTCACCACTGGCCTTCCTCCAGGTACGGACACGCCTGGACATCTCGAAAATCCTCGACCGCCTCATCCAGATCCCAAACCTAAGCGACCTACTCCGGAATGGCCCTCACCAGAAGAGCGTAAAGGAAAGTGGGTGGCGAAATATCTTGATCAAGTGAGTTGTGCTACACAGGTTGAACCCGAGGTTTCGTCTGACGCGAAGGCCGTTTGCAATAGCTTGACCCCGAGACCGAATTTGACCAGATCATCCGAACGGCCTCGCTCTTTAGTGGCTCCGACTTCTCCACCGCCTTGGGTTACACTGCCAACTTTGTCAGTCTTACTGCGACACCCGCTGGCGCCTTTGCAATTCACGGGGGCAAGGTCACCACGCGAGGCCACCAGCGCTACTACGAGACCACCCTGTTTATTTTAGACTGGATATTCCACGGCAGTCTCTCTCCGGAATGCCGTGATTCGGTTAACAGAGTCAACAAAATCCACGAAGCCATCTGGAAACGCAAGCCTGGCACCTACAGCGCGCCATGGGAAGGTCAAATGGCCCTGATAGGACTCTCCTTCTTCGAGACCCACATCCGCCGGCTTGTGGGCACAAGGAAGCAGGAGATTCATCCAAAGATCAAGGCAGCGTATCCTTACTGGGGGGAGAAGATAGCTGGCTACTTCATCACGGAACCCGATGATGGCTCTCGTACCATGGACGCCAACTATCCTCGAACCTGGGAAGAGATGGAGAAGTTTTTCTATTGGTACATGGACTTCCCGTTCAATGAGCAGAGAAGCCCCGAGCTCCAGCAAAAGGGACACGAAACGGCGCTGGCTTTTGTGGACCAGTTTGCCGAGTTCTGGTTCCCCAGGTATGTACAGCGTCCTGCCGTTTTTATTGGTTGCGGGCTAACTCCCTGAAAGGCAACTTAAATTCGTGGGGCGAAGTGTTCTGCTTACATTTGTCCCTGAAAAGATTCGGATTGCGCAAAGGATGCCTACTCCCAACCCAATCATCACATTCTTCGTCAAACTGGGCTTGAAGATACTTCTTGACCTGCAAGACTGGATGGCCGATCCCGTCGAGCCGCCAGTGGCAGCTTTTCGTGAAATGCTGGTCAACTTGAACATGTATTCCGTTGACAAGAAGATCAAGAATTTGAGAGAATCGCAGGATAGGCTGTTTATGATCGTATCGTCTTTTATTGTGCTGGGTTTATTGATCTTGCTAGAGCGTGCTGCGAGACTTAATGGTCTTTTTCAGAACATTAAATCTGTTTGTATTTTTATTTTGCTCTAGTAATTTAGCGACGATTCTCGTATACAACACACGCCCCTCTTATACCCGAAACAAGCGCTAACTACCTGTTGTGTTGCAAACTTGCGCCTTCGCGTGTGGGCGCTACAAGCACTTTTGGCCGACGTCGGCCTCGTCCACAAATGACAAGCCCTGGCCTTCGCAACCCACACAAATCACACATACGTCATGCTTGATTGGGTTTGCTAGAGTTCGCGGGGGCGGGGTAAGGGAATGCCCGGTGCCCGGTCCCAAGGCGAAGGCAGCTTGGGTTGCATATTTCTTCATACGGGACGCGAGTAATTGGTCTTTTTTTAGAAGAACTTTGAGGTGGGAGTCAGAAACCAATTAATGACCCCTTCCTGACTCACCTCAGCCGCGTCGGATCTCATTTAACGAGAGACACTATTGCCGCTAGTGCCACCGGCTGCTCGGTTGACACGTGACATGACCACGACTGTCGGCCTGCATCCAGGTGACAACCAACAATGACCCTCATCGCTTCATGAATCATCGGTCCAACCTGTCTCTGTAACCGCTCAGTTTTCTTGTGTCAAGGTGTACAGAATTTCACAATTTTTCCCTGCCGGCGCACTCAGGGTTCTTATCTGCTTTTTTTGATCGCATCATGGTATATTTTGCACACGCGTATCCCCACCAGCACTCTATCCCACCCCTTACTCCGCGAAAAAGCAAATGCCCAGCGAACTATCCACGGCGCTCGTCCAGAAACTTGTGGTAGGTGATTTTTTGTCTAAGGCGATAGCGCCAGGAGATGTGTCCCACTGTGTTTCAAGAGTATCGGCTCGTAACCATCAAACCAAACACCAGCAAGCTATGCAGAGCAGAGATTCCAATAAACAAAATAGTCTTTCGAAATGAAGCCTAGTGGCACGTTTTGACGTGGAAATGCTCTCCAAGTTGGCCCAAATCTCTCGCCAGAAAAATATCGACCCATGTGGATGCTGACCCCACTCAACAGGACTCGTTCCGCTCACTTCTGGACGAAGCCCTCGTAGTGGCCATTGCAAGCGACCACGACCTTCAGAAAGAATCAGAGTACAACTCTGCCAAGGCTATTCTCGAAGACTTGGCTAAAAATGTGACATTGGAAGAGGCCACGGGATTCAACCCCAGCGGTATCGCTGAGGGCCCCGATGAAACGACTGATGGTCTCAGTACCACAGAAACGAGCATTAGCCACCAAGCTGCACGCACACACGACACGGAGACGACCAGAAGTGACCAGGCCTCGTTAACTTCTGGCAGCGAGTACTGTGTGCCCAGGCTCACCACTTTTAACAATGACAGCGAGGAAAGTAAGATTTTCCAGCTTCAGAGCATGTTTACAGACCTGAAGCAGCATGATATCAAGTTCTCCCTGAAAAAGGCCAAGGGAGACTTCCAGGCTGCTCTAGACGATTTGCTGCATGTGCAGTATCTGAAAGAAACCGATCAGGAGCAGAAAGGCATTGATGGTTTCTTCCAACCCGATGAGGAGGTCGGCAAAAAGAAGAAGAAGAAGAACAAAAAGAAGGGAAAAACTTCTTTGGCTACAAACATTTCTCCGGCGCTGGATATGCTCAGCTCCCCGACCTCCCCTTCTACTGATGGTTTAAAGGAGATGAGGCGTAAGACACACCGTGGATACCTTTTGTGAGGATAGCGGACTCTAATCTGATGCATCACAGGCCAAGATGAGATCTCATTTCTTGCTGACAGGCTCAACTTGCCATTTGGCGAGGTTTCTGACATATATTACAGAAAACGTTTCTCTAGCGGCGCCACTGCAGCTGAAATTATTGACCAACATATTGCGTTGGGCATTGAGGCGCAGGACGAGGCCAGCAAGAAGCAAGCGCGTGAACTTGCGGACAAGTACAGAAATGTCCCCGAGGAATACATGTCAACTGTCGTTCAGGTCACTGGGTCCATCCCCCAGTCGTCAGAAGACATTGCCGAACTTCTGAGCAAGCATTTTACCAAGAACCCATGGAGCCAAAGATTAGACATTAGCTACACACTTACACCGCTGCCGGAGGATGACATTGAAGGATTTGGAATTGCGGCTAGGACCCGCAAAGAGTCTGTCAGCAGAGTCCCGCGGCTGGCTCTCAAACCGGTTGATCACGTCTCGTATGCGCAAGCGGCCGAGAGAGTCAACCACTATCAACAAGGGAAGCGCGAGGCAGCAACCAAGGCGGCGCAAATGAGCCGAAGGGGCGGCTCGAACCCTCTATACCGTCAGGCTGCAGGATACTATGCGGAAATGGCTAGAGAGCAGGGACGATATCTGAACCAAGCCTCTTCAACTGCTGCAGACATGCTTGTGGAGAAGCAGAGCACCAGGCACTCGATTGATCTGCACGGAGTCTACGTCCAGGACGGTGTGCGGATCGCACGAGCTAAGGTCCAGACGTGGTGGAACAACCTGGGCGAGTATAGATCGGAAAAAGCAAGACAACAGCCTTTTACAGTTATTACGGGGCTCGGTCGCCATAGCGCTGGCGGAGTATCCCAGCTTCGCCAAGCCGTAGCCGCGGCGCTACTTCAAGATGGTTGGAAGATGAGGGTTGAGACTGGTCATTTCGTCGTTACGGGACGACGATGAAACGCGCTGGTCCTGAAACCTCACGGATATTCGGCCATGATAGGAGGGTATACGACCTGGCGGACATGCAGCATGCGCCGCTTGACAGTGTGCGTTTACAGTGCTTACCAAGCACATGCACTATTCAGTCGGCGACGATCCAGCTTACTACACAGCCACGCTTGAGTGCGTCAACCACCGAATCATGGCCGGGCGGCTGGAACGCGACCTGCGATGAGTTTGTTTTATTTTTTGGTTAAAGGGGTTGTCACCGCCCGAGAGATTTTTGTGTCTGTCTGGCTCGCTGTGGAAATTTTTTGATATCAGAGATGTGGATAACAGTTGGTTTGATGTGGTATGACTGGGGGCTGTGAGAGCCAATATTGTCATGAATTCATGATTGATGCGGACACCAACGCGTACTTGCGTATACCCATGCATATATACCATTGGATTTAGATGTTGCAGCGATTTAATTCAAAGCAAAAAGACCTGGATAAATCCTTTTGGATATTGTCAATAACACGCGCGAATCAATGCAAGCAGTGACAGTCAATTGCCACACTGGGTATCGACTACTTGGATCGACGCAGCTATTTCCCCCGTGGCCATGGCACAGCACTAAAAGTCTGCCTGGGACGATGGCATGATGCCTCGAAGGATCGAAGGACGCTTCCCGATACAGACGTTGATGCGCGCTGGGTTGCTATTCCAGTGGTGCATCGCCCACAGAAACCCCCCTCTTGTGGCAGTGTTAGGCATCCAGAAACAATGCAGCCCTGCTTTGACAGCTTGCGCTTGGGATCCTTCGACCACACCCAATTCGTCAGCCATGGTTTCTAGGGATACTTCCCCTGCACATGCTGCCCTACACCCCCTCTCTACACCGGTTGACGATGCCAGACTGTTTTGTATATAGCTTCGCTGTTGGCCGGCTTGCTTAATGCATCCCACAACCGGTATCAACATTTCACTACAAACTCACCAGCATTTCATCAACATCTTTTTTTTTTTAAATAAAATTTCTCTCAATTCACATTTAGCACCAAAAACAACAACAACCACCGCCTTTCAAGATGAGCAAAGAGCCTCAGCACCAGGCCACGCCTATCCGGCTCCCGCGGGAGGACGACGTCTCTGCTCGCCTCCTGGAGCCACAGGACCTCGAGGAGAAGCCCAGAGTAAACATTACCTTCTCTTCCATCCAGATCCTGCGCATTCCAATTGTGCCTGTGGCCATTCCGACCTGCGTCTGGATGTCCCACCAGTCCGAGGTCCCATTCTGGACCGTCTTGTTCATCATATTCGCTGTTCTGCTGATGATCTGGACCATTGCCCAAATCATTGGTGTCCACGACAACAGGAAGAGTGGCATGTTTGAGTTGAGGATCGGCAGCTTTCTGTGCGTCTTTGGAACCATGAACAAGATTGCCCTGGGCCCCCTCCGAGGCACCTCCCGCCCCTACGGAACCATTCTCATCGACTTCACCTTTTGCATTCTCTTCATGATCATTGCCATCATCGCAAAGAAGACTGATCTCTGGTGGCACTGGGGAGATGGGGATACCATCTTTGGTCTGGCCCTTACCTTGTGGTGAGTACTTTTTTTATATTTTATCTTCAACCCCCTGAGCCAAGACTTTGTCGATGGAACTAATATTGAAACTTGAAATAGTATCCTGCAGTTCATCATTTCCGTCCTCAACTTCTTCTCTCTCTCCCGCCGGGCCAAGGTTCTCATTTACGACGCCGAGTACAACCACAATGTTGACTACCCGGTCCAGCAGATCTACATGGACGACGATTCCGAACACGGCGAATCGACTTCTGGTGTCGTCTAAGACTATCGACACAATACCGAGCCATGACAAGAACTGATATCTATGCCCATTGTTTACACCAAAAAAACACATGGTGGATACCAATTTGGCTTGGAAGAACTGGCACGCTCAACTGATCAACGAACATTGATGTGATCAGAACTTTTACGGGCACCTTTTTTTGCTTGTTGTAACACACAAAACAGACGGTTCCTTTAGTATCAAAAAATATTTCATGTTTCTGGGGTTATACCGGAGGGTTATGCCATGCGCTAGTCTCTTTGGTGCCAAATGCTAAACCGCAGTTTGAATCCCCAAATACAATGAGAAAAATAGGCCCAAAATGCCCTACCGCCTGTCCTTATCTCAGAGAATGCAGTACTGTCGCTTCCTCAAGTTTAAAGAAAATAGATAGGCTACATATGCAACAGCAACCTATCTCCGCGCACACCTCCTTCGCGTTTCCACCCGCTCTTCCCCTGCCCCTGTTCGCCTCTTATTTCTGAAGCTTTGCCCCAACCTTGTCCCAAACAGCCCATCCTGTAGTCAGAGTAGTGAAGAACATGGCGGAGCTGACCTGGCCGCCGTTGATAGGGACCCAGCCCACGGCAGAGCCGGGGAGGAGCATGTCGACGGCGTCGGAGACGATGGCGCGGATGAGAGCCTTCTTCTGAGCGGCAATCTCCTTCTGGCGCTTCTTTTCCCCCTCGGCGTCCTTGGGAGACTTCTCCTTGGTCTCCTTGGTCTCCTTCTTGGCGTCCTTCTCCGAGCTGGTGGCCTCGGCGGGCTTATCGGCGGGCAGCTGGGCGTTGATGTTGGAGAGCTTGATCAGGGAGATGAGGACGGAGGCGGCTAGGCCGAAGAGCCACAGGAACTGGGACTGGGCGTCAATCTCCTTGCTGCGGTCGGAGCCGAAGACGGAGACGCCGTCGATGCCCACCAGGTCCACGAGGGTGAGCGTCTCCGTCAGGCCGAACAGGCCGAGCGACGTCTTGCTGACGACGTCGAGCCACACGACCACGCTCTTCTCCGGCGCCGTGTACGAGTCGAAGCCGGCGCCGAGCGTGTCCATGAAGCGGAACAGGCGGATGAAGCGCCGCGAGATGTTGAGCTGGCTGCGCATCGCGGCCAGGCCCGCCGCCTTGGTCGCCAGGACGGTGCCCTGCGCACTGGGCAGCAGCGCCGCCAGCATCAGCGGGTACGAGATGAGCAGCGAGCACGCCGACTGGAAGAGACGCAGCAGGCGCTCGAGACCGGCTGCAGCAGAACCCGGGTTAGCAAGAAACGTGCCATCATCATCATGGTGAGCCCGGATATATGGTTAGTTCAACGCACCGAGGTCGGTGCCAAAGGCGACAAATTGCTCATAGGTGGTCGTCATGACGGGATAAGATGACCGCAACAAGGTGGGATCTGAAGAGAGAGAAAAAAACAGAATTACGAGGAGAAGAAAACCACGCGAATAAATATATTCAGTCCCTTCTCCTAAACTACCTAATAGGGCAAAGATAGGAAGAAAAAAAAGGGTGAAGATGGAAGTGGACAGACAGCTAGTTGGTGAATTAGCGGTGTTAGCAACTGGACCCCGGTCATTGGACCGTCGAGTCAGTCCGGTGTGAGTTGGCGCTTCAAATCCCCACGCCGAACGAGCCCAGCCGCAATGGCGTCAACCCGGACTCAACAAGCGTTTCAAGGCAGTGTATCGCCATCGATTTGGAATCTTGAGGCCGGCTATATGCAGCTAGGATAGGCAAGCAAAGGGGCCTGCCAATTACGAATCAATCACAGGGGTACTAGCGTCACGGCAAAACGACACTTGGACCCATTGAACACACACAAAGTAAATATAACACAGGGCGTCTATGAGAGGTAGGTATGCATAGTTACACGGCTGCCCGACCTATTCATCTCTCTTGACGCGGCTATTTTTCTAAATTGAAATCAATTATTGACCGGGGGAAACCAGCTTTCCCTGGGCCTTTGTCGAGTGCTCCCACCCGCCAGCCAACGCCTCACCACCAGTCTCTTCGGCAAACTTCTGCATACGGGCCTCGAGCTCAGGTCGGAAGTGACGGATAAGACCCTGGATGGGCCAGGCAAAGGCCTCACCCAACGCTGGAACCGAGTTAGCATAAGAAATCGTTGGGTGGATAAATATGGAATAAACATACCGCAAATAGTGTGCCCCTCAACCTGCTTGGTGAGCTCCTGGAGCATGTCAATCTCGCGGGGTCGGCCACGGCCTTGCTCGAATCGGCTCATGATCTGCTCGGTCCACTTGCTGCCCTCTCGGCAAGGAGTGCACTGGCCGCAACTCTCGTGGCGGTAGAAGTGGCTGAGGCGGCTGATGGCGCGGACAACATCGGCACTCTTGTCGAGGACAATGACGGCAGCGGTACCGAGACCAGACTGGCTGTCCTTGAGGGCGTCAAAGTCCATGATCTGGTCGTCACAAATGTCCTTGGGCAGAATAGGAGTCGAGGAACCACCGGGAATGACGGCAAGGAGGTTGTCCCAGCCGCCTCGAACACCACCGCAGTGCTTCTCGATAAGCTCACGGAGAGGGATAGACATCTCCTCCTCGACGGTGCAAGGGTTGTTGACCATTCCGGAAATACCGAAGAGCTTGGTGCCCTGGTTTCGCTCACGGCCAAAACCCGCAAACCAGCTTCCTCCTCGTCGGCAAATGGTGGGAGCGACGGCGATAGTCTCGACATTGGCAACGGTGGAGGGGCATCCGAAGAGACCGACAGCAGCGGGGAACGGGGGCTTGAGACGAGGCTTGCCAGGCTTGCCCTCGATTGACTCGATCAGAGAAGTCTCCTCACCACAAACGTAAGCACCGGCACCGCGGTGGATGTACACGTCGAAGTCGTAGCCGGATCCGCAAGCGTTCTTTCCGATGAGGCCATCGGCGTAGGCCTCGTTGATAGCGTTCTGGAGAACATTGGCCTCGTAGACGAATTCACCACGGATGTAGATGTAGGCGGCGGTCGCGTTCATGGCTCGGCCGGCAACGAGACAGCCCTCGATGAGCTTGTGTGGGTCCTTTCGCATGATCTCTCGGTCCTTGCAGGTTCCGGGCTCACCCTCATCGGCATTGACAACGAGGTATCGGGGCTTGGTGTCCTTGTCCCAGTCCTTGAAGTTCATGAACGACTGTAGAGCGTCAGAGGGCCAATTCGCGGGCGTTCTGGCCATTGGTGGCCGGGAGTGTGGCAACCTACCCATTTCAGACCCGAGGGGAAACCGGCACCACCACGGCCTCGGAGACCGGATGTCTTGACCTCGTTGATGATCCAATCGTGACCCTTGAGGATAATCTCCTTGGTCTTGTGCCAATCGCCCATCTTCTTCGCGTGCTTGAGGTCGGGGGGGTATCGGCCGTACAAATTCTGGAAAATGCGATCTTGGTCCTTGAGACCGCCGTACGTCCGCTTCGGGGCGCCATCCTGAACAGTGGCCAGACCTCTCACGGCAGTCCGTGAGAGGCCGACGGCCTTCTTGGGCGCCGTTCTCGTGGACAGCATTGTGTTCGTGTCGGGTCGGGTGGCTGATTGAGGCGATGAAAGACAAGACGGACGTTGGGATGCGGCACTTCGAGTTTCCGTAGAGAATCGTTACCGTCCACAAATGGCCATTCGGTGATTGGTCAATGCGGTACCCAAGCTTACTCATCAGTTAGTGTTAGCCGATACCCGAGCGTATACATAATTTTGTGTGTGGGAAGCGGTCTCCACTAACAGAAGTGCTAAGCGCTCTCTCGCACATCTGTTTGGTCCATTGCCTCCTGACCTCATCGCCTGAAAGCTCGGAGGTACGTACTCGTGCAGGGTTGGATCGCCGTGCAGTTGCATTTGTACGTCCTTACACTGGAAGGCTTTCAATGACCCCGAGCGCGATCTCTCCACGACAATAATTCCAGCCAACCCCGTCAAGAAATGAGGGTACTGCCGCAAATACTTTGATAATACCTATAACCGATAGGAGGCTTCTACTTCGCCATGTCGGGCAAGCGACACTCCATTCTCCCCGCCATTGATCGCAGTGGCCCGAGACCGCCCGTCAACTTCTCATCCACTCTCACCATCTCCGACAATGCTATTCTGCAGGGCACCCACTCAATCACGATGCAATCCGAGACTGTCATCCATCCCAGGTCGAAATTCGAGTCGCACCTGGGCAGTATTCTCATCGGTCGACGATGTCTAATCCACGAACGAATACACATGGGGGCTCGTCCTGCGGATCTCGACACGGCAAAGCCCGGAGGAGTTGCTCTGGGCGATTATGTTACTATCGAAGCTGGTTGTGTAATCGAAGCTGGCGGCACTGAAATTGGAGAATGCTCCCTTATTCAAGCTGGTGCCCGGATCGGGAGCGGCGCCCAAATTGGCAAGGTATGTTTCGCTTGGCTCTTCAGTGGACTGAAGGCTGACTTCTAGGAAAGAACTGTACAATTACGCAAATGTCAATTGTTGCCCCCGGCACTATCCTTCCCGACGGCACGGTTGTATTCTCCAATGGAACACGACGAATCGATCGACGAGACGTAACCGACCAAAAGAAATTAGCACTGATCAAACAACTTGGAGTTTTAAAGAAAATGATACCCAGCAACCCCGATAAATTTAAATAATGTACAGGGCAATTTTATGGCCCCTCAAGCAACTTAAACGATGTATTATGCCCTTCTTTTCGCCGTTGCACCTGAGCTGGGAATGCAAACTCAGCATGATCATGAATTCAGTCCTGGTCGCCTATTCACCATCTGAACCCTGTCGCACCACCAATACCCAAAACGGATCAAACCATCACACCGATAGGGCTACTGTAGCTGCCCATATGGCACCGATTAGGTGTGGACCTCCCACACGCTGAGCCTTGCTCGTGCTCGCTTCTGTTACCATCGCAATTGTTGGTAACGCGACGGAAGATGCCTCTCCACCACCTCCGTAAATCGTGGTGGTATAGGACTCAAAGGTTCCGATATCTGCCAAAAAGGAGGTCGCTGCTCCATCCTCAGATGAACCTGTCGATGTCACCTCTGGGACTGTGACGGTTCCGTTTCGTGCCTTTTGCGCTGAGACGATGCTGGACGGCATTGGTGCAACAGTATAACCATCCTTCGAGCATCTTGACGAGTAATACTCATCTCCAACAAGACCGAATTCACCAACCGAAAGCAAGCACCAACGGCATCTATTCATATTTAGTTAATGAAATAGTTCCCTCAGAGGATTGATTCTTCGTTGTCACTCACGCCCTGTCTGTGGGGATCCAACCCGACTCGCAAATGCACTCGTAATATTTTGCTCCCGTTTGCTTTTCGCAGGTGGCGTCCAGGTCGTTGTAGGCTTTACAAATCGATCCGTCGCCTTGACAGTAATCAGTTCCGGCACTTGCTAACACTGTAAGCGGGAGCAATAGTAGGCTGAGGAAAACCCCCCATGATTCCGGAGCTTGCAACATGTTGAAGGCTATGGTTCGTGGGAACAGAACTGGGACTTGCTCCTGAACGAAAAGTATGCTTAAACCTACGTCTGATTGAAACGTCGTGGCCCGTGAAGGTTGGGCATAAGGTTATTACAATCAGCATGGACTGCAGTAGACTGGCATCGGGCTGAACGCTTTGACCAAAACAGCCCTATTGGGCCCGTTTTCGGAGAGGAGCGACGGTAGTTGGTCCTGATACCCCTGGTGGGCTCGTTCTGCTCGTATCCAGATCATCACCAGCCAACCGTGATGATAGGCTCGGCCTGGGTACCCGAGGGCTGAAATGGGGCGGCGGTGGTGCAATGTCCAGCCGTCTTACCACCTGTGCCTGCATCACTGAGTCTTTGCGCTGCTTCTAGCGCCCTTCTAACAGGACAGGGGCAACCTTTGTTCGACATTGGCTCATTAGTGGCTTGAAGGCGGCCTGCTGATTGGAGCGTCCAGCTGCGCCGTCAGTTTGAGCAACTGCAATAGTCCGGCGCAACTTCAACACCAGGCATGGGTGTCGGTCGCAAAATGTCCCTTTTTATGAGTAAGACGGTGAGAATGGCTGCTAGTTCGGTTGACGCCAATTCTTGGCAGGGAGCCGCTCACGTTGCAGGTGTTGTTAGTCCCCATTGATCATCCCGTTTGCCTGTCTTCTGGCCTGAAAATATTTGTCCTCAGCTTCACGGTTGACAAAGTTTTATTGTAATGCCACAGCCAGCCTGATTCAACATGACTGAGTTAACAGCTGGTTACGTTGCCGGTGTTATTGCTTTTGGTATTGTGGTTGGTAAGTTGATTGAGAACACACCTTCATGTTTGGTGGGCTAACCAGAGCAACAACAGCCCAACTGTGGTGCCCAAATGCCCTTGCCTTTTTTCTTGTTGGGCAAATTCGCGATCGCGAAACCGCGGCAACATGGTTAGAGAAGAGCAAAAATTAGCAAACACAGAATTTTGTCAACTAATACCTGTGCAGGACTGTTGCAGGAAGATCACTACAAAATTCCTTATGGCCAACACTGCTTCGAGCAGACGCCTCAAAGACTAGGGGAGTTAGAAAGTCTGTGCGACTCACGACAATGAGTGTTCCACTCATCGGCCTGTTGATTTCTATTGCCGGTGTCATCACCCCGCTGGGGCTCTACGAACTGGATGAACCCGACACTGAGCCTGTAGCTGCCGCTTTTCAATATGCCCCTGACCCAAGTGCCTTTCGCATGGGTACTTCCCCTCGGAACAACAAACCGTTTACGAGAACTTGCAACTACTCCCCTACTTGTTATATGCCGTGCCCCTATACCTCGGATGTTATGGTGTATGAAACAGATGGAAGCTCAAGCAGTTGTGAAATGAAATATGGACTCAACGCCACTGTGCCTGATATCCTTCATCGAATATATGGCAGCGGAACAAATAATCGCAGAACCACCGTCTCAAACTTTTTCGACATTGAGTGGAGACAAGTGACAGAACAATATGAGAGATCACTCAACAACGGAACACCAGTCCCTAAAGGGACCTTCAGGTTTCTCGAGTCTCTTGCCCTCGGTGGAGACGTTCGAGCTGTCGAAGGCCTAGTGGTTGATGGGCGAAATGGAAGCATCGGCTTCCGCAACCACACCTTGCCAACTGGCCTCAACAAAGGCGCGACTTGGTCTGAAGACCTGCTTTTTTTGGAACCTGAGGCGGAGTGTGTGAACACCAACGTTACTCTTGATTTTGAGTTCTCTACCAGCATTGGCGGATCTTCAGTTGGGGTGGGCATCTCGAACATGCATCTGACTGATCGCGGAGGCTTCGTCAATATCAACACTACCTACCCTGTGGATGAAAACCAGACTACGACAAATGTGCCAGACCTGAAACAGCGTGCATACCAAGCAGCGTGGTTTACCAACGGTCTCACAATGATGTATATGGACATAACGGATCCAACCGACAAGGTGAAGGGGACCAAGGCATACGATAGAATTGACTCGAAGCTAAACCAGCGGTGGGAGATCCCAATCCCGACCGGTGACCAATCCGACTTTCAAACTTTGGACATCAATACATTATTCAGCAAACATCTGGGTCTGACACCCACGGATACTAACGGTACTGAATGGAGGAAGCTTTACAAGAACCCGCATAATGTTACCTCCTCGGAATTTGATGCTGCAAGTACGTATCGACCTTGGCGTGTGAATATGCTCAAAT
The DNA here is from genome assembly GCA_013406985.1 of Calonectria crousiana. Lineage (NCBI taxonomy): Eukaryota > Fungi > Ascomycota > Sordariomycetes > Hypocreales > Nectriaceae > Calonectria > Calonectria crousiana. Next base: position 152,797 of record VTGD01000050.1, on the reverse strand, counting down.
TATTATTCTTGAATCATATCCACTAACAGTATGACACAGGATCCATATGCCAAGGAACGGTGGTAAACGCTCCAGTGAAGCTCAACAATACTTTTGTTGCCTGCAGCTTCGTCCGAGGCGTTCCTCAGCGCACCAACTCTGGACCCAAATCTATCTTTGACGATGGCAGTAAATGGTCATCGCCGATATACACATGCGCATCTTCAGTCAAGGCGACCATCAAAACAGTGTCATTTGTCCATAATGGCACAAATGCTGACTTGGATCGGCTGGTCATCCAGAGCGTCAAAGACAAAGAATACAAGAGCAAGAGTGACATGCCTTTGTGGGGTGTGGAAGACTGGGGTCACACCCTTGCTCAAGTTGACCCGATTTGGGGTATTGTAGACTCTGCTTTTGAGGGCTACAGCAATGTCACAACCACGAGGGCCCCATCTTTTCACATGCTGGGAGCTCCCGGCAACGGAATATTTACCAATACCCTGATACCAAACTCCCCCAGCATGAACTTGGCTGGAGCCATTGTCCCGAATGCAGCTCTTCAATCTGTCGCCACTAGCGGAGACGAGTCATCGCCTACCTTTGATTACAATGCTAAAAACAGCATGAGCTTGTGGATGAAGTGGCAGGAGCTTTCAGCCTCTGAAGACACTATACCAGGCGTCATCAGACTGCTGTGGACCGATCTAGCATCATCTGCTCTGGTTGGATCCAAGGGCGTGCTGGGCCACTACAACGCCGAAGCGAACTCTGCCGCCAACATCCAAGTGTTACCTACGATTCACAGAGTCAAGTATCGATGGGCCTTTGGAATTCCAGGAGTTATTCTGCTAATCATGATGGGTCTCATTTTCCTCGCCGTCTTCATGTCGACCATTACAGGCAGGGCAAGCTTCACCAATTTGAGCCACAGGCTGAAACAAGTCGCTGTTGGGCGACTCCTGACTACCATCTTCCATCCCGATTCTAGCAGCTTCATGATGACGCCTGCAGACTGGAGCAGGGCCAACGCGGAAAAGCCCATGTCCATGGCGACGGGGCGGCCAATACCTGACAGAGAGGGAGGGCCGCCGCCTCCGCTCGTGAACAATGGCTCGCAGCCGTTCAATGGAACACCGCCCCAAGGCCCGTTCCAAAAGCCAGGGGCTTTTTTCCCACTAAAGCAGCAGCCCTGGTCGCGTGAACAAAAGCCATACTTTCCTGAACCTAAATAATAGATGAAATATTAAGATACAAGCTTGGAGGTCCTCTGAGAAAAATAATAGTTTGACATGGCCAATAATAAAACAAGGTCTTGTTGGTTTTGTATATAATTCCCTTTATTGAATTATTTATTGAGATGCAAATGCCCGAGTTCCCATGCACTGCTTTTCCGACCACAACGATTACATAGGGCGATGGCTAGGCATTTGCTGAAATGATACCACCTACTATTACGGCTGCCAATCTTCCCACAAATGGTAGGAGGCCAGTCCGCCAACTCCTCAAAGCGCAAATTTAATACAGAATGCCAGCGGTCACCTCTAGATCCGCATCCAATACAGGTATGGAAACCTCTCCATAAACGGAGCGTTTGCTAAATTTCTCACTAGTTGCAATCATGTCACTTGGACAATATTGGTGATGGCTGACTCGAAGGATAAACAGATGACAGCATCAGTGCCACACCAGTCCATCTATAGAAGCCAGCCGGGTGTATAAGGCTCAACGCTCTTTGGCTCGGATAAAATACTCAGGAAGCACCAGCAGAGGCACCAGCTGCGCCTCGCTGACGCCGCACCCGCTGATACAGGGCGAGGGCCGTGACAACGGCCATGATGGCCCATCTCTCCCCCAGGCGTCCAGAGGCGCCCGCGCCTGTGAAGTGGAACTTGGCCACCTTTGTCATGCTCCTGCTCGCCATGGCCCAGGCGGCAACCACCTCGTGCCCATCGCTGTCCACATGAGTGTTTGCATTGGGCATCGGGCCGGGTGCCAGGCGCACCAGCTTCCAGCCTGACCCCTCGCCGTCGAGCTCCTGAACGGCCGCCGACCGCGAGTGGCGCCACTCAAACGTTTCGCGCTGGTTCAGGGGCTCGACCTCGATGCTGAAGCGGTAGCTGGAGACCTGGAAGGCGTGGTGCTCAGCCTTGACCTCCTCGCGGACCGCCGCCGCGGACGCAGACCCGGGCACCGGCGGCAGGTCCACGTCAAAGGTGCTGCTGAAGCTGCGCAGGTCGGCCGAGGCCAGCGGCGGGTACGTCGTGTCGGGGCCCGAGTGCAGCACCACGGGCGGCGAGCTGGAGAAGCCGCTGTGCGAGGCGAACATGTACAGCGGCTGGTTCTCGTGCTCGCCGAGCGTGAAGGTCGAGCTCCAGGTGCTGTGGCGGTAGAGGTTGAAGGCTGGCGGGAACTGTCGCGGGATGGTTCGAGGAGTAGCGGACGAGGATGAGAAATGTGCTTGCTGTGGTGTTTGGCCGAACGGTTCGTTCATGACTTCCTTGTAAGATGGCGGTGCGTGGCTAAAGGAGGTTTCCTCCTGAAGTTGTTCTGGGCGACCCATGTTGAGTTGCTGAACAAGGTGATGATCGAGTTTAGCTATGTAGTAGAGTATAAGATGAAAACACCAGTTTGTATTAGTGGAGAGGATGAATGAATGTGTTTTAAAAGTCACGGAAGGAATCATTTATAACAAAATGCGTCGCTTTACTTGAATCCGTAGGGCTGAGACGGATATTACGGCAAGGTACAAAATACACTAGCATCAGCGCTGCATCACCACTCGCCGGGCGTTGTCGATCTCATCTCACTCATCACCGGCGCCCATCACCTTGCCATATGACCCTTTTTGGCATCTACAACTCGGGCTGATTATATCCGTCAAGTGGGGTGAGGCGGTGGTTTAGCGGCAGTCCGTCAAGGTGGCTTGGCCTATCAAGCTGCGCACTGGCCTGGGCGGCGCCTGAAGGATTGGCAACCTTGAGGCAGTGTTGTGATGCGCAGGCGCTCGTCTATTCATCGAATGGGACAATGACATCATGCTAATGCGGTTGGGGATTCGCTGAACTGGTCAACTACGGACAGAGCTGGTTTGGAATGCGACGGCAGGGTAGCATCAACATGGAACCAGAATGGGAAATGAAAATAAACGAGCTCGTTTCCCCCCCCTCCCCCCCTCCTTTTTTCAGCTCGGATTACTGGAATGCTACATGCTGCCCCTAGTGGGTTAACGCTTCCTCAAATAGCCGCCGCAGCTGGTCTCTCTCCCTCTCAAGCTCAGTAGACAGTCCGGGTGCCAGCATCAGCACGCGAGCCTGGGGAATGGTACCCTCCACCAATGCATCGATGTGGGAGCTGGTGAAGCCGAGCTCCTTGATGCCCTTGGGCTGGTCACCGAGATCATCCAGGAATTTGGTGATGGCGTCGGAGAGGACCTCACCGGCGCTCTCGCGCTTGACGTTGCTGATGTCGACGCCGAATGCTTCGGCGGCGGCAAGATGGCGCTCCGGGTTCGAGGCTGCGGTGAAGCGGAAGACGGCCGGGGCGGAGACGGCAACGGACACACCGTGGGGGATGATGGGCGTGGGGACCTCGTAGCCGGCGTGCTTATAGCCAGGATTCTGACCAGAGATGGGGTATGACATGCCTGGACGCACGTGAAATCAGCACTGTCTCGAATCCTCCGCAATTGGGATACACATACCGTGGCACAGGTGGACACCTGCGTTTCCGAACCCAACACCAGCCAGAGTGGAGGCGAGGAGCATCTCGCTCTGGGCTTCCAAATCATCAGGGTTCTTTACGGACCGGGGGAGATACTTGACGGTAGCACGCAGAGCGTGAAACGAGAAGACGTCCGAGATGGGGTTCGCGCCCTGGTAGGCAGGTCGCAGGATGGGGTTCGTAGGCCTGGGAGTTCGCTCGTTGAAGGGGATCGCTGTCCAAGACTCGAGCGAGTGGCACAAAACGTCAAGGCCAGACGAGGCCTTGACGGCGGCGGGCATGGTGCGGGTGTTGAGGGGATCGCAAATTCCCAGCGTGGGCTTGAGGTTGCGGTGGGCGACACCCGTCTTGGCCCGCTTGGAGACGAGGTCGAAGATGGCGGTTCCAGTCGTCTCACTGCCTGTGCCGGCCGTGGTGGGCACGGCAATGAGAGGCTTCAGAGGCTTGTCAACGGGGCGGCCCTTGCCGAGAGGCGCGTTGACAAAGTCGAGAAAGTCGGCATCAGGGTATGCCGTGTAGAGGTTCATGAGCTTGGCAGTGTCAATGACTGAACCACCTCCTACAGCGAGGAAGGCATCGGCGTTGAATGGGCGTGCCCAGGCAATGGCCTCCTTGATCCTGGTGACAGAGTGGTGAGCAACGATGCAGAATATCGGCAATGCGTGTGTTGGACAAATACATACGAGGAGTCCTTGGGCTCAATTCGAACTTGGTTGAATACCTCGAAGCTGATCCCCTCGCGGGTGAGGGCCTCGCGGACCTGTCTCATAGCATCGAGCTGGTCGACGGTCTGATCGGTGACGACACAGACGCGCTTGGCGCCCATGTTCTTGAAATCCATGCCGACCTCCTGGGTGACGCCGGGGCCGAAGCGGATGGACGAAGCGGCCATCTCGAAAGCGTACTCCTTGAGGCCCGGGTTCGTCGTGGGCGTGGCATACTTGCGCTGGCCGGCGTGCTTAGACGGCGAGAAGCTGGGCGTCTGGTGATAACCAGGGTTGGAGTGGCAAGGGCACGAGGGAGGGTGGGCGTACTGAACAGTGCGGAGGAGACTGGTTGCCCGCTTGGCGGCCTGGAATTGGAGAGCAATGTTAGATGGCAAAACGTTGAAACCGTCATGAGCGAGAATGAGAGATAGAGCTAGATGTGACGAGTGAGCGGAACAGAGGGGCACCAACATTGGGAATTGCTCTCACTGAGGGCACCATGGTGACGAGTTGAGACAGCACGCTGTTAGCTAGTATACCAGTTCCAGTCAATTCCACAAAAGTTAATTGCGCGGACAGAGGCGAGAGAGATGGACACCGAGAGCGGCCAAACAGGCAAGACTGAAGCTTCCAGGTCCCAACAAAGCCATGCGGCCAGAGAGGCGCGTTGGCGGCTAACCCTGGCTTACATATACCGACATAGCATGCCCGCGCTCGCTAGTTCGCCAATACAGGCCAACCTCGGATGGCCGACTTGAGATAGCTAGTGCGGGGGAAGCGCCGATCTGGGGCCGATACAACAGTTGGCCGGCAATATGGTTCACTCAGCAGAGCCGAAGCAACCACTGACAAGCTCCCGTTTGGAGTAGCTAACCCTGCAAGCTCGGCTGTGCCTTGCTTCTTTTCCAAGGTTGCGCAATTGTATCTTTTATCTTTTTTTTTTTCAACTTCTTCTTCTTTGTTCTTCTTTCCCAGTCACCTTTTTCCTCCTGCCTGCATCCGAGACCCGTCGGAAGTTAGCTGTTTAGAATTTCCTGTTCTGGATTGCCGAGACGGCAGGGCCTGCTAGGCTCGATGTGGCAACATTCTCGGCCGAAAGAGTGGGCTGTCGAGCTCCACGATGTCCGATCATAATCAGTACATTATTAGCCTTGGTGATTGGCGAGTGCTCGTTGTAGGGGACAAGAAAAAAAAAGGTAAACAAGTAAACTAGTAACTCATTGATTGTCACTGTATAATGTATGAATAAATACTTGCTAAACTGAGCCGAATGCATGTATACCTTTTCTCCAAAGGTTGATTAAGTCGCTACGGAGGTTGCCTGCCTGGTCAGCCCAAGCTTTTTTTTTTAAAAAAAAAAAGAAGAAGAAAAAAGAAAGAAACAAGACGCTAAAGTGCATTAAAGGAATAAAAAAAGGAAGCCATGTTTTGGCGTTTTGTTGAGGATATCGCAATCAATTGAGTGCATAAATAATTGCAATGTGTTCCTAATACCGCAATCGATGATAAGCATCGTGGCTTTAGACGTGCGTATTGGAAGTATGCGCCTTCTTATCTCATGGCATTTTTAGGTCTTGTTGGATAGCACATCAGCAAAAGCAAAATGAAGACATTTTAATGTCTCGATGAAGTAAATCTAATTTGTCTCACATCTTTCACGACTTGGGTTATCTCGATTTTGCAACGCTTGTCAATACTAGCAAGGAGAGTGGAATGATCTTCGCTCTACATCTCATGGCTAGCACACCGGAAACTACTGCTCGAAACGAATTGATCTGGTCTAGCATAAACGTCGACATGAGGATAAAAAGTATCAGGCATGCTATTACTGCAACATCGAGATATTAGGTTCAACGGTTGCGGCAAATTACCCGCTCCCATATCTTGGTGTTGTGCAGGGTCTGACTCGCTTTGTTGCTACGTCTTGTCATCCCAGGCACAGGGTATAAAATGCAAATACAACTGACAGCTAGCTGGAATACGGTGACACTCAAATACAACACCAGATGTTCCGCCACTAATCAGGTTGAAAGCTGTGCTTTCAGAGACAATGGTGTTGTACCCATCCACGGAGGTCTTCATCCTAGTGCAGACCTAACTTTGACAGCACGGTGCATCTACCACTTTGACTGTACGCCTATTGGTTGCAGTATGAAGGCTTAAATCGAGCTGAACATTATAGCACCAAGTCTTCTCGTAAGGAACCTTAATTAAGAATGAACATTTCAACACCGTCGTCATCGTTCATCATTGCCACTGATGCGCCGTGAACCCCAACCCGACGCAATATCAGTATTTGTCAAGCAAGCGATTGCTGGGCTGGTCAAAGTGGACACTTTATGGACAAGTTATTGGGACGTAGTTCTTGCTTTTTATTTTTATTTTTGCGGCAGCTAGTGTGGCGCTTAGGAAAAAAAGGAAAACGATAGACTTGTTCCAGGCACTGCCGCATCAAGCCGGCGTGCTGGAAAATACCACGATCTAAGGGAAAATGGGTGGAAGAGGCAATTTTTTTTTTTTGGTGTCTGTGACATATAACGCAATGATGGGTGCAGAGATTGGTTTCGGAAAACTCGAAGAGTGCTGGTTGGCGAGATGTGTTTATGATGGTTTCAGTGTCATGAGAGCGAATCATGCGCCAGCGGGCGCAAAGTCATTGGTCTTCGAGACCATGGCTAGCTCGCACATGACGACTCCCCAAGACAAGACAGGCCAGAGGGTGCCTGGTGGCTTGCTCGGAACGTGCTGGTGCCGGCGCGCCGCGACGTACAGTCACAGCATGTGGTTAAATCAGAGCGAGACTGCGCGATGGGAAATTCCGATCCAAATGGCCGAATCCAGCCAAGTGGGCGAACCATCTGGCGTCTCGTCGCCCTGCTGCCCATACGTCAAAGGGGCGGGGGCGCTGGCGGAATTGCAGCCCCACCATCCACCACCTACGCCTCCATTTCAGCCAGTCGCAGTAGCCAGTCGCAGCAGCAGACAACGGGGTACGTACCCCCCCGGCAGGGGTGGCACATCTGCTTTTAGCAGGGAAGCTCTACTGCTGCTGGGCCGCTTCTGCACCTGGCCCGCTGCACCTGCACCTTGCCAGTGGCTCGCTCCTCGCCCCCAGAGATTGTGAAACTAGGTGGCCAAACGTCAGGAGCTGGAACGGACCCAAGGCCACACACCCAAGGCAACACCCAACAACCTCCGTCGCCTGGAGACCTGCTGCCTCCGCCATCATCGCCATCGACTCGACGAGCCGCCTCACCGAGCACAACCGGCCCATGCTCCCGGCCTAACCTCGTCTCGCCCTCCGCCTCGTCACCTCCGCCGCCGCGAGCTTGGCCCTCCACCTACCTCCCACTTTGCTTCCACCTTTGACCCCCATCGCCGCCCGCCTCGTCGACCGACCTCTCCATCGCCAACCTCGACTGCCCCTCGACTCCCGAATTGAAACATGCTTTCGAGCCCCTCGCGCCCTGTCGCTCCAGCGTGATCGATTGCACCCGTTCCCGTCTCCCCGCCTCGAGGCCTAGTTGTTGTGCCCATGGACCGCGCAAACGGTGGCGGCGGCCCCGGCGCGGCTGCCAGCAGGGCAGAGCGCTTCGAGGACGAGAAGCGTCGCATCATCGACAGCTGCTTCAACAAGAAGGATGTCGATGGCTCCCGTAAGTGCACATTGTTCGCCGGCAGTCGCTCGCCACTTTGTCCGACGCTTCCTCCCGCTGGCTTTCAGCTCACTTTGAAACTTAGTCCTCGAAACCTACATCACCCATATCCGAATCACCGAATTCTCGTCTCATCCTTCTTCACCTCCCCCGCCCCAAGCTCGAAACCCGGAAGTACAGAAACCTCGAGTCATCATCGTAGCTGTTCGTAAATCAGGCCGTGTTCGCATGCACAAATCCAAGGAGAACGCCAATGGTACATTTTCGATCGGCAAGACATGGAACCTGGATGACCTCACTCATATCGAGGCCTTTTCCGGGCCGAATGTCAACCCATCCCACCGCGAATGGGTCGGCGAAACTGGCTTTGTCGTGACACTCGGCAAGACCTACTATTGGCAGTCTCAGTCGGACAAGGAGCGGAAGTTTTTTATTGCCAGCCTAATCAAGATTTACAGCAAATATACTGGTGGCAAGTGCCCGGAGCTTGGAGGTTTCGACCCCAGGGAATTGGAACAAGTCATGGGAGCTGGGAGGCGTCCAGCAGCCTCTGGCGCTTCTCGACCACCTCCTCCCGCTCAGCCTCCCCATGCAGACAAGCAGGGTCCCAGCCAGCCAAATACGGCGCCTTCGCCTCGGTCTGCCCCTCCTGTTCCCCCTGTGCCTTCAGGTCCTCCGCTCAGAGGCAACCCCGAAAACCCCCGTTTCGCGAGGACTCCTCCAGTTCGCCCACCTATCAACGGCACCGGCTCTCCTGCTGGCAGCGTAGATTCTGGCGCCTCGAAGGGTGCGCTTCAACCTCCATGGATGGCCCAGAACAACAAGAGCCAAGATTCAATCGCCAATTCCATGGCCGGGAGGAGCGACGATGGCTCCAGCATACCTCCTCGATCACGAAACGGCATGCCCGGCCCGGGTGCCTTGGGCCGATTTGTAGACCCTCCTTCACCTCGATCAGGACATCAGCAACCCCCGCAGCAGCCTCCGCAACAGCAACCCCCGCCACAACTTCGCCCTCAGGCATTCCAGCCGCCAGATAGGCCTCCTCCGGAGCGAAGAAGGCCCCCTATGGATCCAACGCGCCCCCAAGATCGAGATTTGGTTCCTCCTCCGTTGCTAAGCCCAGGAAAGAGGCCAGATCCTGTGGCACCACCCCCAAGGAGCACCGAGCGCGATCGTCTAGGCTCCCGACAGGACTCATCAAGCAACAAGTCGGTTGCCCCATCTCTGCCGGAAAGCTTCAGAGACCGTGACCGAGATGCTTCAACACCTCCTTCACGCGGCACACCAGATGTTGACCCTTCGCCCAAGACCTCTGCCAATGCTTCGCCCAGAACAATGTATACCCAACCTACACCCTCCCTCAAAGCCCCTTCTGCAATTTCCTCGTCTGGATATGCGAACCATTCATCATCACCCAGTCCGACCAACGTATCAGCTCCCGCTCCCTTCCTGCCCCCTGAGCCTCGAGCTGCCCCATCAAATCTTTCTCCAGGTATTTCCCCAGGTGTTTCTCCAGGCGCTTCTCCGGGTGTCTCCCCCGGCGCCTCTCCAGGAGCTCCCCCGAGCGGGTTCCGGAGTGCTCCTCCTCGAGATGTTTCTCCAGGTACATATGGCGGTGGTGTTTCCCCTGGCGTTTCTCCAGGTGTTTCCCCTGGCGCCTCTCCAGGGGCTCCCCCAAGCGGATTCCAAAGTGCTCCTCCCAGAGATGTTTCTCCGGGTACATATGGTGGCGGTATTTCCCCTGGTGCCTCTCCGGGAGCCCCCCCTAGCGGGTTCCAGAGTGCTCCTCCTCGTGATGTTTCCCCGGGTACATACGGCGGCGGTATTTCTCCTGGCGTCTCTCCCGGAGCGTCCCCTCGAGCTCCTCCCCGTGCTTTCCCTGCCGCCGCTCCCCGAGGTGTTTCCCCCGGTACTCTGCATAGTGGCTCTGCAGGTGTTTCTCCCGGTGCCTCCCCGGGGGCCCCGCCAAGCGCATTCCCCGGAGCCGCTCCAGGTCCCTCGCCAGGTGTTTCACCTGGCGCTTCTCCCGGTAACTCTCGAGCCGCCTCTCCAGTAATCTCACGTGCCGCGCCTCCCGCCAGGCCGAAGCCTGAATCGCCAGCTCCAGCGCCAACACCACCGCCAGTGAGACCACTGGTGGAATCACCGGAGCCGTCGTCCAACAAAGATACTTCTGATGCGGCGTCGGATTCTGAAGAAGCACGCCCTGGTTTGGGCCCTATGATTAAAGCCAAAAAGTCCAAAGGCGAGATCGCCGGTGCCCTGTGGAAGGCTGCTTCGGCAGCGTCTGCCGCAGGAGCCTTTAAACCCCGGCGTGGTGGTGCTGGAGAACGTCTACGACAGCTCCAAAGTAAGGGGGAGGAAGGTCCCGATGGCATCACTGGCGTTGTTCCGGCTCCATCCAGGGCCCAAGATGCACCCAAGGAGCCCGCTAGGGACTCGCCTCAGAATGCGCCTGCGACTCCTGAACCCCCCAAGATCACAGCAAAGTCGCCCCATCGTAATTCACTTGTGCCCGAGGTGAAGGTTTCCGTCCCAAGTCGACCCAATAGCTCCCATGGCCCAGTCGAGGAAGTAAAGAAGGCGAAACAAGCTGAGAAAGCTGACGCCCGCCGCCGCTTCAACGCAGGCAACGATGTCAAATACTTCCAGTCTCTAGGTATCGACTCGACCGTTCTGGACGATAGGAGCGAAGAGTTTTGCAAATGGTTAGACCACTTTGGATGGATCCCCGGTGAACAGATGCGAACAAACCAGGTGGAGGATATGCAGATTGAGCTTGAGCGTGAGTTGAACAAGGCACAAGCTGGTGGCTGGCTGGCTCGGTTCCGCGAGGAGGATGAACGCGTCGATGCCATCAAGCTGGGCATAGACGTCGCCATTGCAGAATGCGAGGAGCTTGACAACCTCTTGACTCTGTACTCTGTTGAACTTTCGGTAAGTTGAAAGGAAAGCAAAAGCTGTACAAGCTGTACTAACAATGGCCAGACCCTTCAAGATGACATTACGTACATTGAAGCTCAAGGCCAAGGTCTTCAAGTGCAAACCGCCAACCAGAAACTGTTGAAGAAGGAACTTGAGTCCCTTCTCGAGACTTGCTCCATCACTACTTTCGACCTCAATGCACTGAGGGTGGCACCGCTGGACACTACACGCGGGCTTGGCGAGGTTGAGGCCGCTCTTATCACCCTCTTCAAGGCTATGATGAAGATTGATCCTACTCTGAGCGGTGAGCAAGGCAAAGATGTCACCTTGGACTCAGACCAGACGGGCTTCAACATGGACTATGGCCAGATGAGAATTGTTCAGGAGAAGAAGGAGACGTACATGCAAGAGAGCACATACTTTGTGAAGCGATTGATCGATTTTATGACAAAACAGTATGATGCTGCTTTTAACCAGACAAAATTAGCAATGGAGGGGGCGCTCTCGAGAAAGGTCGATGCAAACCACCACGACTTGGGTCGCGACGTTTTGTGGAAGTACCATCCCCTGATGCTATACGCCAGAGACGTTGACCTAGAGAATTGGAACCGCATGATCCAGATTTACCAGGATAAGAGCCAGCCCGTCTACCGAGTCGAGTTCCAGAATGTGGTTGCCATCTGGCGCAAGAATGCACGGAAACTCACTGGCGAAGAGGCAGAGCTGCTCTTCTCGACCCAGAATGAGAAGCACCACCAGGAAAGCGGCGTCGCCAACACTGCAAGGAAGCTGACGGTGAAGCGAAGTCAGACGCTGGCTCGAGCCCTTCGGTCGCCACGCGAAGACGGCAGCCACGGCCGGGCCACTCCCGTGGAGAAGACGAGCAGCGACAGCAGAAGCTTACCATATGAAGTGTTTGCGGGAGTCATGGATGACTTGCTGCCGTTGGTGCAGATGGAACAGAACTTCATTGTCGACTTCTTCCACGCAACAACGCTGGAGCAGATCGACTTCCCTGACTCTGTAGCAGCCTGCGAACCCCAGGAGCGTCGTGGCGGCGATCTCAAGCGACCTCGTCTAATGGAGCCGGATCGTGATCTGGCCCGCCGCATCACACGTGCCATGGAGGTGATTTTCGCATTTTTAGAATCCGAGCTGCAACGGCTCGTGGAATGGGTCACAGGACAGGATCCTCTGTAAGTTGAAGGATGCGGGCACTCAGTGTTGGAGCGGCAACTAATGATTTTGCAGACAAGGAGTCGGTATCCTTACATCTTTGGAAGGAAAGTTGGGCCAGATCAGCCAGTCCAACCAAGATTTCCTCAATGCGCTCATCCAGAAACTGCATGGGCACTTGGAGGGAAAGTTTAAGAAGTTTGTTGATGAACAGATCCGCGCAATCGAAGAGACAAAGGTCAAGATCAACAAGCGCAAGGGTGTCATTTCCTTCATCCGCGTGTTCCCTCTATTCTCGGCTGCTGTGGAGAATATGGTGCCGAGTGACGATCCCAACCTATCAACTCGACGAACGATTGACCGCGAATACGACCGCATACTAAAGACGATGTTTGATTCGCTCATGGTGATTGCTCGCGAGAACCCGGCTGTCAGCGTCACGAGCGGATCGGCAGACCCCGAGGACAAGGAAGCCCTCAACTTCCACATTCTCCTTATTGAAAACATGAATCACTTCATCGAGGAGACGGACACGAAAGGATTGGAAGTGCTCGAAGAATGGAAGGAACAGGCCAATACCACATACCACGAGCACATGGACCTCTATCTCAACGCAGTCATGCGACGACCTCTGGGCAAGGTGCTTGAGCACCTGGAGAATATGGAGGCACAGCTGCAGAGCGGCAAGTCGCCAGCCTCTATTGCGGCACAGCCTTCCAACAACAAGACGGTGTTCAACAAGGTGTTGGGCAACTACGACTCGAAGGAAATTCGCAAGGGTATTGAAGCGCTACGAAAGCGAGTAGAAAAGCACTTTGGCGATGCGGACGATCCAGCACTCAGCCGAGGCCTGGTAATCAAGGTTCTGACGGAATGCGAACGATTCTACGAGGATGTGGAGACGCGTATTGGACGAGTGACGACGGATGTGTATGGAGGAGATGTTTTGTTTGAATGGCCTCGGGCTGATGTCAAGGCTGCGTTCCGATAGAGCATGGCGTTGATGATGGGATAGCGTCGCGAGAACCGGTGGCATGATTGAGCGTGTTTTCAGCTGCCGCAGAGAAAACGAAATGAGATGAAACTTTGTACCAATACATAGGACACACATGGCTGACGCTGAGATGAGGCCATGTGCGAGTGGCATATCACTTGATGGAAGGTCGCAAACGGCGTCTTGTGTGGACGTGGTTTTTATTTTCAGTTGGGACATGTTGTTACATATATGTGTGTGTGAATGTTGAAGCGTCGCGGGGCAGACTTGAGCAACAGTGGATCCCGTAAGCCCCCTGTGACGTTTGTCCCTCGCTGTGGCCTGGACGCCCGCAAGCAGACATGGATGATGACGACGGGCGTATGCATAATTAGTTTAAATTCAAGGCACAGGCACGCGTTGAAGATCCAATTTACGCGACGCGTTCGCGGTTGGCACTTGACGTTCCGGGGCCGGGGAGCCCCACCCAGCGAAGCGGCGGCAGGGCAGGGCAGGGTGGGTGACGAAGCACCAGCTCATTGCATGAAACTCGCAACTCTCAACACAGACCAGACCAGACCAGACCAGACGCCGTGAATGACGAGATCCAGCAGCGCACCGCTCACTTGGCTGCCCTGCATCACATCGACGACCGGTCAAGAAAAGCTGCGCATCCAGCAGCCTCCGTCACCATGTCCCCGCAGACCCGCTCACGCCGTGTCCCACCCCCGAGCCGGGTCTATCGCTCAACACCCGCACAGCAGCAGGCCCAGTTCCCGCCGCGACGAAAGGTAGTTCGCACATACGGGAAACAGAAGCGCAAGAAGGAGCCAGTGGCCCCTGCGAGGTCGTTGCGCCAGCAGACCCTGACCCAGATTGACTTTGTGTCGAGCTTCGAGGAGGACGCCGAACCCACCGTTTTTAGCGACAGCGATGAGGACATTCAGAAGCGGAGCGACGACGAAGTCCACGCCGACGAAGACAAGGAGAACCACAGCGCAAACGATGACGACGGCAATGACGAAAATGAAGAAGACGAGGGGCTAGTCTCAAGCGGGAGGAAGCGAAGGGCGAGCTCGAAGACGGCCACGACCAAAAGGAAACGAAGCAAGCGAAGACGCACCCTCGATGACGACTCGGAAGGCGAGCCTTCGGTGAAGCAGGAAGATGAACCGAACCGACGCAGGACGCTTGGCGACCTTCCGACTTCCAGCTACCACACCCAGACCCTGACGCAATTGTTGGGCCGGGACCCCACCAACGCTCTGTACATCAAAGACTCAGAGGACGAGGACGAAGATGACGATGGCTTCCGCGACTGGCTGCACGACCCCACGAGCCCAAGCCCCCTCCGCCACCGCCCAACCAACGCATCACCATCAACGCAGCGGCGACTGCGATTTGTATCTCCAAAAGCCCAACCCACACCCACACAAGGAAATGAAGCGGCATCAAGTCGGGCTGCCGACCGCGAAGAGTCGATTGTGCCCCAGACTCCGGCCAAGCGAACCAGGCGTGACGAAATCCCCTCCTCAAGTCAGCTCTCTACGCCCGCAAGCGTAAATTTCATGATTGATCGCTACGGCGCACCAAATAACATCGCCTCTCCTCTCAAAAACAAGTCATCGCCCACACCGAGGTCCATTCTCAAGCAGCTGCCGGGGAAGCCCCGAACCTCTGTAACGCCCCGGCGCAAAGAGGTGGTGATCCAAGACTCATATGCATCGGAGAGCTGGAACACGGGGGAAGTAACACCACTTCGCAGCCAGGTCCTCGAGTCCCCCAGTGGAAACAAGACGCCATCAGAAGAAACGTCATCAGCGGGAGATGAGATGGACACTCCGACCAAACCCCGACGAAGGGGAGAGAGCGCTGGCCCGGGCAGTGCGAAGAACACGCCGGGGGGCTCAACGCCAAGAGGGAAAAGAGTCTCGCCTCGAAAAGCACGCAAAAACGCTAGCTTGGAGGAAATTCCTGATTCGGATGCCGATGACGATGACTTTGAAGTTTTTGACGACCAAGATGAAGACGAACAGGAGGAAGAGGAGTTTGTTGCCGGCCCAGAGACGCAGTTCATCATGACTGAGATTGCATCTTCCGAGGAGGACTCTGCCAAAGAGAACAAAACACCACCATCTATGCCCGCCGATGAGGACGATCACGGCGTGGTTGCCTCCTCAGCAACATCCAGATCTCGGCAACGCCCTACATCTTCACCGCCACCTCAGGCGCCCCCAAGTTCCCAACCCACGAGTTTGCCTCCACCTTCATCACCACCAAAGCTACCGCAATGCTCAGAAGACAACCGACCCCGCCTCCGCAAACCCCTCCATCAACCCTTTACCCATAATGCCACCCAAACACAACCTCTGGAATCGCAGCGCGTGCCCCTTGCGACGCTGCAGGCTCTCCCACCCCCTTCAGCCCGCACCGACATTCTCCTCCCGTTAGATCAGGGCACCCTCTTGTCCGTTATTGAAGGCTTCGAGTTGCACGTGGTGCTCCCCTTCAAGGTGCCTGCGCAGGTGGTTCGCTTCTGGCTCTTTGACGGCGCGATGCTGAGGTACATGGCCTGCTCAGATGCACGACGTGTTGAAGGGCCTGGCTCGTGGCGACACAACCTGCCCCAAGTGTACGAACTGAACAACCCCGTCTCGGAAAGCGACATGCGCGAGGAGGAGTGGATGGAAGGCGAGATTGGTCGATACGCCTACTTGCCGCCGGCCGTGGTAGGGCAGCTCATGTGGAATCTTCGACACGCCATTTTTGGTGAGGGAGACGAGGGTGCTGAAGACGAGAACGAGCCGGTGCAGCTTCTCCCCAGCTCTTCAGCACCACCTCGTCTCAGGGGTAAGAACCCAACACCAACGCCCAGCATGAGCGTCTCGCAGCAGGTCGAGGCACAGCTTCAAAGCGACATCGCCCAGTCGACGCAGTTCCCCACATCCGACGACATTCTCGTGCCCTCGACGCCTGAGAACGAGGGGAAGCAGAATACTGCCTCGGCCTGGGCCCCATCCACCATGCCCACCAGAGCTACTACTCCATCCAGATCCTCCACCGTCAAACGCCCCTCTCACCGCCCGCCACCGGCCTCCTCCGCCTCATCCCACCGCACCGCTCGCCCGTCCATGAACCCTCCTCCAGCCGCTGCCGCCGTGCGCCCCTCCCAGGCTACAACCGTCTCGCAGGCCTCAACACCTGAGAAGCCATCATCGTCTCACCGCCGCCTCCCCTCTTTTCCTCACCTTCACTCGTCAAGCAGCCTCGTCTTCCAAGACGAGTCCCCCCTCAACATGCCTCCGGGTTTCCACTCAGGCTCGGCTGCTGCCGCTGCCGTTGCTGGGGCTTCTTCCCAACTTCTGACAAAGAGCCAGATGTTGCCAGACAGCCTGATCTGCGACGACGAGCGCGAGCCCCCGGAGATCTGGGACTCGGATGAAGATGCCGATGCCCAACTGTAGACTCTAGAATATGGAGTCGCACTTGCTTCGTTTTCTGTTTTTCTGTCTGTTTTTTTTTTGTATTTGTCCGAATCGGGTTTCTCTTGTCCAAGAATGAACCCCCTAGTTGTTGAAAGTATCATGTTCAGGTATACAGACCCAATTGGTCCAGGAAGAAAGGAGTGTTGCATTATGACGAACAAGAAAGATTCTAAAGGTTTAACGTATCAACCCTCAAATCATGGTTGGTTTGGCGTCGAGGTTGTGTTTTTTTTTTAAGTAGTCTGGGACATCCTCAGAACATACCCCAGCATGGGCAAGATCCATAGTGCGATAGAACAAAGTATCAAAGCAATTCTTATCATGTCATATTCAATCAACGCAGCCTACACAAACACACCCATGTCTTCATACAAGGCAGTGATAATCAAAATTGAACAAGTCAAACACACTCAATTTCATCTCTATGAACTACTTCAACCTGCAATACTCGCACACCATTTTTGCCCTCGAGACAAACCACTCGGCCCCCATGACGGAAAAGTTTGGAAACCCCTGCCTTTACCGTTTCATTCCTGCGATTTCGGTATAAAATCCCTGCGCCTAATTACCCCTTCCATGCATTTGTTTGTGTGAGAGCGCATAGGGGCTAACCCTATTCTATTCCGTCCTCCGTCCATCAACAAGGGTTCTTGTGTTCATTTCGTGAGAGGTATCAAAGTGAGCATGAGCGCGGTTGCCATGCTTTTTTTTTTCGGGGAAAAAGTATAAATATCGTCAACTATATGTGTCGTCATGGTTTCAAGGGTTCTCTTTGTGTTGCCGTCACATCACGAGCACATCATCAGGCCGTGCATGTGATAAGCGATTCATCCTTACAGGGGTTAAGCTGGTCTAGGACAGATGGAAAGCTCCCTGGCCTTCCTTGACTGCGGTAGACAGCTGCTTCCTCATCGTCTCCACATCGGTATAATCGGGAAGCTTTAGGTAGTTGACGCACGTCATGACACTGGGGAGATAATCGTCAGACGTGTAGGGGTGCTCACTGGGCTTGCAGACCACTGTGAACATGGGTGTCAAACTTTTGAAGCCTAGGTTTTTTCTTTGTCAGTACCGTTCCCAGGACTATTAATGCAGGGACTTACCTCCAATGGGAAGTTTAGGACTTCCGGTAGTGAACTGCAAAAAGTCCCGACGTTGGGCAGGGTCAAACTCGCTCATGATTTGTAGCAAGTTCTTGACGCTCTTGCTGTCCATGTTGTATCCATGATCAGCCTTGATGGAATCAAGAAGGGCTAGATAATTCGTCAGCGCACTATTACCATCAAGTGGTACAAAACAAACTTACTCTCAAGGGACCAGTCTTCATCCACTCGGCCGAAGAGGGTCACAAGTTCATCGGGTGTAAAAGCGCTCAGTGCAGAGTACGGGAATACCTGTGAGAACCCGACTTGAAAGGCATCAACCTGGCGGCGCACACCAGAACCAAGCGTCATATCAATCACTTTTTCCAGGTACGAGTCGACATTATCGATGGTCACTCGTTTCTGTGCACCGTTATCCTCCAGTTCGATGCCGGGGTATCCAGGCAGGGTAAAATCGAGACAGAGGTCGTCAAGCTTGACTTCATCGATGACGATTTCTTCTGTGTCCGCCACTTTCTGGGCCGGTGTGCGTTCGGGATCCTCGTCAATGGCCTTCTTTGCTAGTGCAAACTTCTTGATAGTCTTCAGTGAGCGGGCCAGGCCTGGGTCAACAATCTTGACCGCCCCCAAAGATGGTTTGACTCCTGTGGCACTGCCATCTCCAATACGGAAGAAAATGGGGTTAAAATGGATGTCAATAATACGCGAATCAATCATTGAGCGAGCGACAAACTTTCCGAGCATCTTGAAAAGATGCAGAATGCGCTCTCCATTGGGAGTCAAGGCTTCCTCATCGCTCAGGGGTCGAGGGAACAATCCGGCACCACCAGAGACGAACTCTTCAGGGCCATTTGAGTCCATCTCGCGCCAAAGCTTCAGCTTCTTCTTGAAGAATTCCTTAGAGACGGTAGAGTAAAATTCGAGCGTCGGTCCCAGACCAGTACCGACTTCCTCAAAATACTCGACTTCCAGGATGCTCTGTGAGGCGCCATACAACTCCATGACTTTCAACGCCGACTCAAGGATCTTCTGTCGAGATATCCGTACCTTTTGGCGCTGGAGTCGGCCAAGGAAAGGGCGCTCATTGTTGCGGTCCCGTCGGCTCTCTTCAGCAGACTGAGTATTCTGCCATCTGGCCATTGATCTAGCGTATCCAAAAGAAGTGGATTGGAGGAATAAGTGCCGGGTCTCAAATGGGAAGAGGAATGGATACAAGCGAGCAAGATCTTCTGACCAACTGGGCAGGCAGTTGCTTGCCACAATCAAAGGTTCCTCCAGCTGACGGTTGAGCTTGGCTGTGAGCTTTGTGTTGACGAATTGAGATAATGGCTCAACATTCAGGCCAACAATGTTAGTCTTGTGTTCAACCAGAACATCTTCGATATTGGAGTTGAGGTCGTGGAGGATGTTCAGCAGCCTTAGAATAGATGCTGTCGTGGGGTTCTTCGCCAGCGAGGCAGGAATGCCATTCTCGTCCTCTCCGTCAGTCTCTGCATTTGATGCAAAAGACAGCGACTCAGCAGGCGGTGGCCCAGGGACTCGCTTGAACTTGATAGGATGCACCGTGGACCAGATGCTTCGGCTTATGTGCTCATCAGAGTTGGACGCCGAGTTGTGAACCGCACGATAGATTGTTGTCTCGTTGGGAATAAGCTTGCTGTCCAGTGAAAACTCGATATGCCAGTCTTGGGGCACGGCTTGGAGAGCCGAGGCATACGACATTGGCCGCGAGGCCGCGGTCGATGGTGTCGGTGTGCCGTGGCTCGGGGGTGGCGGCCCTGTGTTGCGAGCTGGAGCAGTTCCAGTGGGAGTCGCAACCCTTGTTCCGTCTTCTTTACGGGCGGTGATGTGGCCGCCAGTAGCAACCTCCATGTTAACCGCAGAAGTATCCTCTGGCGTTGAATTATCCTCAACATCCTCTTCTAACTCGCCAACGATAGCATCAAGTGCACTGCTCTCTCCAGCATCGTCATCATCGGTCAGCTGTTTCTCATCAGCGCACTCCAGCGTGTCTTGCATCTCCTCATCATCTCCTGGAGGTCTTGGGTGAGGGGGTGTGTCTGCTGAAGCTGCCTGGCGTCTTGAAGAACGTCGCAAGAGAGTCTTGTCCTTTGAAGAGCTGGCGGGTTGGTCTGGGGTAGCAGGTGTGCGAGATTGCCCGCTAGTCTTTCTCGTCAGACGAGAACCGGAGGGAGTTGGGGCGGAGGGCGGAGGAGGCGGGGGAGGGGCAGAGCCGCTACCAAAGGGGGGTCGATCACTAACGCCGAGACGAGCTGCGGCGGCGCCGCTCAGTGGGAGACCGGCCGAACCAGCCATGGCAGCAAGCGCTCTGGACAGGCCATCTCTTCGGGAACCACGTGGGCGTTCGGTCAAGCTGATTCGTGGGCGAAGATAATCATCCAGCGACTTGAACGTTGCGATAGCGTGAATCGAAACCATGATATTACGGTATGGCCGGGGAATATCTGACTCTTCATCGGCAATCAGACGAAGGCGAATTTGTTTGCCTAGCATAGAAGCCGGGCTACTATGATTCCCATCAAAGGTGTTATGATGCACAGTGATGACCTCAAAGTGCTCTGACCTACTGAGCAGGTCCTGGAGCTTGTGGATCATAACGCTGAAGGGGGTTGCGGGAGACTCGGCAGTGGCCGTCTTCGGTTTTGACTTGACAGTGTAGCCCATAAAGACCTCGAGGAAGGTTGACTGAGCAGCACGAGCCAGCTCCTCATCAGGGTTACTAAAGACTTCGAGGAGGACACGAACAAGACCTGACGCCAACAGCTCAGCGCTTGTGACGCTCTCCAACACATCTGTATCGAAATAAGAGGCCAGCTTTAAGAAAAGTTCGGCTCCCTTATCAGCCAGAATGCTACCTGGTGTTCTTTTCAGATAAAAGGTCTCCAGCTCCACAGCCAACCTCGACAAGGCATCCAAAATTTGAGTTGCCTTTTGTTTCATAATCTGGCCCTGACCCTCGGTTTCATGCGTATCAATGAGCTTCTTGGCTACTTCACGTATACGAGACTTCATGGATCGAACATCGGAGACGTAGCGATGCAGAGGGGCTTCCAAAGACATGGTAGATCCTCGAGAGCTCACTGGGGACATGTCGTCACCGTGTGCTTCATTCGCATCCTCGTTCTCCTGGTCATTCTCTTCATCTTCGTCGTCATTGTCAGAGGATTCTTGTCCTTCGTCATCCTCATCATCGCGCTCAGAATCCTGATCCAAATTTTCGTTCTCCTCTTCTCCTGATTCAGCAGCATTGTCAGGCGGGTTTTGTACATTTTCGCCATTTTCATTTTCCACCGTTTCAGGCTGGGGTTCAGTTGGCTCCTCCTCATTGGCGATCTTGGTAATCTCCAGGAAGACGCCTTCGCGATAGAATTGGTAACGGTAGATTTTATCGAGTCGGCTGAGCAAGAGTTCGGTGGCTTGCAATCCGAGCATGACGAGCGACGGGTGGTCCTGCTGCGAGAGGATGGAGGCCATGAACGACGCGTAAGGAACAGGAGTCAATGCCTCTACGAGGATGCTCTCATCCAAATTCGACAACATCTTGAGCTGCGCCGTGAGGACCTTTTGGCGGACGCTGAGGTTAACGGTGCTGGAAAATGCGTCCGTAAGAGTAGGAAAGATGATGAGAGCGAATCGGCGGACTTCATCTTTGCATTCTTCCAGAAGTTCAACACGCTTGTCATTGGCAGTTCTCCGGCTCCTTCCACCTCCTGAAGACGGTGTGATGGGCTCTGCTGAGGTTTGAAGCTCGACGAAATCACCAAAAGCCGGGTCTGCATTCCGAGGCAAACTGGGAAGGAGCTCGCAGATAACATTGAGTGTCTCAATGATCTGCTCTCTGGGTCTATGGATAAGGGCTTGCATGATAACCACGCTGTCGAGTTTGGAAGCAACATCCTCCGTACCAGTAGGGGGGGAGACACCGGTGAGAATCTGATAAAGCGTCTCGACGACATTAAGCTTGAAAAGCTCTGCGGAGAGGCGAGGGCTTGCGCGAGCAGTGAATGCCAGCACACGAAGGAATTGTGTGTGGATGTTTGAGCTGATCATATTAGTGGTGCCTGGGACCAAAAGTCGCAGAACAGCTTGGAGCAAGTCGACGCTGACCAACTCCTCGAGCTTTGAAGGGTGGTACTTGAAGCTCTCAACAATCCCGGAAACACAGAGGGATGCCTGTTCTACTACTCGCTGGTCATTACTACTCAACACATTGAGAAGCGTCGGCATGACATCGCGAACGACGCCAAAAGAATCCTCTGGGATGTTACGACAGCAGTTTGCCGCTGTAGTAACGGCGGTTCGCTGAGTACCAGTGGCGAAAAAGTCAAGGTATGATAGGCAGGCCGTCAAGCCACCCTCACGAACGATGCTGTTTGGATATTCAACTGAAATCTTCTCGAGGGTGCTGAGCGCTTGCTCGGCCAAGTCGATGAAGGAAATTTCGAGCAGCTTTTGGCACAGGACCGGGACAGCATTTCCATAAACGACGTTGGCCACGCTCGCGGGAAGCGCTTCCATCAGGTTTGCGAGAGAACGGCAAGCAAGCAGCATAATTTCTGGGCTATCCTCCTTATTCATCAAAATAACCAGCTCCTTGACAAATGCATCGGGTGCAAAGTGACCTGACAAGTTGTCTTCGTTTGACACCAAGAGGATTTCAGATAGTTCCTGGAGTGCAATCAACTGGATCGAAGGATCGTCGGACCGTAGATTGTGGAGCAGTTCTCGAAGCCTAGATGTGAGACCCGACATCATGCCTGTAAGAGCTCGGAGAGTGCTGGACAGAGTCCCTGAGCCGCCTGGACCTCCAAATCCGCCAAATGGATCGTCATCGTCGTCATCATCGTCGTCCTCGTCCTCGTCCTCGTCGTATCTCCTTCGCCTCTCCTCTTCTTCACCTTCTTCGTTGTCGTCACTATCGTCATCGACCTGAGGGTCGGCGGGTGGTGGAGGCGGGGGAGGACCAGGGTCCTTAGCATCATCCGTACCAGTCATCGGGGTGTCTTGGTCGGTTGCATTATTTAGGTTTCTTTTGGACCTTCGAGTTGAGAGTGACGGGGTTGGGGCTTGATCTATGTGCAAAAAGTCAATATTGACCTTCTTCAAAACCTGGGTCCCCAAAATTGTACCAACCTTGAGAGGCATTTGAGGGCTTCTTGGTTCGGCTCGATTTACGGCTTGACGAGGCGGAAGGAGTGGAGGATTCGTTGGCGGTTACGGGCCCTGGGATTTCGTTGTTTCTGGTGGCGTCAGTCCTGGCGTGCACGTACGGGAGGGGAGGCAGCAGGCGTTGCGAACTAAGGAAGCAAAGGAATGCCAGGAATCCAACTCACTCGGGGCTATCCATATCGGCGGACGGCTTTGCCTTCCTCCGAGACCTGGATGGAGGGGGGTTGCTTGGAGCGAGGGGCGAGGCTTCGGGGATCTTCTGTCTCTTGGACCGTCGACCTGAAGAACCGGGTTGGGAGGCGGTAGAAGGGCTCTTTTCAGTGGCGGTGCCTTTTCGTTTTCGGGTGGTTGGAGTGGAAGTAGGCGCGGTCGGGACGTCAGCAGCGGCGGCTGGGGCAGCGGGAGGAGCAGGAGCGGAAGATTGGGCTGCCAGGCTCGCTGCTTGACGAGCCGAAGATCTTGTGATTCTAGAAGACATGAGTGTGCATAAGCTTGGGTCCTGTTGATGCGGATGGAGGACGAGGATTAACGAAGGCTTGGAGAAGGACAGGGAAAGAGGACGGCTAGGTGTGGTGTTGCACAACAAGGCGGAAGCGGGAAGGAGAGTGAAAAAGAGGCAAGCAGGCCGGGCCGCAGCCTCAATTCAATAAATCTGGTCGAGACGAGGAAGCGTGATGCCGCAGCCGCCGCCAAAAACGTGCGATGGAATAGATCAATCAAGGTTGCAGGCACACGAGCCGACGACGTCGCAAGACAGAAGACAGGTCAAGTCAAAGGGTAAAAGGCGGATGGGTGGCCCATTCAGCATTTGGGCTAGAAGGCTGCGGCGCCAACAGACAGATGGGTGGGCACAAAAATGTGGTGTGAACGGGTGTGAACAGGTGTGGATGTGCGTGGATGGGTGTGAATCAGGAACAAGGCCACGGCTCCGACAACTGCATCGCACCCGAATTCAAGGCTGTGGGAGTTTTGGTGGGCGGCCCCGGCAGCCGCAGCACGGCAGCAGGCTGAGGTTCGCAATGCCGGTCCCCAATATGGTGATGCAGAGGGCGGGAGGCTGCGGCTCACAGCTCCCGGCACAAGCAACGACAGGACGAAAATGACGGATAGCGATGCGGCGGCCCGGGGTGATAGAGATGAAGATGTGATGGTGATGGTGTTGCAAGTGGATGAAGAACAAATCAAACGGGAAGGAGACAAGGGTTGGCCCTACCTCTGGGAACCCGGAGATGTGGCGGCAGCCGGCAGCGTTACGATGGAGGCTGAGGATGAGGCTATCGAGGTAGAGGGAAGTCGCACTTCGTTATCACCTGCCGATGTTCGTTCTGCCATGCCCAGACTACCAACTACGCCATCAGGAGGGCAGTGGGCAGGAGCGGGCAGGCGCGGGCAGCGCAAGGCGCAGGCACAGCGGGGTTCGGATCGTGGCTTCTCCGGGGAGAGAAGATCGGGGGTCTCGCAGGTGGACGGGGCAGGAGGAGGGAGGTTTGGGCGATGCTCGATCAACGAGGGATATGGGAGAGGGATGTTGTTGGATGCTGGTGTGGGAAGAGGGAAATGTCGTGGGATGGTGCCGGCGGATGGCGGTTGGTCGTTGACGTGTGGTCACTAATCGGCAGTGGTGCTCAAGTGTCAGAAGGAGTGCTTCACAAAGTACTTGATACTGTGCTGCGGATCCACGACTCCACACTGTACAAGTCGCAGGTTGTCAGGCGGACAATGGGGGGCGGACGTTGATGGGAAGAGACCAAGAATAGGTACAAGGAAATGGATACATATACGAGCAGATGAACACATTTGCAGCATCGGTATTTGATGGAAAATAGTATTTATCTTGTAAATATTGGACCACTTATTTTCGTGTTTTTTTTTTCTTTTCTTGCAGAGTTGTGATCGAAGCTTGCGTCTTATGCCGTATCTTTGGACAGCCTCGCCATCAGATAGTGGAGTATGAGTGAACCTGGAGACCTAGAGGATGGCCAGCCCTGTACCTTGGTCCGTCCTCCACACTGTGCCACGCTGTGCCGCCTCCGACTATTCTGTTGGTGCTTGGGGTTGGCCAGTGGAGCACCTGTTTTTTTTCTATACGCAAGGCAGCAAAAAGGTTGTGCCATCCATGACTAGTACAAATCCCTCTCCCTCACCGTGTTGGTATCGCTCGCATAAACCTCATCCAACACCGGTTTGACGCTGCCCAAGCCAAAGCTTCGACCGCTTCCGGCGTGGTGCATGGTATTTTTGCTCGTTTTGGTCCCAACCCCAAAGTACCCCATCGCACTCTACGCTACGATCGACTCCCGCAAACAGCCCGCCCACTCATTCACCCCATTCAGCAGCTAATCCTGGACACTAGGTACCTAACCTTTCGTACCTTATCCGCTGAGGTCAGGCGTGCAGCTGATTCGCCAAGAGGGCCTATCATTCCGAATATATCCGTCTGTGATGGAGCTGGGCCAGCGACATAGCCGTGTGTGTAGAAGAAGCGCGGAAACCAATTCCCCAATCTTCCAGCAAATGGCAGCTTATCAATACAAGGTTGCAAGACTGGGCCGCCTCCCTCTTTTGCTTAGCTACCCTTCACCCCAAGCTCCAGTCCAGCCAGGTCAAGGTGTTTGGGGGCCAGACGGGTCCCCCCGTTTCGTAGTTTTGTGGGGAGGTCCGCCCGGGGCCACACATGGTGCGTCGAGGCGCCGCTTCGCCCACTGAAGGAGGACCCTGAAGGGCCCCTAGCTCCCTGACGGAGGACAGGGCCCAACAAGGGGGAGCATCAGAATCACCCTCACCGTGCAACTCGTCATGGCTTGTATGCATTGCCAACTGGCCCTCGTCTCACCCCGTCACGGGCTCCCAGGATAAAGGCAGTTTTCGTACAGCGAGATGAGCAATAATAACCAGTGCCACACGTCCTGCTGCCCAACCCATATGGACTCATCCACAGGAGCCCTGTTGGTTAAACTCATCCACGTGGGCAAATTCACCGTCCCAGTCATTGCTCCGTATGCCAGGCGAACAGGTCCGCTTTGCGTCCGAGCGTAGACCTGGATCCCTTGACTAACACCTCTTGCAGGACCCATGGCCCCCCACAACCCCATCACATCATGCTTCAGCGTATTTTCCATCGTTTCCATACATGTAGATAAAGGAAGCAGGCTTGTAAAAATGAAATAAAATAAAAAATTTCGACATTTTTAAAGTACATACATACATAGACACATGATTAACTCTTCCTCGCTAATATAAGTAAATCAAACCTTTAGGCTATCCTTGCCCCCTTCAAATTCCGCAACATCGTACTCATCAGGGTACTTGTCCAGCATACCCTTGAGTTCTGCCATCTGGGCCTTTAAATCATCTGTCAATTCTTCGTAGACGTCCTCAAACATGCCCCGGATCGGGGGCTTCTTTTCCCGTTCCGCATCGCTGAAGTTCTTGAGGATTTCCTTGCGCAGCGAGTCCCGCGCCTCCTTCTCCTTGGCCTCGTCCCAAATGCCCTTGGCCTCCATCCACTTGCGCAGTCGCGTGATTGGGTTGTCCCGTCGCTTCCAGTCCTCGACCTCTACTCGTGCCCGGTATGCAAACGAATCGTCCGACGTGCTGTGGTGGGACACGCGGTACGTCATGGCTTCGATGAGAACCGGCTTCCCCCCATCCTGAAGGGCCATCTCCCTTGCCTTCTTGGTTGCCTGTCTTACTGCCCAGATATCGTTTCCGTCAACGCGGATCGTGTCGATTCCGTAGCCCAGGCCACGGCTGGCGATTCCGTCACCACGGTATTGATCTAGCGTCGGTGTGGAAATGGCGAAGCCATTGTTGCGGCAAATGAAGATGACGGGGCATCCCCGCGTGGCAGCAATATTCAGCGCCGCGTGGAAGTCTCCCTCGCTTGCGGCTCCTTCACCAAAGTACGCAGCGACAACTCGAGGCTTGGTCGTCGGGTCATGCTGGCTTTGCATCTTCAGAGCATAGGCTGCGCCCGAGGCTTGTGGGAGCTGGGTTGCCAACGGTGATGAAATGGAGTGCTGTGTTCCCTGTCAGCTTAGATGGTTGTTGGCGCGTAAAACCAGCACTTACAATGTGCAACTCTTTGCTTCCGTAGTGCACCGGCATGCTTCTCCCCTTGCTTGGGTCGTATTTATTCGCGAAGAGCTGGGCCATGAACTCCTTTGCCGTCCACCCGCGCTCCCTAAACACGCCCTGCTCTCGGTATTGGCAGAACATGACGTCGTCCCGATCAAGCACACTGGAACTTCCTACGCTTACGGCCTCTTCGCCAGCACTGACCATGTAAAAGCTCAGCCGTCCCTGTCTCTGGGCGTCAAACATGATCAAGTCCATGATGGAGATGAACAGCATGTCCTTGTACAGCCGGATGACCTCCTCGTCCGATATGTCGGGGACAAACTCCGAATCCACCACGACGCCATGCTGATCAACGACCCGATAGGTGGGCAGTGCACTGTACTCGGCCGGGCTCTCAAACTTGAGGCTGTTGGTGAAGGCGCTCTTCAGCGCACCGGGGAATGAGACAAAGGCTGAATTGGGTCGCTGGGAGACGCTGCTGGCCGCTCGAACTAGGGACGGTGTCGTGTGAGTGGTGAGGGCCGCTCTCCTCGCGGCGACGTGCCGAAGTACCCGGGAAGATCTCATTTTCGATAGCAATTCCGTCTCAATTTTGCGTGTGCAAAGGTGAAAGGCTGTGCGGTGTTCCAGAACACCTCGTAATAACAGACAGGTCAGAATGATTGCCGACCGAGGCCACGGGTAGTTTGTCTTGAGCTTCGGTGTAGCGACGTCATTTGAGCCGACTCCAACCGTGTAAGCCGAGACACGAATAAGCCGCCGATTGACGATGCGGCCCGGGAGCACAAAACATGCACCGAGGGGGGTTGAATGGCACTAGGCGAGGGTCTGGACAATCCCTGTCCCTCTGCACCAGTACATTGCGACGATTTGAGCGCGCCAACATACCAAATCTACCGGATCCCATGTCATATTTAATGGGCATGCATTCCTTCACTCTCCCCCCCCCCACTAATCTGCTTATCGATCAACCCCACGTTTCGATAAGCCTCCAAACCCCTGTCGCTGGTCTGGGAGGTGGCAAGGGCTGCCACCAGCCGTCAGAATCATAGGTGCCACCCAGACAACAAACACAGAGAGCATCACCCAGTCAAAGTGCAAAATGATTGCCCACTGTTTACTTGTGCTACGTTAATGTTACTCAATTCAAGTAGAGAAGAAAACAAACAAAGCAATGCGATTTTTTTCTTCTTCCAAAACAACGCCCTGACTGCTTCATTACAATTCGTGCCCTCACACTCCATCAGCCACAGTCGACTTATAAACATCAACAAAAAAGTAAAGAAAGGCAACCCTGGCAATGACAAGCCCAGCCACAAGCATCGCGCTTCTTTTGCTGGGCCTAATCTCCTTCATTGCCCTCTTCACCTGGTTTCTGAAGGGGAAAATCCACATCTTCGCCGACGCCATCAGGGAGTACCGCCAGAAGATTCACCCCCCGCAGGCTGGAGATTCTACAGTACCCACCACCGGAGACTCCTCTGTCTGAGAGATTATCGGGGTAAAACAGAAGGCATTAATTGCCTGCAAACCTCACAGCGTTTCCGCTCCCTCCTTCTTCACGAATCACACTGAACTTCAATATCTCACTAGCCACAGTGGCTCGGACAAGGCTGAAGCGCACTCCCATGTGGCGGCCCCACCCACGGCACCAGCAAATTTCCAAATTGCTCTCAGCCTCGTATGATTGACATTCTGAGGCTTCTCGACTAACCTCGCCACCAAACAGCCCGATTCCAGTCCCGTACTCTCACCCACAATGGCTTCCCGCACAGCTCTCCGGGGCTTCTCCCGCGCGCTCAAGCCTTCCGCATGCTCCGCGCGCCTCGCCCGCCCGTTTTCCAGCACCAATGCCGTTCGAGACCAGCCCAACAGCGGCCGCACGACAACGGCCGATCGTCCTACCCACTTTGGCTATGAGACGGTGACAGAGGGCGAGAAGCAGGACCGTGTTGCCGGCGTTTTTTCCAGCGTTGCCGAATCCTACGACAGGATGAACGACCTGATGTCTCTGGGAATTCATCGCCTGTGGAAGTGCGTTTTTTTTTAAACTTGTTATCCTTTGGCCAGCTGTGCGATAACGTGGAGGGGTCGGAGAAGAAAAGTGAGAGAAACTAACGTGCAACGTTTAAAGGGACTACTACATCTCATCTCTCAACCCCGGCGCAACAAATCCCCCCGGGCAGCCGCAGCGCATTCTCGACGTAGCTGGCGGCACTGGCGATATCGCCTTTCGCCACTTGCAGCACGCGCACGAGTACAACGGCAACCCCAACGTCCACGTCACCATCAGCGACATCAACCCGGACATGCTTGCCGTCGGCCGCCAGCGCTCGCTGGCCCTGCCCGCCTCGCAGCAGGCCAACCTGTCGTTCCTCGAGGCCAACGCTGAGGTGCTGCCTCCCTCCATCGAGGACAACTCGCTGGACCTGTACACTGTGGCCTTTGGCATCCGCAACTTCTCCAACATACCCGCCGCCCTGCGCGAGGCCCACCGCGTGCTCAAGCCCGGCGGTGTCTTCGCCTGCCTCGAGTTCTCAAAGGTCGACAAGTACCCGCTCTTCAACACCGTCTACAAGGGCTGGTCATTTGGTGCCATCCCCCTCATCGGCCAGCTTGTCGCCGGCGACCGCGACAGCTACCAGTACCTGGTCGAGAGTATCGAGCGCTTCCCCAGCCAGGAGGAGTTTAGAGACATGATTGTCGATGCTGGCTTCGTCGTGGCCGGGCAGGGTTACGAGGATCTCACGGGTGGTATAGCCGCCATCCACAGGGGCATGAAGCCGCTGTAAACTTTTTTTTTAACGCGAAACCTGACACTCTTCTTCTTGGACTTTGTAGCCATGTGTAATTCTAGGTAGCTAGAGCTATAGCCAGGCGATGCGAGCGGCCTGAGAGAGGAAACGCTGCCAGTGTATAATAGAAGGGTATTCCATAGTATTGCCTTGCTCCGTCTTCCAAGCCCGCCTCAATTTCCATACACTCGTACACGATACCTGTGAGACCTACAACAAGACATCCATCCCGGCACAGAAAAGAAAACCGAAAGAAAAAGAAAAATAGAAAACGTCATCATCAATCAGGGCCCAGAATGATTTTTTAATTCTCTTCGCGACTGAACTCCATACAGGTCAAAGCTAGAAAAGCCGAATCCTCGATGCCGAAGCTCAACGGCCCCGAGATCTCATTAGGTACACATACATGAAAACGCAAGTCGAAGGACTCCTTCCTCCGGTTCTCCTGCCCCCTGGCCCCCCCGAACTAAAATCACAAGTGAACGAGAAAGGGATACGCCACAAAGGTAGCAAAATCTTGGTGTTGCAACCGTGGTCACGGGCCACGGTCAAGAAGAGACAGAAATGTGTCCATATCGAATAGTGGTCAGGTTAATTTAGTCGGCAGGCGAAGGTGCAGGCGAGGAAGTGCCAGTGTCGCCCTTAAGGCCTCCTCGGCCACGGCCGCCGCGACCGCGATCACCACCGCGGCCTCCTCGCCCACCTCGACCGCCTCGTCGGTTAGATTCCGAATCGCTGGCACCACCGCCGGCACTGCGGTAGCCGCTGGCGCTGGTGGTGCCGCCGCGCGAACTGCCACCCCAGTTTCCGGCACCTCCCCGGTTGTTGAAAGGCTTGCTGGTCTCGCGGTGCTGGAAGATCTTGACTAGAGGTTTGCTTCGATCCTCCTGGGTTCGAGTCTTGACCTCCTCGGGTAGTCGGGCCATGGCGGCGTCACGGTCCTCAGTCGTCTTAAACTGAACGACCTTGTTAGAGTTGCCCCATTTCTCAATCTTGAAAATTTTGGGCTTGTCCTCGTCGTCGAACAGGTCACGGCACTGCTCCTCGGAGCTGACATTCATAATGAACAGTCCGATAATATCAGAAGCAGGTGTCTTAGGTGCGGGCGACGACACGGGCTCGGGGCCATTGGCCGAGCCGTTAGTGCCGGTAGTAGCTGGAGGCTTCTCGTCCTTGCTGGGAGGAGGAGGAGCAGGCGAGCTGGTTGGCTGGGGGGTGGCCGGCTTGGGGGGAGCGGGCAGAGGCGTTGCCACTGCGGGCTTAGGAGGCTGGGCTGCTGAGGCCTGTCTGCTGGCAGGAGGAGCGGCGCCAGACTGGGTGGAAGGGGGGGCAGGTGGAGGAAGGCCGCCAGCAGATGCGGGAGCAGGAGTCGACGAGGATGCTGGAGCGCCAGGCTGCTGCTTGGCACCACGGTGGGAGAAATTGAAGCCTTGAGCGCGCATCTCAGTACCGATTCGACCATCCTGGATCTCCAAAACTAGGTAGCCAAAGGCGGCATCTGCAAGGTTAAAGTTCCACATGTTCTTGAAGGCGCTCTCGTCCACCTGGCCAAGAGCAGCCTGGCCAGCAACAGGACCACCAAAGGGGTTACCACCAGCAGCAGTTGTGGGCATCTTCTCGACGATCTGCAGGGCGTTCTTCAGGAGGTTCTGCTGGGCTTCGTTTTGTTGAATAGCGGGCTCCACCTCGCCCTTGACAGTCTCCCACACGTCATTGAAGGATGCTTTCGAGGCGGCAAGCTTGCCACGGTAGTGGTCAAGGGTGGGGTTAACGCTGAATTCGTTGTAGGAGCTGCCATACCGGAAGTGAAGACCAGCTGAGATGGAGAAGTCGGCCTTGAGGGTCACGGACAGCTGGTTCAGAATACCCTCACGCGCAGGGGAAGCGTGGGTGACAAAGATGCGGGTCTCGGTAGGGTCGTAGACTCGGTGCGCTGTGTCGACAAGCTCGCCCATCTGTAGAAGAGTTGTCCACATAGTTCCCTGTCCACCAGCAATAGTAGTCCGGCCCTCGCCATTGTCAAACAGCTTGTGCATGACAACGGCACCACCAAGACCAAGTAGTCTCAGCTTGACTCCACCAATCTCCAGCAGCATTGAGCGAGCCTCGTCGATGATGTGCAAGTTGTGGACCTTGTATTCGCTGGTTCGGAACTTCTCGAGCACTCGTACATCCTCACAGGCACCCCATACTGTGTAGACAGGCACATCGAGCTTGAGTTCTCCGCTGAGAAGTAGGGAAAGCTCGGAGAGGGGTAGGTCGGTCGCAGGAAATCGTGACTTGACAGGGCCAGGACCGCCTTGTTGAATGGCCTTCTTGACGGGCTCGGAGATCAGAGGTGAGTATTGGGCGACATGCTTGAGCGTCTTCTCGGCGATTCGTTCCAACGAGGTGTCATCGTAGAAGCCAAAGTCACCGGTGTGGATGATGTGGTCAGCTCGGGCCTGTTTTGCGAGGTCGTTGAGGGATCTGAGGTTTCCTGCGTCGGGGGTTTAGAGGTGGCCATGGCGCCAAAGGACAGAAGTCAGCTAACCTCGAACATCTGCGATGCACAGCACTCTGATGGGACCAGTCTGGATGATGCGGCCTTGGTTGGGCAAAAGCGGAGCAGCGCCAGGAGGGGGGAGGCCGCTCGCACCGTTTTGCAGGTAGCCTGAGCCTGGGTTATTGTACGGTCGGGGCTGGACTCTGTTAGCGACGGGCTGCCAGGGGATGGATATGCAGTCGTAGGTTCCAGGACAAGACGCCATGGTTGAGGGTGAGGCTGAGGGCGGTGATATCTCGCAAGCAGGCAGCTCGGCGCAACGGGCGAACGAGGCAGCGGACAGGGGAAGATGACGAGGGAAGGGCACGCTCGCGCGAAAAGCGAGAGCGGCGAGCAAGAGGAGAGAGATGATGCGAGGCCACGGCATGCACAGCTGCCGCCAGCCCTGGCAGCTGCCCGGCGGGTGGCAGCAGCGACGAGCAGCGATGCGGGTGCGGGTGCGGGTGGAGATGCATCTTTGGATGGTTGGACATGGACAGGGAGATGGAACTCACAGCAGCCATTCTATCAATCAACTGATGCGGGCGAGGGCAGCGAGCGAGGTGGTCGGTCGGTCGGTCGGTCGGTCGCACGGGGGGCGGATGCTCGGTGTTGAGGGAGCTCCAGGGGGTGACGATGGGTATCAAAAAAAAAAGATGGTGATGAGGAATGGAAGGATGGGAGGCAATCACGGGGGGTGGATTTTCGCAGCTCAAGCAAGCAAGGCTGGCTGGCTTGCCCAAGAGATAATTTTCCCAAAGAGAGGTGGCCCCAAAAGCTGGGACAACGACGCATGTTTCCTTTTTTGGCTTAGCTCGCTTTGCTTTTTTTTCCTTTTTTCTTTCCCCTTGCTGATGTTAATAAACAGCTACTAGGAAAATAAAATAAATAAATACAAGCTAGAAAGAATACTAATACGCAATTCCCTTGTCCGTTGACCAATATCGTCTAGGTTGTTTTATCCTAATTCTTCCTAATTACAGCGCTGTGGTGGGATTTTCGTCTTGTGCCGTGTATTCATTCACATACTACTAGTTCAAGGTACCAAGGGCAATTCCCGCCTCACACGACATGCAATGGCTAATTTTCGGCACTGAAAAAGAAAAACCAGCCTTGACATCACATGCGTCTTCCAGAAAGTACCATACATGCACAATAATTCTCTCTTTGAAACGACATCTACTTTTGGTGGCGGACAACCCAAACAAATAACAACCCTCATTTCCCCGTCTCGATCTGGACTGGCGCCGGGGACCACGGTCACTAGCTCCATATTGCGGGTCGCATGGATGTGAGCGAGCTTGCTCTTGCCATGACTGAGCCCCGGAGCAAACTGCCCAGTGCCTTGCTGCGAATTAACCCCGAGCCGTCTAACTGCTATAGCAAATGGCATGTTGCGGAAAGTCTCCAGTTCGGGCAAACGAGCTAAGCTTGTTCGCTTTCTGGGTCCCTTGGCCAGGTTGCTAGTGTCAGAATACACTGTTTGAAGCTATGTATGGTGTAAAAGCTCGTATCCAAGGTAGATGCCTACAATAGCTCAAAGCTCTGTGATAAGAAACGTGTCATATCTATCTTTTCCCTTTCATTATCTTCCAACGATGTTTTTCCTAGGGGTTACAGATCGTTACTGAAGCATGAAGATTCCCACGAATACGTACATTTTGCAGAGTTCGCCATGCCAAGAGAATTGCTTACCTCGTGGTAACACATCACATTCATCGCGCAGCTTTCCTTGTTTCCCTTTCATAGGTATTAACGAGAGTACAAGTGACGCCGTGCGCTTGAGGCTTACGCAGCCAGCAGCTTGTTTCTTGACGGGAGGGTTGTTACATGCCATAATTGTGGATAAGAAACGAAACACTTTAGTGATTCGATTCTTGAGATATATTTCCCATCTCCCTAGCGTAACAGAATTCAAGGTTCCAGCAACCCCCGCCCCCAAGGCCTCCCAGGAACCCGACTCTTAACCCAGTGCGGCTTCCTCGAGCAGGCCAAAGTGTAGGAATGCGACATAGACCATGGTCTCAAATTTCAGGGTTGAGTGAATCACAATGCACATATACCACAGATCAAACAAGGCTTTATAGTTGTTTGCAGACATCCCCTCATGTGGTGCCGCGTTCTTAGCTACTCCCTCAATAATTGTCAGGAGTGTACAACCATAGTTATATAAGTAATTTTAATGGTAACGAAAGCTACCAAATATTTGTAATGACAATTCCCTTCAGAGTTAATCCTGCTATCTCCTTAGCGAAATGTGGCAACTGGCTGCATGCCAGATTCGTCAAACCCATATAACCATTTGCGTTCTTTCGTTCTCTACTATCAGATTTCCTGCACATATAGACCATTCAGGATTTAAAGATATGCTGCACACATGAAAATACAATATGCCAGTGGATTTGCCAAGTGTGTGTCCCTCTCTGTAACATGGTCGATATCACCGATATCACCGCTACCCAGCTATCTCGTGGAAGGAGAAAGCAATGAGTGGGTACTATAAAGCACTATCAGGACGCGCCAATGACATTTTTTCGTGGAATGGGATGTTTCTGGTTTCAGAGGCATTGATAGTTCATCATCCACAACGAAGCGGGCGTTCCAACGTCAACTATACTCCGTACAGCATTAGTCTACTACTCACAAAATACCAGGACACGTTAAACGTCGGATAGGAGAATAAGAGCTAATTCCGACATAATAGTTGCGAAATCAAATGCATATCATTCCTTCATCCGTTCAGCTATTTTGGGTGTTCGTAACCGAACGGGGTGCAAAATCCGATGGAGAAAAAATACCTCTGGTTTGGATAAACGAGCATAGTTTTCCTCGCTGTGTCATCCTGGTTTGTGGTGTCTCAAACATAACGTTAGATATTGCCCCGCGCAAGGCGTGGATGGACCAGGGTAAGTTTGCCTGGGCATTTGGATCTACTACACATATGGGGAACCAGATGGGACTAGATGCAGAGGAAATTTGAGTTGAATATAAAAAATCAGCAATTCCAATAATAGATAGAGGGGAGTATATTAATTGAATGTCAATGCCTTGATCCCATAATAGGTATGTTCTTCGCGTTTAATGGCAATACAATTTTAGGTTTAGTATAATTTGATAAATTAAGTCGTGACATGAGTTCATGGCCAGTGTGCTTTCCTCTATTCTGAATGACTCGCAACCGTTTACGGCTCTCTTACTCGGTTCCATCGCAACAGAGATATTGACATCAATTGGGTGACATGAATCAGCTGCAAACAGTGAGACAAAGCAAATTAGGCAACTAATTCTACCCATGAACTTGCTGACGCCGAGAGGCTGAAAATGACCACATGACGACGCATGGGAACAAAAGCCCCAACATGTAAGCATCACTACACAATAAAATGCCATGAGAAAATTAACAAGTGCGTCAAAATGATGTTGGCTTGAATCGTCATGGTGACAACATTGCTACCCTAAACCGTCTGTGCATATTTCTTGGGCTGACCTTGGGAGGAAAAAATAGTGACTCACAATGCCCACATCAATCTCAAGTGCCATCCATGTATCCTGCCTGCAGACAAAAATATGGAACCTGCGACTCGGCATGGGCCGAAGCCATTGGGGGAAGAAAAGAGAGTAGATGTGATGGCAAATGTTGCACTTTGCACGCGACCAACCATAGCGTTGGGTTCTCAGTCCCCTAAACAAGACACAGCGGTTGGCAAGATCCCTGCTGCATGGTGAAATGAGCGAGGGCGCTTATGGAAAGGGGGCATCTCATCGCAAGGGACTTCGGCCAGGAGAGGCAAGGTGGAGAGGGCGACTTTAGCTGAAGCCGCTGGGTTGTGGGCATTGTGGCGGCCCTGGCGGGGTTATCCAAGACCTCAGGGCCCGACGACGGTGCCGCCCCCGACCAGAACGGCCCAGATTGTACTATTATTAACCAAATGTGTTAGGGAGGCCGATCTTTAAGCACTTGTTTGGCACGGCCAAGCCGTGATCGTCGCAGGTTACACAGTCGTTCCTGTTTTCTCCCGTCACAGCGCTCTAGGGACAATCAGGATTGCGGCCGCATTCTGGGACCGGAGCGGGCCAGGTTGGGGTTGGGTGGCCAGGGCGATCAATCCATTCTGGAACCCTCTCATCTTCTGGGGGAGTTGCCGGGGGATTTGGCGCCGGTGTCAAGTATGCGGACGTCGCTGGAACGTAGGTGACATGCCAGCCGCTGTGCAAATCATGAGGCGTGCGTGCGAGGATAAGGCCGGGATCTGGTCCTTGTTAATGACGCGCCTTGGGCGCCCTGGCCGCAGCAGAAGTGTGGGAGCCCAGAGGGTTGTTAGCGTGCGGCGGAGGCCATGTGGTGGTGTGCGCTTGGGTGTTGCTGATTCTCAGACAGGTTGCTGTCGAGCGGGTGAATGGTGTTGGATCCGTCCGCTAGAGAGATGGATGATGTCCCGTGGGAGAAAATGAGGCGCCATCACAAGGTCTTCTTCCAAATAAAATACGAGAATTCCATCTTCTCCCGTGATGTATTTCCGCAACCTTCCCCTGATGCCGGCTGACGATTATCATTATCGGGGAGCAGCCATATGGTCAGTTTTTTTCTTCTTTGCGCTAAAGTCTACTCGTAGCCGCTATGAGAACAAAGTGTGTTTGTGCCATGCCATCCGCATGTGTGGCGGATCCATCCCGCGGCCCAACAAGACAAAAAAAGGCCGAAGCAGATACGGAGGGGGAAGAGGGACAGCGTGCTAGCAGCGAGCCTAGTTACCAGTGCAGAATGGTTTTTGCCCTCATTTGTCATCGGCTTGACGGCTTCTTGTGAGTCCAGTAGTTGCTGCTCAACTGGCAGACTACGGGTTAAATGCGTAACTGGTAGCCCGTTTTAAAGTTAGGTGCATGGAGACCCTCCCCCAATCCTGGCTCATCCAGGGGGCCCCTCCAGAAGGATATTGGAAGGGCATCCGTTACGTACCCATACTCATAAGTGGAGGATGTCGGGGTCCACGGGGACGGGCAACAGGGAGGCGCTAGTTACCACTGGCCCAGGCGAGGTCGTTGTGTTGCTGAGAGCACCAAGGAGGCCCCCTTGGGCGCCGTTTCTAGCGCCAGAGCCCGCTGTAATGCAGTGGAACTGCACGCTGGCAATTGCTAGGCACGCCACGTGACACGTTCATGCCCTCGCCAATACTCCAGGCCAAAGACCGCTCCATGTCGACTATCTTGCTCTTGGCTCTTGGGCGCTTCGACGAAATATCCCAGAGATTTTGCCTCCCCTTTTGGCCCAAGTCGAGTTGAGGAACTGCAGCCTCGTTTTTTTTTCCCGCTTCCAACGGCTACGACGAGGACGAGCGACGCCCGAACCCGCGGCTACTTAGACAAGTCACCAAGGATCCCTTGACGGCCTGTGTCCAGTTCCAGTCCAGCGGCACCTCCCTTGGCGCCTCCTCCCCCATGCGACGACAGGCTCCGCGAGGACACCGACTCAGGAGGTGAATGCACCTCTCCGAACTTTCACCACCGACACTCCGACGACGACATCCCTTTGCGCCGCCCTAGCTGTGGTGCCCGCATGCTCATGAGAGCGCCCAGAACTATTGAGAAGCGTTTCCACAGCCAAACCAGGAATCTGCAGAGTCTCCAGTTGGCGTCTTGGCCTCTGTCGAGGTCCCTCCCCAGCCGTCGATGATGGTGCGTCTTATCATCCCCTCCCTCCACGCCGGCACCAACCTCCCCGAATGCCCTCTGCCTCCTCTCCAAAGCGCTCGTCCCAATCCTGCCGACCGCATCCTGTGGGATCGTTCACATTTCCACATGGCGTACCCATCGCAACCTTTGCTGACCTTGCCATGATCTGCAGACCTCATCTCGACCCCGCGGCGATGTTGGCGGCAGCTTCGCCAGCAGACGCGGTCATGCCAGTCAACTCTCTATTTCTGATCCGAGCCATCATGTCACCGAAGCAATCGGCACCCTCTACGGTGACGAGGACGATTCCGGATCCGAGGCCGGCCGGCCGCTGAGCTTCATCGGTGGTCCCGGCTACCAGGAGCATCTCCCACGACCGCCCATGGAAGACCGCTTGTCGCCGGACTCGCGGCGCACAATCACTCGTTCTACGACTGAGCCTCTCGATTCTATGGCCGCAAAGGCCGGCCATAAAACAGCTCAATCATACCCCAAGAGGAGCTCGAGCCAGCGAAATAGTAACGCTTTTGACAGCCCCAAATCACCGCTATCCCCGACTCTTTCGTTGCGAGATGTACAGTCCGACTCGCCTTTCTCGCTCCCCAACATCGATAATCCAAACGACATTGCCCAGGAGCTGAGCAACCTACAGGCGCTAAGACGGCTGTCCATGGATGTTGGAAACAACAAGGACCCCGACATGCCACCAATGTCTCTGATGGCCATGCCTGCTATTGCACCCACCGGCGATGATGACGAAAATGACCCCTCAAGGCTTCTGTGGGTGCCTGCGCGTGTCCACCCAGAACTCGCCCCAACCGAGTTTAAGTCTTTCCTTGAAAAAAGAGTGCATTCGATACGGAGACGCTCTGGCGATTCCTTCCTCTCGCCGGAAGATGATTCGTCCCAGAGCGGTTCGGAGCCCGGTGGTCTGCGACGGAAAAAGTCTATGCTGTCTCGTCAAATCGACACTTCTGGAGGACGTGGGGGAGTTGACTACGTTGATGGTGCTGACAGGCTCGAAAGGCAGAGGTCCCGAGGCAACAGCCACAGCCATGAACTTAGCCTCGATGAGCTGGTGAAGGATCCAGCCGGGGCAGTGCAGAAGCTCGCACAGGAGTCGTCTGGACCAGAAGGTAGCACGGAGGATATGCCGATTCTACCGGCGGCACCTGGTATGGGACTTCGTCGCTCCACTCGAACAACCTACCGCAAGGGCGGAAGCCTGCGTTCTGGCGAAAGGCCGGTTTTTAGACGGACAGCGCGATACCAAGACAGCGAAACAGCCGATTCCGGCAGCTGCTCTCCAATTGAGCCACCCAAAAGCCACTCTCTTTCAAGAATACAGACAGAACCGATGGGATCGGATAATTACTCACGGCCAAACCGCACTGTTAGAAGACAACACAAATTTTCGCAAGAATCGCTGGGAGGCTTTGACCCATATGAAGGGGCAGGCCAGGACTCACAAGATGGAGGCGCAGCCCCGACCGCGGAGACGCCGTTTCAGGAGCCGTTACCGATGCGAACGTCCTCGAATACCAATGTGCCTATCATTGAGACGACAACCCCCGAGGAACCTGACATGGAGGATGAGCAAGGCTCCAGGCCTTTCCCCCAGAGATCCTCTTCCCAGGCGAATCCCGATCCCGAGCCGGCTGTGGACGAGCCGCCCCCACGGTCAAGTCGCCGCAACACAAACACAAGTCGCCCGACTGTACCTCACGTGTCGCCTCAGCAGGCCTCGCCACAGCCACAGCAGACTTCATCGCGCTCCTCGTACCCTCAGGGACAATCTGTGAACGAAAACCTTGCAGCGAATCCTTCGCCTCTGCCTGGTGGTGGAGCTACCCGCACTGATAGCCTGACGTTTATCCCAACGGCACCAACCGAAGAGAAGAAACCCGAGAAGAAATCCAAGAAGGATAAAGACGATGACGCGAGCAGCATATCCTCCAGGTCAAGTAGCGCCTGGAAGTGGTTCGGAAGGGAGGACAAGAAAAAGAAGGAGGAGGAGAGCAAGAGGTCCAAGGCTAAGACAGTAGCAGAGCGGAACCAAGACAACGCGAGATTGGACGTGATCCAGACCTCCATCGATAAGAATGCCCCGAAGGGCCGCGAGAGCTTGATTTTGGAGCGGGAGAGCATGGACAATAAGCTACAGGAGGAACGGAAGAAGGAGAGTCACCGCAAGAGCGACTCTAAGAAGGAGAAGGATGGGAGCATCTTCTCCTCTATTTTCGGCGGTGGCAAGAAGAAAGAAGAGAAGGAGAAACATGCGAAGAAGACGCATCATCTCAAAGTCCCAGAGGAACCGGTGTACAAGCCCCTTGTGCCAGATGTCGACTACCACTGGTCTCGATTCCCCCTGCTCGAGGAGAGAGCTATTTACAGAATGGCCCACATCAAATTGGCCAACCCACGACGATCACTCCTCAGCCAAGTACTTTTGAGCAACTTCATGTACAGCTACCTCGCCATTGTGCAAGCGATGCACCCGCAGATGAACGTCCCGACATCACCTCAGCAAAAGCGTCTGGAAGAGGAGGCTCGAAGAAAACAGGAACAGGAGTACTTGGCACAGCAGCAAATGCAGGCGGAACAAGAATCCCAAGACGCTATGGAAAACTATAATTTTGACTACAGCCGAGTGAGTGCAGATTCCTGTATCCAGATGAAAAATTGCTAACTAATCTGCAGGGGGCGGTACAATACGCTGATGCTGGCGGCAATGACGAGGTGGATTATGTGGATGATGCTCAGATCTACGAAGACGAGCATGGTAGCGACCCACACGATGGCTACGGCTACGACGGTTCCGATGCCTATGGCCAAGGGGTGAAAGAGTATTACCAGTACCACGACACTGGAAACGAACGTCGGAATGACGGTCGAGATGACATGTGGTGAAGGGCTTGATGTTGCAAAGTCGGCCCGCCACCCCAGGTTCCAAATCATATATATAGCCATCTCTATCATCGGCACACTAGCTGCAGCGAGCAGCAAGTGCGAGGCAGCCGAGTATAACGTTTCTAGCAGAGTCCTAGCATATGGCGGAGTTTTGGGAGACGGGCGCGTGAGGGTGTCACAGGTTTGCACATGCAATCTCAATCACTATTTGAGACGCGAGCTGGTTCCACGCATAAATGATGCTGAGAAGGCACAATTGTGCGTGGGACATTTCACTTCTCTCTTTGTGTGTGCTTTTCTATTCTCTTTTCATGTTTTGGGGGTTTTTTTTTTCGTGCTCCACAGCAGGCCTCTTTTCTTTTCTTGTGGAGTTCTTAGTGCGGCGGAGCAAATGGGAACAACCTTTTCTACTTCTCACATATATATACACGCTAGGAAGACAAGCAAATGGGCGGATGGATATGCATAGCGAAATATTGGGGGCCGGGAGACGGACGGGCTGGCAGTTTGACCCTTTTGCTCGGGAAATGGATTATCATGATCCGAGACGCCGAGACGGGCACGCAACACTGTCGGGGCCATGGATGGAGCTCTCATTGTTGGATGGCTCCAGGCCCTTTGTGAGGACGACAGTGGATGAGGAACCTGTGGATGTAGGATATTGAATAATAGACAAATGGATGAACTGAGAGTACGGAACATGTACCATTTTCTGTCCACAGCAGCCGTGTGTGGTACCCTGCGCCTTGAATATCAACACCAGGCTTGTAATCATTGACGAGCTGTAAACATACATCGAGGTCGACGCTGCCTTGTATTAATGGAACTTTCCGTCAGCAACACGCACGTGGCACCAGGGTATGCTTCGCCATCCGGAGTCCACACCTTGCACGCCCTACGGGGTGATCGACAGCCATTTAGCCATCTCTGCAAACTACGGTTCGTATTAGTGGTATTGAGATTAATATTATTGATCCTGTTTTCATCATCTATTTCCATCAAGTTGATCAGTACACTTTCCCAAGAAACCCCTCCCTCGCCCTTGCTCAGGTATCACTTCAGCCAAGCACTGCCCAGATCTTAGTGAGGTGTCAAGCAGTGGACAAAAAACATGAGACTCCAAAATCCCTGCTTGGTCGCCCACCCCAACACACGTCTAAATCCCTAATAAAAGTTATATAAATTGCCTTAGGGTATCAATAAGTAACTCTTAGCTTAGCTTTCTTAGGCGTGTGACGTTGTGTGCCGGTCATTTTAGGTGGTTGTGTTAGGAAATTGGGTGTGTGAGGCTGTTTGGAGTCTCATGTTTTTTGTCCCCCGCTTGGGTGTCACTCAAAACCTGGGAAGCATTTCAGATGCAGGATAAGAGAAGTGGATTATAAAGTTTGGAACTGGTATTCTGGGCAGTCGGTGATGAACTTGAGGAGCGTCTTACGGGTTTGCACAATCGGAACCGGAGGGGAAAGTTTTCCTCGATATGAACGGCCCTTGTTCACAACCGTCCCGAGTATTTTAGGCGTCTTTAGTTGCTGAAAGATTAATATAATTTTTTTTAGGTGGGCATTATCTTAATTTACTGCTTGTCATAAATCGTTTCCAGGATGCCAGGCCCTTCTGCCTCATTCGATCCTGTCCTTGTCGATAGAGTCCTTCTCTGATGTTGGAGCCTCGGAGCACGAGAGAGTAAACTCGACATCTTTCCTAATTCTGCCCACCGGTGCTGCGCCGCCAAACATTTCATCCGAGCTGCCATCTCGTGTATCCACGAACATATCGTGTCTCGAACCACCCTCGGTCCGAACCATGGTCTTGGTTTGCTTGTCACGCCAGCTCGCTTCGCTGCCTCTGTATCTTTCGGCCTCGTATTCGTCTCTGCAACGAGAGGTTTTCGATAGAGCGGACCCGCAAACCTTGTGTAGCTTTTGCCGCAGGAAGCTCCAGGTCGTGGGCAGGTTCGTAGTCAAGACGCACACGAATAATTCCCGGACTGCCCAAGTAGCACCCGACCTGGGTCCTTTGTGATCGTCCTGAAAGTATGGGTAGTCAGCATTGCCATGTCTGGAGGATGAGCCTGGATATTGTCAGGGATTACCTGGAGAATAAGAACGCATCTCAGTATGCCAGCGGCAAGCACAAACAGGCCGCCAGAGAAAATGACCGTAAGGCTAATCTTTTTCATGTTGGGAATGTTGGCCCTCCATAGCAAAGGAAGCGGGACTATCATCAAGTATATATCTGTTACAGAGTTGGAAACCATGGAAACGTAGACGTTCAATCGGTTGATAGCGGGTTGGCAGAGGTCTAGACACCAGGTTTAGCTCCATCTTCGACAGGTAGCGCATGGAATCATTTGGCTCATCGCAAGACAACTTACTTCCGGGGTCCGGGTGAATCTGCCAGAGCTTGTGCATAGGGCGGCAGCTAAAGAGGATGCAACACATGCACCCAATGTATGTCGAGGAAATCAACGCATACCCCACGTATATTCTGGCCGTGTAGCCCTTGAGGTCCTCCTGTCAAGAACTGATTAGTCCCTTGCATCCCTGCATACCCCTTTCATGTGTAAATATTCGCGGTCATACAGTTAATCGTGAATAGAATGCGCACATGGACGTTTTGACGATCCATAATACTGTTGTATACAACGACCAGCCGACGAGCTGGTTTATTGACCCGCCAACTCTATTCAAGTTAATGGGGTTCGGTATTAATTTTTTTTTTCTTTTTTTTTAGCCATGAGGGTGGTGCTCCATCCTCGCTCCAACTCACCGCATTTTATGTTCATCGCTATCTGGTGGTAGAGAGGCGCGTTGCTGTTCCGTCATGGCGCTGTTGGCAAGCCCGTGATAGACCATTCCGACCGTATACGAAAGGCTCGTCTCGGCTATGTAGGGAATCATGGCCACAACCATGAGGTAGTCATCCACCTTTACATTATAGCATCCCTGCCTCGCTCGGCAAAATATTCGAAAGCTGACGATGCAGAGGCTCACCGCGAGGTAAGTGAATGCCTCGATAACCAGCGAGTCCATGGCCATGGTTGCCAATGGGCCTGGTTGGCGATGTGTGGGCAGTTGAAGAGATGGCAGGAAGGCCAGAATTCTTCAACAATAGCCACCATTCCTCTGGGAGTCTTTATAGAACCAGCGATTTCTGGCGCACTCTGGCGGCTTAGCGTAGGGGCAAAAATATGATCTCACCTTGGCGCCCACGACCACCGGCTCCCAAGGTTGCATACTTTGGCTTTGGTGATCTTGGACGTCTAGAGCAAGGCGACGTTCCGGTGGACCACACAACGTAGGCATTAAAAACCTTTCCCGGGCTGGTGGCGACCAAGATGGCTTTCTAGCGCAATCTAATTGCTGCTCGGGCAGCGTATGGGTTCATCTAGATTCTTTGACGCAAAGCTTGTCTCGGTGCTTGGGCGGAGCCGGCGCCTTGCAGGCCAGCCAGCAGCCATTGGCCGGAGTGCTCATTGGACGGGCTGCGTGTCTATGGCGCCTGCGTGGCACTCGACTGAGTTAACGCCCG
Source organism: Calonectria crousiana (assembly GCA_013406985.1). Classification (NCBI taxonomy): domain Eukaryota; kingdom Fungi; phylum Ascomycota; class Sordariomycetes; order Hypocreales; family Nectriaceae; genus Calonectria; species Calonectria crousiana. The sequence continues at coordinate 108,367 of VTGD01000050.1, read as the reverse complement.
AAGTCAGTCACGGAATAATTATTGATAACCATTATACTTGGGAAGGGCGACGTGCCACGGTGAATTCGGGCCTCTCTGCCTATGCTCTGGAGCAGGACGACACGAAGGCCGACCCTTTTTCAACCCGCGGGATGAGCAAGCCACCGTGCGACGCCTTGAAATATTTCGTTGGATAATCATGAAATTTAGATAATTCACACCGCACCAGTGAAATAAATATCGTCCCATGCTCTACATGAGGTACTTGGTGTCGTACGCACGACCACGCTGAAAGACGGCCCAAGAGCTCTTACCCTATACTGGGCGAAGTGCGAGCCACGATGAGAAGCGGGCTTCACATGTTGCAACCACCGGGAAGAACACGACTAGCATGTGCAAAGTAGAGCCATTTATTTGTTTCGATAAAAAAGACGGATCCTCGGGTGCCGTAAAATGTTTGCTTTCTAACCCATGTCCTGACTCGAACCGGAATGACATTCCAGTCATCGGGCAACCGGTAATAAAAAACGCAGCATTCCCGTGGGACACCGCACTCACATGTCTTTTTTATCCAAAGTACCCAAATTTAGGACCTTGTGTGGTCTTGCGTTTTGACGTTGTTGGCACCGACTGGTGTGCGTGACGGAACACTGCTCGTTTACGGTGCCGTGGAGAAATGTTTGGTGTACTCATAGAGTGTGGCTTTTCCTCTTCGCCTTCTTCAATTTTCTTTTCCTTTTCCTTTTCCTTCCCCCGGTTTTTTTAAAAAAAAAAAAATTAGAGATTTTGAGGGCATATGAAAATACATACAAGGCAATTAATTCGGCAATGGTTTCTACGATATTGTGCCGTGACCTGGACCATACTGCCAGTATAAACGGCGAGAATGGCACTTGTGGCAATGCATATGGTAGTAAAATCATGTTTCCATGTATTTTGGGATGTTCGAAGTTAGCTCACCAGCGAAGTTTCGTAACGCCACTCCCTCCAGATATCAGCCCGTTGGTATCAGGTCGGTGTCGTGCAACTTGTCTGATGGGGCGGGTGAAGACACATGGTAGATGACGCAAGCCCCCTCTACGACCCTTGGAGCCAAAATACGAGGATAAACTAGTCGGATTCGCTTAGCAGGTACAAACCATTTATATCGGTTGCTCTTGGATTTCATATTTGTTTTTTCAACAATATTTTTTTTCAGCTTTGGCTTTCCTTTTGCTACTCCCGTGCGGTGCAAACCACAGCGTGTCCAGCAACCCAAGTGGGCAATAAATTAAATTACAGACGCAATAATATGCAATGCTAATGTAATTTGCGCCTTGCTTATCTGATTTTGAAGTGAACCCGACAAGGATGTCATGTCGAAGCATGGATGACATGGCAGTGCGTTTGGTGTGGTGCGTGGTGTGCAGTTGATACGATGTATTACTAGCCGAGCCGCATCACTAGTTTGGCAATGAGCATGAGAAAAATCGCGAGGGGATGCACCCTCCTAGGCATCAATGAAAAAAAAAAAATCCTAATGTACACGAGGAGCACATTTGTTGAGCAGCCGAGAAATCTAGAACCGGGTGTCTCGGCTCTCCTGAGAACAATGTGACAGCTCAAAGACAAAAGAAAACCAATACGAAACGCCACTAAGCAGCCATCTGATCCCACATAATGACCTGACAAGAGACTATGGAAATAAAAAGAAAGCACAAAAGAAAGAAAGGAAACAAATTCCCATAGCACAGAGTTGTGCGTAATACGTAACCATGAATGATCGTCGTCTGCTTTTCGGAAAACCCCTCGTTCTCGGACCGTCCTATCCGCCCGGACGAAACCTGCGTCGCCAAAAGATAGTGGGTGGTGGCTCAACCACCATTGTGTGAAACAAATTTTTTCCCCGGTTTTCGAGGAGAAACCTCGATCAGTCCGAAGACATGATGGAATCCGGGATCGAAGGCTTTTCTGTTCGCTTTTTGTTGAAGCCTCCAAAAAGTCGTGTGAATGAGCGCCGTCTTAGATCCTTGGCGGGGCGGCGCTCGATGACGACGGCGTCGACCAGGTCAAGCACGCCGATGAACCTGTGAAACTCAATGTCTTCTTCATAGCGCAGGTTCTCGTCTCGCAGCGTCTGGAATTCGTTCTCGAGGTCCTGAATGGACGAGTGGCTCGATGTAGTTGAGCCGGTTGAGGGAGACAGCAGGGCCGGTGGAATAAAGGTGCCCTCCATTGCGTCAATGGGTCATCAAAGAGGAAGAAATTAATCAATCTGAGATGTAGCGGGGAGCAACAAAGTGTTATCTCTCTTGCTCTCTTTTTTTTTTTTCATTCATTTAGAGATGCCAGTGAAACGAAACGAAGCGAGAATCCCGGGGATGTACGGCACTTAACATCGGACGAGCCGGGCGGGGGAATCTAGAATGGGCCACACCACCCCCCCATGACGTTCGGGAGGTGAGCAGACGTAATGCTTGCACTATAGTGAAGTGTTTGATAAATCACATATGCCGTGTGACGCATCGGGTGCGGCAAGCAACGCCTCCTGGTCCTTGGCTTGTCAGCTTTGTTTCCGAGGTGGTACCTGTGCCAATCAATCACTGTCCCGCACTGCATCCGTGTGCATGTTTGAATGGGTAGAGAGCGGGAGGGTGGGTTGTACCGTGTTATGCATCCGCAAGGCTCGACTGCGTAAGCCAGCCCACGCTCTCACCATCACCCCACCGACAGCATTGAGCTGAATTAGAGAGTTGAATCAAGGCTCCCAATAGTTCTTCTTTTTTCTTCTCTCTTTCTAAAAGTATCAAGTGGAGGCTCAGCACGGGACAGCACGGGCAAGCGGAGACGGGTCATGATATCCGAAACCAGGTTGATATTTCTAACAAGTGAAATCTTATACAGCTTGGGCAACCACCCTTTATTTCTTTGGCTCCTCCTTCTTCTCCTCAGGCTTGGGCGTTGGGAGCTTGAAAGTCTCCGGTGTGAGGTTCTCACCAGCACCAACGGGCTCCCAGGCACTGGATCCACCCTCAAAGTTACGGAAGGCCTGAGTGAGCTCAAGGGGCTCGGTAACGATGCGCTTCTTCTCCTCATCGTAGCGAATCTCGGTGTACCCGGTCAGGGGGAAATCCTTGCGGAGCGGGTGGCCTTCGAAACCGTAATCGGTCATGATTCGTCGGAGATCGGGGTGGCCGGCAAAGAAAACACCAAACAGATCGTAGACCTCACGCTCGTACCAGTTGGCACCGTCGAAGAGGCCAGTGATGCTAGGAACGGGAGAAGCCTCATCGGCGTAAGTCTTGACGCGGATACGGGAGTTGTGGCGGACGGAGAGGAGCTGGTAGACAACCTCGAATCGGTTTTCGCGTGTGGGGAAGTCAGCGGCAGTGACGGTGCTGACCTGGGTGAACTCGGCGGCGGTGTTGTCTGGGATGGGTGTTAGCGGCACAATTGGGCACTCCGGACTGCGGGATACCAACACTTCAGGAAGCTGAAGACGGGAATGACGCCCGAGGGCGAAATGTAGATGGTGAGCTCGTCCTTCCAGACGGAGAACTGCTGGATGTACTTGGGCAGGCAGCTCATCAGCCAGGCGCCGTATCGGTGCATGTTGTCGGCCTTGCTCTGGTATTTGTCGGCCGGGTTGACAATGGGGGCCTTGAGGGATCCAACGTGGTCTCGAGGGGCCATTCGCGGGTTGGGAGCATCCTTCGGCAATGCGACATATTGACGAGCCGTGCTGGACAAGCAGCGGATTGCCTGCTCGTTGCGGGCCTGGATCGACGGCTTTACGGGTCGCAGAGCTGAGGCAAGAGCCCTGCTTCGGGTGAATTGGGTCGCCATGGCCGGTTATGTGACGTTGCGAGGCCAATTGACGATAGGAAAGCGTCGTCGGGACGAAAGTCTGTGGTGTTGGTAATGATGCTGCCAGTATTGGCTCGAAGGATCTTAGCGGCGAGTTCACGATTTGGAATTTCCGGGGTTCTGCCGCCGCTACCGAGATACTTGATTTGTGCACGGGATGCACGCACAGTTCCGCGTACTCACCTATCAACCTCGCCCACTGCGATCCAGCGGGGTGGCATCAGGTCGATCACGTGATTTAAACAGAGGACTAAACCAAACACAGATTAGGCGGTTTGCATCTTTCTCTTTCGCAGCCTTGGTGCATACAGCAGATCTCCATCATTTCATTCAACCCTCTCTCCCTTTTGGTCTCCCACTTCAGCATCATAATCTACACCACCCCGCCCATCACACAACCTCATATCAGACTACCACCATGGCGCCCCAAGATTCTTTCATAGAAGAGGAGGAGGATACCTGGTACGTATTGTTGCGGGGCTAGGATCATCAAGTCTTGTCCTCGCCCAACCGTTCGGTACCTGAGCTGACCACTTTGACAGCCCCCTCTGCATCGAAGAGTTCGATCTTTCCGACAGAAATTTTCGACCATGCCCCTGCGGCTACCAGGTACGACCACCCGATCATCGTTGCTGCCGGTGGCGGCTTCATGCCACGTCGCGCTAACACTCGTCTCGCAGGTATGCCAGTTCTGTTTCAACAACATAAAGAATAACATGAACGGGCTCTGTCCTGCATGTCGACGACCATACGACGAAAAGACGATACAGTGGAAGGTGGTGACGCAAGAAGAGTACGTTCCGCCCCCCTTCGATTTTATTTTTCGAGTCAAGTTCCCCCCCGCTGACGAGTCATGAAGAGTCGCCGAGTTTCGAGCCAACATACAGAAGAACCAGAAGAAACGCGCCCAAGAGCAGCGGCAAAAAGAGGTTCAAAAGCGCGAGGCTGAAAAGGAGAACCGTAAAAATCTCATAGGAGTGCGTGTCGTCCAAAAGAATCTCGTCTACATTACCGGCCTAGCCCCCACCGTGCGAGAAGACGAGCTGCTCAAGACGCTACGAAAACCCGAGTTCTTTGGCCAGTACGGAAACATACAAAAGATTTCTATTAGCAACCGAAAGAGCTCCGACGGGCAACATCAGTCACTGGGCATTTATGTCACTTTTGAAAAGCCGGAGGAGGCAACACGTTGCATCCAGGCTGTTCATGGTTCACAGAACGGTGACCGAGTGCTCAAAGCACAACACGGCACAACCAAATACTGCTCGGCCTGGCTGAAGAATGAAAAGTGCGGTAACCCAGGATGCATGTTCTTGCATGAGCAGGGTGACGAAGAAGACAGTTACTCGCGGCAAGACTTGTCGTCGATGAATAGTATTCATACGCAGCGTCCTTTGCCTGGTGGCGGTTCACGTTCCGTTTCTCGGCAAGCCCCTCAACCTACCCCGCCACCACCACCGACAGTCTCTCATCCCATGGCAAGATCCGCAAGCAAAGAGGGCTCAGAGAGCGGTGCGGATGGGTCTGCGCTGCCATCATCTGCAAATTGGGCACGAAACCCGCAGCGAAGTCGTCGAGGCAGCCACGCTACCAGTGGTGCTGCGTCAAGCCCCGCAGTGTCAACATCCGTGCCCGTTACTGCAGAGCCTGTTCCAGAAGAGGCCGTGGAGGATGACGAAGAACCAGTGGCTGAGTCATCCAGTTCGGCCTCGACCTCGAAGGAGCCGGAACCTGTACCTCCTCCGGCTGAGCCAAAGGGCATTCCCGAGAGCTCTCTGAGGGCACTGCTCAAGGCCTTGCAGGCCTGCACCCTTCCCAGCCTGGTTACTTCTGACGTTGAGGGCCAAAGTCCTCCGCTGTTTGATGTTCGTGGCGGTGAGAAGCGAAAGGCTATGCGAGAGGAAGAAGATTCTCGACTTAGCGGTGAGCAAGAAGAGCAGGCCGAGGCTCGTGAGCCCTCTGAGGGCGAGCCTGAGACTGGGGGAAGCCTGGCCCTGGGAGGTGAGCCCGAGGATCGGGAGGCTTCAAGCGACGGCTTCGAGCAACGACGGCCCAGCACCCAGCCTCCGATCCAAAGGAACAACACCGATGGTATTTTCGGACCCGCCCTTACTGGATCCAATTTTAACCAAAACCCAGGCAATCCGCTGTCGCGGACCATGACACCTCAGCAGCTCTTCCTTCGCTCCCAAAGTGGTTTTGATGTTCCTCCTGGCATTACTAACCAGGGCGGCAACTTCCAGAATCAACAGGGCCACAACCGCCAGTCGTCGAGGTTCAGCTTTGCCAACGACAACCCAACTGCCGCCACCAATGTTAAGTTGGCGGCCAATCCGCGCATCATGGCTCAGCAGTCTTCCATGATGCCCAACTCGTTCCAGTCTCAAGGATCCAACCAGTTTTATGGTACTTCTATGCCGGGACCACCCCCCGGCCTCAAGTCTACTGGAACCCCCCCGAGCATGTTTGGACAAGGATTTGGCGGCGCCGGTTTTGGCGGTGCGCCCAAGGACAACTCGAATGAGTTACTTCAGAGCCTGATTGGACGGAGCCGGGGAAATAATAACCAGGCTCATGATGCGGGAAAGCGTGAGTACATGATCTCTTCTTTTTCCAACCAATACCCACCTTCCTCTACCTCCACCCCAGCTCCTGCTTCCGGCCTCCTGGCGTCGCTCTATGGTAACCAGCCTGGAGCATTCCAAGATATGGGCTCCAAGCAGAAGAAGAAGGGGAAGAAGCACAGGCACGCTAACACTTCCTCCTCTGGGGGGAGTGGTTTAGTAGATCTTGCGGACCCGAGTATCCTGCAGGCCAGAATGCAGCACCAGTCTCAGGGCAACGCTGGAGTCGGACAGGGACTGTTCGGCGGTCAGAGCCAAGGTGGGTACAACCCGAACATGATGTATAATGCCGGTTACACGAGGTGGTAGTTGTGTTTTTTTGCTGCTCCGGTGTCGCCATAATAAAAGAGGGCAAGGGTGTATAAGCATGTCATGTTTTTTGTTTTGTTTTGCTTGATGTATAATGTGGTGGTGGGGGGGGGGAGGCGTTTATTTGGCATTTTCGAGGGATGAGGGCTAAAGAGAATGCCTTTCGTCTTCCTCTGGAGGGGATACGAGTCTCAACGCATTTTGTTTCTTTTGATTCAGCAAGCATTTGCGAGATCATGGCCACTCGGGGTGGCCAAGCTTTGCACCAGGCGTCAGCTTTGCTCTTTTTGGGAATCGGGACGATGACATCTCGGGCGTCTTTGCCCGGCTTTTTCTTGTTTTCACGGGTCTACAGTCGACCGGCACATTTAGGGTTCACGTCAGGCAAGCCATCATCGTCTTCCACAAACCCCTTATGTATGTTAACAGTCTCGAATTCATCCGCCTAGATTCGGCGGCACTTTTGGTCAGAAATAGCAACACAACCTCTATTCTCTCCAAACTGCCTTTCTCTTCGTTGTCCCCCCCGTTTGTGGAAGATGATGATGGATGTCGTAGCATGACTCCCTAAAACTCTTGTATATAAATTGGCGTTGTGGTGTCGTAGTTGTCTCGTGTTTTGCTCTTGTTGCGTTCATCTTGAGGAGCTGTTTGAGCACGTTGGCTAACAGTCGACCAGATGACGAACTTCCCTCGCTTGCTGAGGCGTCTAGCTCAGTCGATGCCTTAGTGTCAGATGAGCCTCTTGGTCCTCTGACCGATATGGACGGCCATCACTCGGTGCCGCCTGGGCTATCTATTCCGCCTGGGCTGGCCAACATCTCGAGACCTCCCTCGACAAGACCCGTGATACCGGTTCTGCCAAAAATGCCCCCTCCTGGACTATCACAGGGCGTCATGACACCGGACCAATCGCCAAGAAGACTGCAGCCAGTCACCCCCGACACCGACGTCAGGAAGAACATCAGGCCTCTTACCTTTGAGAGCAGCCGGCCACGAGATGTTGTCCCTCAGACACCAACCAGGCAGCTGAGGGAGGAAGACTTCCCGTCGTTGGATTCGCTCAAGTCCAACTCCAGACCTGGGACCCCATCAGCGAAGGGGACACCCAAGGCGAAAAAACATGCTGAGCGCATCGTAGATCGACTTCTTGCAAAGACAAGCCAGGAAAACAAACCTGGCTCCCCAGGCAGGGTTGTGGAGAAGAAGGCAATGGCAATCAGCACGCAAGATGTCAAAGCTGCTCCCAAGGCAGGTGAGATATCTGCCAGCGCTTTTTCAGCGCCGGCAGAGCCATCGGCCGCCTTCCCCCCTCTTCCTGCCCCTGGAACTGCTGCCTCATCCCCTGTTGCCCGTACCGTCCCTAAGACTCTGCGAGTTTTGCCTACTTCCAAGACCGAGGTTGCCCCGCCCGCGTCTCCTGCATTGACAATGGCTTCGATCGCTCTCTCTGCGGCATCGCGAGCCGTATCTGCCTCGTATCGGCCAGATACGCCCGGAAGCGAGATGGTTAGTGACAGCGCTTCGGTAGTGTCGGCTTCCGTGACACATTCTCGGGCTAGCTCGCCGCCTCCCACCAAAGTTGGCACTGCTGCAGTTCGAAGCATTACCAAGAGCCAGCAGAAGAAGCAGCGCAAGGAGGCATTGAAACAAGAGACCAAGTTTATTGCCGAAGTTCCTAAGCCAGAGGCGGAGGAGCATGCTCCGGTCCTTGGACGGAAGAAGAAGCAGAAGAAAGAGAAGCCTTCCAAAACCGTTGCTCTGCCTTCGGCGACCGCATCTAACCCTGAGCCAATCAAGGAGGATGCTCCTGTGCCAGAGCCAGCTGAAAAGCCCAAGCCCAAGGAGAAGGAGAAGGAAATAAAGGAGAAGGAAATAAAGGAGAAGGAAGTGGACGAGAAGCCGCTCAAGGGCAAGGCTGCCAAGAAGGCCGCAAAGGCCGCTAAGAACAAGGAGAAGGAGAGGGAGAGAGAGAGGGAAAGGGAGAAAGAGAGGGAAAAGGAAAAGGAGGAGACTGCTACACCTCCACCACCGCCCCCCAAGGAACCTGTTGCACCTGAGCCAGTCGAGCAGCCATCCGAGAGGCCCCAGCCGGGCCCTGCCTCTGTATTTGCGGATATCCGCAAGTCGCTGTGGACATCCAGCATTGACAAGTTGCAGATGCTGAAGCCTATCAATAGCAGCTCGTCCCGTGCCGACCACGGCGGTGCTGGTGGTAATGCTAAACAGGCTGGCCACTGCAAGGACTGCTCGTGCAAATGCGGCGAGATTCAAGATGAGGACCTTGCCGCCCTGCGCGCTGGCAAACCTGTTCGTAAGCAGTTTCATGTTGACGGCAGTCGGATGCTCATCACGCCTAACGGGGACTGTGTTCGTGGTTTGACACCTGAGGAGGAGGACGCCTTTCTTGAACTTCAGGCTGCCATTGCCACCACGGCTGAGAACCCTGGAGCCTTTGTCGCTCCCCGACACCAGCCCGGAAGCGGTGCCTTTTCTCTCATCAAGGGCCGCGCGGTGCCCAATGGTCGCCCCAACATCTTCCCCGCTTCGACTCAACCTCAGTCCCAGGATCCTATTGGCAAGCTTCAGCGTGAGGACGCCCTGAGCTACATCAACCAGTACGTTCTCCCGCGCCTCAACCTGGGTGCTACCAACATGGGCTTGCCCAAGGGCACCGGCACATCTCCTAGCAAGGATGCTGCTGCTGCCAGCCTCAACTCACTAGCCCCCTACTTTTATGGACCCGACGCCGCTGCTGGCGTTGGCATCTACAGCCCACCTGACGGAGCCCGTGCGATGCACGATTTTGCGCCCAGTGGACTGCAGGGCGGCGAGGACCGCAGCGGCGGCAGCGGCAGCAGCGGCAGCGGCGCCGGCAAGAACAATGGCGGCATGGGCGTCGGCGGCATGCCTCTTATGAGTGTTGAGGATGCTGAGGGCGCCCTGGCAGCAGCTAGACGAGAGACGGAGAAACTGGAAAAGGGCCTGAACCAGGTGATTCGACGCAACAGGCGTCTCGTCCTGGGAGGAGGCAACTAGATGCTTTTTTATTAGAAAAGGGGAGCAAGATTAAACCCCGTTATAGAAGAAAGCACGGGTCGAACAGGGACCCGCGAATCAACCAGGCCAGAAACCATGTATAAATATCGGAGCAGATGTGTCAGCTTGGGACTACATCCGGCTACGCCTTGCAAAACAGTGTACGATGAATAGATACTGGGAGACAACCAGCCGATCATGTTCGGCAAGACGCTCTTCATGATTGTGATTTTGTGTAAAAACTATGTAGCCTTCATGATGTATACCAATCTAACCAACCGTGCTGTTAATCCACTTCGAAAATGTACACGAATCCAATTTCAATAGACACGAAGCGCCGAAACCCTGTACCTCCCAAACAATAAGCGCCAAAATGCTGTTTAAATCAAAGGGGTATCACAACTCCTTCTTCGTCTCCTCGCTGCCGTGGGCGCTTTGCGCCGCGTGGTCGTCTCTATGGTGTGTCTCTTCGTCATGGTGACCGTCGTGATTTCTTGCATGGCTCGTGTTGACGTGATGCAGACCTTCCGTGTGGACAGAGTCGGCCAAGGGATGGGTTTGATTGTACGCAGCCCTTGTACCCAGCTTCAACTCGTGTCTCCTGGTCCTCGCCAGAGACTCACGCAGTCGATCCATGAGTCGCTCCAGAATCCACTCGCTCTCCTCCTGGCTGCCGATGAGCGGGCTTCGGTTCCCAACCCAAGACCAGGATGCCGGGTTGTCTTCATCCTCTTCCTGCTCCATGCTCGGGCTGCTGCCATCCTTTTGCCTGAGGCGCTTCTTGCTCTTCTTCACCTTGGGCTTGGCCTTGCGATGATTGTCGGCGTTGCTTTCGTCCTCGCCAATGAGCTTGAGATACCAGGCCCACTGATCAAATGTGTAGCGCTGGGGTTTCTTGGACTTGAGGTGCGTTGAGACAACCTGGATCTCGGAGATGAGAAGGAAGTGGAAGTCGGTGCCAGTAGGCAGGTCATTCAGGGGATCGCGAAGTCGGGAAAGAGACCTTCGCACCTTGGTAGTAAAAGTTGAACCGGCGCACTCACTCCTTGCCAGACTAGGTCTTCTCGAGGCTGCGGTCTCGCTTTCCGACTGAGCACTGCGGCCTCGGCTTTCCTCGTATGGGCCAGGGTCCTCCTCCGAATTGGACGTGGGTTTGAAAAGCGACCGCTGGACGCTGGCCATGGCGCTAGCGATAGACTTGGCTTCCTTGGTCTCTGGCGACTGCTCATAACCGGGACAAACTTTACCGAAGGTAAGCTTATTGAGAATGTGCCGGATATCGTTTGAGACTTTGGTCTCGCCCGGAAGAATCGTGACATTTCCAACTCGGAGAGTGCTGTCGCGGACAAACTTGACCACGGTATCGCCAGCATTGGAGATGAGGACGGTCATGGTGGGCAAGGCCAAAAGAGACCAAAAGACGAAAAAAGATTTTCCTGCATTGGACACTGGGGTGACGTCGCCGTAACCGATGGTTGTGAGGGTCACAAAGCAAAAGTAGAAGCCATCAAAATAGGACCAGTCCTGATAAGACCGCTCACACCTGAGGAAGATGAAGGCGCCCAGAAGCCAGAGGATGAGCCAAGACCCTGTAGAGATGGCCATGGCCATCCATCTCCTGCGGATCGATGATTGAGCCTGGATTTGGCGCATCAACTCAAACTCGGCCTTGCGCCTCTCAAACTCTGTGGTTGGAAGCTTGCTGGAACGATCGAGTTGGGATAGGCCAGAGTCGGAGCGGATCGGTTCCAGAATCAGATCGTCCCCACGGCGGGTTATTTTCTTGACCAGCTTCCGGCGCTTTTTTTCCTCCATCCGGGCATCTACGTGACGCTTGCCACGGTCGAGAACCAGACTGCGAATGGAGCCAATGACCAGACCTAGGCTTATGACGCCAATCAGGGAGTAGGGTATCATCAGGGCGCGGCCCAGAGTCGTCAAGGCGTGAAAGTCTCCAAAGCCAACAGTGAACAAGGTGACATCGGCCCAGTACACGGAGTCGAGGTAGTTCCAGCCCTCGATATTGGAGAAGATAAGGGCACCGAGCAGCAAGTACATGAGGAACAGGATGGTCTGCAGCATCAGAGTCCGCTGGCTGCGGGTGAGCATAAAGTCCTTGCTATAATGCGAGGTTGAAGCACCATAGAAGGTGACGACCATGAGGGACGCATCGATGAAGTAGAGGATGGCGGCCCATATCCCGTAGTAGTAGGCCTGGGACCAGATGAGCTCTTCCCGGGGAAACTGAATGCTGTTGAGGAGAGGGCCGGCGGCGGTGGCGTCGAGTGCGACGAGACAGATGGCGGAAATGTACCTAGTTTATCAGTCAGTTACAGAGAGTTCTCACTAGGTCGCTAGCGTGCAAAGATAGCAGACCAGCAGGACGACATACCATCCTATAATGGTGATGGGCTGCGCGATGCTGAAGCGCACGCGCCTCGCCATGTTGAGGAGGAGGAACATGTTTGAGACGAGGGCGAGGGCCAGCTGGATGGCATTGATGATGGTCAGCCTGGCAATTGTGCGGGTTGGTTAGCGACTAGGGCCGTCTCGGCGATGGGAGCGAGGCCAGCAACATACCACGCGGGGTCTGCGATAAAGGGAGCATCCCGAGGCTCTTCCCCGGGCGTGAGTCGTTGTCTCCAGGGCTGAACCAGTGCACAAATACTGAATGCGGAGGCGACAGGACCGAGAGTGCCGGCGATCATGGGAAATGCGGATGAAGCAAACCACCAGCGGCTGTCATGATATGACGTGTTAGACGAGTGGATACGGCGACACAGCGACACAGCGACACGGGTGCAGTGGTGTACTCACGAAGGGTGCAGGTGGGCATCGTCGTTGGCAAACATTTTTTCCCGATCAATGCAGGACTCGACCATCTCGGCCTCATCCTTGATGACTTGGTTCAGCCCGGCGTCGTCCATGTTTGGCAGATTGACGTTGACGTTTTGTGAAGCGTCGTCGAATTGGACCCTGGCAACCTGCACACTGGCGGCAGGGAAGCGAGACAGATCTGGATCTGGATGCCGACCAACCAATTGAGGACGGGAGTTGGCAACGGGAAAGGATCAAGCAGAGGGCGCAAGTCCCCGGATCAGAAAGTCTTGGCGGTGCAAGCAGAGGCAGAGGGTTGAACAATTGACAAGTGGGATGGAACAAGGGACAAGTCGACTGACATCGGCATCATCGGCGCCCAGCCGTTTTTTTTCTCTCCTCGCTTGCTTCACAGGTGGGCGGCAACGTTTGTGCATGTGGGCAACCTGGGAGCGAGACCGACACGCATGCAAGATGCGTATACTCTCATGTTAATGGGCGGAACGGAGCGGAGCGTTGGCCCAGATCGTTGAGCTAGCGCTGGTCGAATGACGTCTCCCTCCTGGTGAAACTATCGGCGCGAGTCAACTGCGAACAGGTTTTTTTCCCTTCTTTCCCCATTCTTGCCGTCGTTTTGGTTTAATCTCTTACACGAGGCATGCCCGGCAAGCATGGCTGGTCGGCGGTGCAGGACTGAATTCTGCCATGTAGCGCCTTTAGCGGCGCTGCTAATCCAGACAACGCTCCCGCTGCGCTGCACCCGGTAGTTGGGAACAGTTTGCACTGTGGCACTGTATCACCGTGCAAACATTAATACCCGTCACTGTATCATGGGGTGTGCACTGTGGGGGACCGCGTATGCACGGCGATGATCAATGACACAACGACATGCACAATAATGCATGCGAGATATCCTGGAGATATCCAGGGTGTGTGCTTGTGCAGATTACAGACGACAGATGGGGAACTGGAGAGAGCGTCCAAGGCCCAAGACATTCGCGGCCCCCCTTCCCCTAAAAAGCCCACTGCTGCCTCAGCGTCCTGCGCCACGCACTGCTCATGCGTGTGCAAAGACGAGAGAGATGTGGGGTGGGGCTCGCCTAGGGCGTATCTCCAGTGTGTGGCAGCCACTGCACAATATACGCGGTACCGTCGGCCCATGTACCCTCTGCCGCCGCTGGACCCTCCCACACACTACTGGATGACCAGGCCTGCCACCGTCCAAAAACCAACGTGACTTGGCGCCGGGCCCAATCGCAAGTCCAACCACCATCAAACTCACAAAGAAGGCCTGCTTCAAGGCGAGCAGAAAACACTCGTTTTGTGGCGTCTGGTCTTTGCGCGGACACACACTCTTCACAACGAGGGCTGCGTTCCCCCTCTGCGCCCATCGTTACCTCCTTGCACTTAACCCTCGGCCGCTCGTCCTCGCCTTGGCTGCCGCAACTTTGCATTTCTTTCTTCGCTCCGGCTCTCCTTGTCGCATCTTGTAAGCCGGCGAGAGACGTCTCCTGCAACAATTTTGAAGCGCTAAACCCGTATATCTAGTTTTTTTTATTTTTATTTTTAATGATAGCAAGCCTTGCCGGTCATTCATTCTCTCAAACAGGCCTGCTCTTGTGGAAATTTGCCGTGTAGCCAGCCCCGCGTGTTTTGCCGTGTTACCTGTTCTGTTGGCTATGCAGTCACAGCATCATGCGAACATGTCCTCGTATTCAATTGCTTGGTGGCTGTAAACGACCCCCTCACACTCCTCCTCGCTGTGTTAGACTGCGGCGATCCTTTAGCTCTGGCAGCCATGACCGCGTCGAGGTGGGATGCGGCTCGGCTGGGAGCGTCACAATAGAGTATAAAAAAAATCTCTTCCTGATATGCATTGCTGCTGCACGAAACGAGTGGAAACTGACTGGAACAGTCTGCATAATATAGCAACACACCTACACGGCTCGACATTTTTTATTCACCTGCCCCCGTTTCCCTCGGATGGCGACCGGCCTGCCCCGTTGCCAGGATTCCTTCGGGATAAGCCAGTGGCGAGCATCAACTACCGGTGGACCTCATTTGCGTCTGCACGCCGCGATTCAGATGCGGTCACATCGCGGTGGCCAACACCCGTCCACGACACCTCCTTCGCCTATGCATGGCTTACGGAGAACCTCGCGCCGGAAGGCTTGCGGCGACGGGACATTTACGTGTACGGATCTCACCTGGGCGCCAGCCTGGCCACGTCTCTTGCCCTGACAGAGACACAGCCGCACAAGCCATTCGCTGTACGAGGTGTCATTTCCTACAATGGCATTTACAACTGGACCATGTTTCTTCCGGATCACCCCATGAACAAGCCATCCAAGCGCGTCAAGAACCCGCTACCTGTTCCAGAGCTGCCAAGAGGGTCTTACCTGCGTAGGCTTCAGGAGTTGCTGCCCATGTGCTTCCGTGCCCCTGTAGACATGTTTGACCCCTTTGCGAGCCCCAGCCTGTTCTTCCACAACCCGGGCATCCTGGTGCCGAAATCTTACACAATCTCCGGGGAGGAGGCTGCAGCCATAGAGGCCATCGAAGCCATGGCTGATCCTGAAGCTGCGCTCCTCAGGCCTCCCCCCAAGGTTCCCCGCAAGTCACATTTGATATTCCCGCCGCGAACGTCAGCGCTTAAGATCCCCCAGACTCTGCTCCTGTATGATTCACCAGCCGCGGCCTCATCGGCTCAGAAGGGACGCCGAAGGCCGGCGAAACTTAGGGGAAACGCCATGGAGAACCAAGCCCTCGAGTTAATGGAGCTGATGCGGCGAAGTCTCGAGAAGGTTGAGCTGAAAGAGCGGAGATTGTGGGACGAAGACGCGGACAGCTGGCAGGACGAAGAGGAGCGACGAGTGCAGCTACGGCAGATTGGGGAGGAAAAAGAGTCGTCAGACCTGGGGCCAGTTGGGGAGGAGTTGGTCACAAAATGGCTGGACGAGAGGTTAGGTAAGCGATGGAGGGATAGTGATGCATCAGCTATGATACCCAATGTATTTTGGTGAGGGATGGTATCGTCCTGGCCATGCTGGTATAGCGATACGTTTTTTTGGAAAATGACAATGAGATCGCGTGATCTATTTTCTTCTGCCGTGACGGCATTCCTGCTTTCATAGGTGGGCAAACCTTTTTGACGTGTAGTAGCACATATGCATGCCACAAGGCCGTCGACGGGATGACGCGCATCGCTGGCGACATCTGTCCATCTCTATCGCGGGGCCACTAACGAGATCCCGAGGATGCATTGGAAAGCTTAACCGGTGGAGCAGACGGGAAAGGTCAAAGCTGCCAAGGCGTTTCGGTCAGCGAGGGAGAGCCCAGGCGAAAAAAAAAAAATTAGCCATCAACCACGCTTCAAGGTAGCACCAGGGTTGGTCATGCACGCATCAGCGAAAGCGAAGGCGAAAGCAGGGGTGAAAAGGGCAAGCAGCATCACGCTCCCGCACACGCATTTGGAAAGGGGAGCCGGGGGGGGGGACTCAGCCCATGATAAGAACAGTGAGAGAGAGAGGCGGAAAGGGAGCGAGGAGCTAGACTATGCACAGTCGGGATGGCTTCCCCAACACGTGGGCCGAAAAGGCTTGTCGTATTAGTGCAAATGAGGGGACCGCCCATCGCTCTTTCGACTTGGAACCTCAATCAAACGCGAGCAGGGGGGTTGTTGGGACGCAGCGATGCTGATAATAATAGTTGCAACCGAAGTGGGAAATGCGCGAGGAGGGCCCGCGCGTGGGTCACTGGCAGGACAATCACTGCTGTTTGATGTGCGGTAGGTAGCGCGCGTGCGCAGGTGGTCTTGAGGCGGAGGGGACGGAGGAGGGACGGAACGAGGAGGTATGGCATATGGCATGTTGTATCTGAAAGGAACCCGGGTAACCAAAAGGCAATGAGGTGATGAGATTGGACAGGTACCTCGACACGTGTGGTACATGATACATATGGCCGTGGCCGTGCCGGCGCCTCTGCGACAAGCCTTCAGCCGAGAGGTGTAGGGCTGGGTGGAGGACTTTTTTTCCCCCTTCCTGACGTGTAATGTGTAAATGCCGAGTCATTCATCTCATCTTGTGATTACAGCAAGCGGCCATGGTCTCATCTATCTGTCGCAGGGTGACCGAGTGCACGAGCGAAGCGGCATGTTTGCTATTGATTAGGCTGGGGCTGGGGTTGGTAAAAAGGGATTATTACTACTATCATCTAATCCTTACCTACCCTTTTTTTCATTTCCTTAATTTATTTTTACTATTCGTCTTATTTTAAATTTCATTACTTTCTTTTATTCGGCTGCGAAGCTTTTCCCTAGGCACGCAACGCACCCGCAATCTTTCCCATCTCCCGTCTCGTCATCCCGTCCCTCTCCGCTCGCCGGCCGTCCTCCTCCCCCCTCTTTCTAATCAATCCAAGGACCCAGAAATTAATCTCCCGGGGGGGGTTAGCTCACAATGTACAGGTACCCCATGTACAATTGGCATGCACGCCTCTCGCTGCGGGTGGATGGGCAGCGCCATCATAGAGTTATGGGGCGGGCCAGCAAGGACAGGAAATAGACAAAACAAGCTCTGCCGGCCAGCAGCATCTCGAGGCCAGGTATAATTATAGTGCGGGTGGAGAGCCCGGCCTGGGTCCCGCTATGCGCCATGCTGCAGGGCACTGACTGGTGGAAACCCTCCCCCCCCTCTGGCCCTCTGGGCCCTGCAGCCGGGTGGGTGTGGTCAGCGAGTGACTGGTCTTGGTTCTTCTTTTGCTGATTCTGGCCGTCTCGTTCCAGCGTGACAGCAAGACATGCGCCTTGCCATTTTGTGACTGTTCCCTTTTCCGGGTTTCATCATCTCTCGTCCCCCAGACAGAGGCTCCACGTTTTGGGACTCGGGCTTGAGGGGGAGGGTTACGCCTCTCCACCCGGCCTAGACCCTGCAGTGACCTCTCCCACTCCCACTCCCGTGCTCTCTTTGCTCTCTACAGGGCAAATTTTGGCCGCCGCAAACAGGGAAGCTCAGCCCTCCAATTCCTGCGCAAGCTAGGTACGCGCCTCTTAGCTGTCCTGTCCGCTGCCCTTCTTATCCTCCCCTCCCCCAATCATCTCTTCTTTCTTCCTTCTCTTTTCAACTTCCATCCCATCCTCCTTCAATCCATCCTTCATTCTTTCACAACACCGTCCACACCCAGTCTCAGCCAGCCTCTCCCTTCTCTCGTGGTATGTCAAGCTCCCTCAAGCTCCCTCAAGCTTGGTAGCGCCCGTCTAGCTTGGAGCTCCCCCGCGCCTTGCCATCCTTCCCACCTCGTTCCAATAGCTTCAAACAACAGCGATGAAGAAGAAAGCGCCAACAGCTAACAAAGAGCTTGTTTCCAGGTTTTGTTTTTCATATATTCATCCCCCTCACACCAACCGACATCATGCCTGGTATTCGTAAGTGACTTGTCCATCTGTTGCTTGCAGGCGCAGTACTGTTCCCAACCTACGGCTACTGTCCCCCAGCAATAGTAAGCTTGTTTCCACGTCAGATCTGATACAGTATTGCAGCTCTCCACGCTCTTGACAACCTCAAGGCCAAGCTTAAGGCCGCCTTCAAGAAGAAGGGCGACAAGGCCGCCGAGAAGCCTGCTGAGACCAAACCCACCGAGACCGCTCCCGCTACCGAGCCGACAAAGACCGAGGACGCTCCCGCAGCTACTCCCGCCACCAGTACGTTCAGCCCAAAATGCTGCCAGATACGCATGTCCGCTTAAATGGACCATTCTAACATGAACGTACTAGCCGAGCCTGCACCCCCCACCGATGCCCCCAAGGAGGAGACCAAGACGGATGCTCCTGTGACCACCGACGCTGCCAAGACCGACGCTGCCCCCCCTGGTGCGTTTAATAGGCCATCTGCGTTGATGCCATTATTGCTAACCAAACCTTAGCTGAGCCTGTTGCCGCCGAAACTACCCCTGCTACCACCGAGGCTCCCAAGGAGGAGAAGAAGGAGGAAGCCCCCGCTGCTCCTCCCGCTCCCGCCCCCGCCCCTGCTCCTACTCCTGCTCCCTAAATTTTCTCCTATCCGTGCCAGCCTGCAAGCTATGTCAAGTGTTGATGTCATGAGGGCTGTTGGATACAGGTGTTGAGATACGCGCGTCTGGGTAATGGCGGATGGGTGGGTGATGGACGCAAGCGTTCCTTTTTTGCTGCGGCCGCATCATTTTGTGGCCTAGTTTTGCTTGTTCTTTGTGCTAGTTGGCTGGATACCCTGGAGAGAGGAGTGTTGTGATGTGCTTTAAAGACTATACCCTGCCCTTTGATCCAATGCACTCTCCATGCATATTATAATGATGCTGCTTCCGTGACATTCGTGTTTCACCGACCCATAATTCCAATACCATAATGTGATTTCCAACTATACGATAAATGCGTCAGGGTCTTAATTTTGGTTTTATTTGTTTGTTTTTTATTCCAACTCTGTAAAACTATCGGGCCGAGTCGATGGAGGCAGTGTAAGCGATTCTATGCTTCAGGTGCATAATTGCGAGATGTTTGAGACTTTAGTTTCGGGTCGGCTGTCGGACAATTCACCGTGCGTACGTAATGCACAAAGCAACCCCAGACTTTTGGCCCGTAATTGTAATTTTACATTCGCGTACTAACTTGATATATCCGCGAAGGTTTCGCAAGTGCAGAAACCACTGAGGGAGATCCCAAAGGCTATCATGGGAACTCGGAGCATAGAGGTCGACTATAATTTCCGATAAGCATGAACCCGTCCCAGGCAGATCCACAGAGTAGAGTTAGCTGTCCTTGACCCATGGAGCCTTTGTCATTGTGATCTGCGCACTCGTTGATCCGGGATCGGCTCCCCTCCCGGGCGCCGGCCGCGTCGTCGTGCCTGGAGCGCCGGAGCTCGGGCCAGGCGGCGGAGGAACCCGGGAGTACGGGATGCCGGGCCCGGACGGCGCTGGCATCCTCGCGGCCTGGGCCCACGGCGCAGCGGTGCCAGAAACCGGAGGGGGCCGAGCCATGGCCGAGGCGGCGGCGGCGACGGGCTGGTTGGCCATGTGCACGCTCTGGGCAGGGGCAGCAGCGTGCGGGTCCTGGTCCCAGGAGAAGAGGGAGCCAAAGGGGAAGTGCTGGACGACGGGGAACTTGGAGAGCACCTCGGCGTTGAACATTTTGATCATGCCCTTGTTGATCTTGCCCCAGCCGTCGCGGATGCCGGAAATGTCAAAGAGGATGGGGCTGTGCTCCCAGAAGGGGCCCTTCTTGACGTCGTTGATGAAGCCGATGGCGGAAAAGTACATGTTGGTCTGGCGGTAGTCGTCGACCACGGTGGGCTTGACAATGTCGCTGGGCTTGGGGGCGCCCTTGACGGAGCCCTCGGTTGGCATAACGGTTTGGGCGTCGTCGATGGGACGAGTCAGCTGCGCGGAGCCAAAGATGTACGGCATGAAGGAGTGGTCGTCCAGACCCCATACGCCGTGGGAGCCGGCAGGTTCCAGCGTGTAAGTGAGGATGAGTTTTCTCACCACTTTGAGATAGCTTGATGTGGCGTCAGCGGCTGTTCAAGGGTTTTTTCTCTTCTTCTCACAACTTGAGTTTGTACGTACGGTTCGATGACCTGCAGAACAATCTGCCTCTCAATTTCACCCCCCTGAGTCCCATCCTTGAAGTACCCAAGCTTCCATAGACATCCCAAGAAGGCAACAAAGCTTAGCTCATGGCCCGTTCCGTAGTCTAGTCGTTGCACACTTCCAAAGCCACCCAGGAGATAGCTTGAGATTTCGTCCTTGGCCTTTCCCTCGCCGAGTTTTGTCGTTTCACCCAGAGGTCCTTCGCTGAGAAGCTCGTCTAGTCGCTCCTCCAAGATGGCGTACCACTTGCGATAGCTTACATTTCCAAACCTCCGAGGACCGGGGTCTGGCGGGGCCTCGCTGATGAAGGCCTCGGTCTTGGCCAGGAGAGCCTGGAGGGCCTGGATGGATGCTGGAAGTGGCTCTGAAGGGGGTTTCGAGGTGAGCGGAAAGGTGCGGGGGAGGGGCGAACTGGACTGGTTGCGGGGACACAGAGCAAGGTTGAGTTGGAGGATGAAGGTACCGATGTCGCGGTAGGCGAGCGAGGTGAGAAAGAGGGACACGTCGGGCCCGTCGTGGATGCGCTTGGCGGGCTTGGTGAAGGCCGGCGCCGAGGATGAGACGTCAATTACCTCGAGGGTTGGGAGTGAGGGCTTTGGTGGGGTGCCCGATGCCATGGCTGCGGGGGAGTAGCAGAGATGCAGCAAATTTCGATTTAGGTTGGGAGATGGGTGATGGTCGCTGGTACAGGTTGAGACATGAAAAGCTTGGTCAAGGAGAGGGTGCGTCGTTGATATCACTGTTTCAACTTGAGTTCAAGGGCTGATACTGGTGAGCTGGTGGTGGGATAATTTAGTCAGCTGTTTCGCTCTGAGCTGTGGTGAGCCCTGAGTTGAGTCCAACAATCAACGACAAGATGATGAAGTACTTATTAATTAATTGCGTCGACCGGGGTTTCAAGCAAAAAACAATGGTGAATAGTTAATAATAAAATCTAACATTGCTGTAATTGGATAATATGAATTACAATCATGCCAATTCTATTTGGTGATGTCATGTTTAATGAACCCTGCTTCTGAGCAAGGAGATGGTACTTGTATTCAGGGACCAAATGCCCCGCTTTCTCCATACGCGCCAGGACGCGACTTCTCCATGAGCACCGTCATCCCACCGCTACTCTCAGATTCAACATTGGCGACATTGATGCACCGCATTGCATCGTGCTTGAATTGGTCGATGTAGCCGGAGGTGGAAAATGCGCCATTGCCTCTGCTTTTTGTATTCAAGCGCTTGACTGCAGACGATTTACTGTTGTGCCGCGCCCTTCGCCTAATCGACTAGAGCAACATTCCAACAATCACAATGCCACGAACCAGAAGAGCTGTCCCGAAAAAGGCGCCGTCGCCCAAACCCGAGCCGAAAGCGACCGGGAGGAGGACTAGAAATTCCCTCAAGGCACAGCTCGAGGCATCGAATAATGAGGAGGACGACCATAGCAATCCTGCGCAAGAAAACACCACACCACCACCGATGAAATCACTTGGCCACCGTCAAACTCGATCTCGAAAGTCCGGTGGTGGTAGTAGAAATGATGTCGAGGAGCCGGAAGAGCTTCCCATAAGGAAGAGGCAAAAGCGAACCAAGCCCCAGGACGAGGCCCCGGTGCGCAAAAGCGCACGCGGCAAACAGAAGCCACAAGAAGCTGAGGTCGAGCCGGGAGTCATACCAGAATCTGAGCCGGAAGCGGAATCCGAGGATGTCGACAATGATGAGTCGGTGCCAGGCCCCGCTTTTTTCAATGATTTCAATCGGTCGATTTTACCAGAAGGCGAACGGTCTGCAATAGCCTCCGCGGGTCAAAACGAGGACCAGGATGACGACGGAGAAGAGAACCATGATGCAACCCAAGCTGAACTTCAAGAACTCGAGGATCATAACAACCAAACGGAATCTGCGCCTTCATCGCATACGAAACAATCCAAACCTGGTCGGAGGGGGCGAAGGCCGCAAAGCAAAAAAGCTGCATTTGGTGAATCCGAAGACCGAGAAGCAAGAGGGGCATCTGTTGAGCTTGGTTCAGATATACCTAGCGCAAGGAAACGACGGTCGGCTCCAGAAGAAAAGCAGATGGTGGAACCTCCAGTAGAGCCGACTGAGGGAAATGTGAATAATGAGCGTGATATCTACGAAATAGATGAAGATGAATCACCCGACAAGGAGGAAAAGCAAGAGCCTCCCAAATCCTCAAAATTTGAGGTCGCCACAGATGAAGATGAGGAGGAGGAGGAGGATGATGAACCCCAAAACGGGAATGCTACTATGGTTGGAGAAGACTCGCTCTTCATTTGCGCCCCTTCGGAGGAGAATAAGGTGATCCTGACTGATATCGCGAGCAAGTGGATCACTAAAATTACTTCTCTCATGAAACTCGAGGGATGGACGGGAACCAAAAAATGGACAGATAACTTCACTATCCCGAAAGGAAAGACCAAGGAGACTTGGCTGAATCGACAAGAAAGGCATCTTCATCCAGACCAGTTCAGGGTGCTTTTCAGGCACCTGTATGGTTTGTGGGAGATATGTCATGAAATGCCAAGGGCACCGGCGTTTAAATCTCAGTTCGAGTATTGGAAGGAGCATGAAAGCGACCTCAGCAAATCTACCAAGATTATGAGGTCGGTTGTCGAGGATATATCCAAGAACATGCAGATTGTATTTGCCACCCCGATCGACGAAAGGAATGACGACTCCGAATGGGGTGATTTGGCTTTTGAAATTCTATGTATCAAGATCATTCCCATGGTCATCCATGTCCTGGAAGAAAGCTTCAAAGTTGGGGGTGTCGTTACTCTCGGCAGTGGCGCAGAGGTCGGCATGTCTGACAAGTGCCGCTTTACCTCAACCACATTGCAGCTCCCCCTACTCATTGTGGGATGGCTGCAGCGACTTTACACCGTGGTTACTGTCCAAATATCTGTAGATTTCCCAGAGAAAAAAGACTCCCAAGTTCGACTGAGGCGGAAGCACGCACAACGGAAAAGGCTGGAGGGTCACTTGAACAATGCACGCGGGGCGATTCAACAGGGAATGGATCAACTAGACTATCTTGCTGAGGCTCCTCAAAGGGAAAGGGAGGAAAGGGAGAAGAAACAGGCATTGGACCTGGCACGGGAAAAGGAAGAGGAAGAGCAACGAGGGGCTGATGAGCGGCGAATGGAGCTGTTTGTGAAGTCAATCCGGCGCATGAACGGCTCAGCCTCCGTTGAACCGCGACCACCCCCAAGAGATGATTACTCTGAGAGGCACGAAGGATGGCACTATCACGAGGATGATGCATTGCTCAGCATGATCCGGAAGATACGAAACCCGAACCTTCGAGCATTGATTCCCCTTGTACCCGGCCGAAGCGAAGAAGAAGTAGCCCAGCGGGTTTCGCATTTGAGAGAACGTATGCGAATCAAGTATGAAGGGAAAGGTGAGGTTCCTCCTCTCTGGTGTTATCCGCCTAGTTAGAGAACATCTGTCAGGAGGAACTTGGAGTTTTGTTTTGTATTTTAGTGGTTTGATACCCAAGAAAGAAAGCAGCGTCGCTGTGCGGTCTCATTTTTTTTTTTTTTGGATAGCAAGGCGGCTTGGTTATTGAGCTCATGGATAATGGGTTTCACGTCAATTGTTACGAATGGGGTTACAATATAGTAATGGCAACCAACTCTGGCGCGTCTGATGCGGAAACGCGAAACCGATCCTCAAACGTACCTGGGTACATGACGACGTAAATTGGATTGAACCCATGATAATTATTGGGGGCGCGCCGATCAATTGTTAGCGCGCGCAGTAGCTTGGACTTTGTCCCGCAACCAAGGTGTCAGGCGTCTGCAGAGTACTGGATTCGACCTAGGTCGACCAGGTACCTTGCAGCAGCACCGTGACCCCAAATGAAACCTGGCAGAGCAAGTTACCAGATGTGAGGAGGAGGAATTGCAAATCGATACGAGGAGAGCCCCAACCAGACAAGTTCACAAGGTTTCCGACTTGGAAAGGCGAGATACTTAGCTGCATGAACAGGCTGTAGTGGTGGTCTGGTGGGTTGTCTGGCTGGCAAGGCTCGTACCAACGATGCGGTGCCACATCATCGCCCAAGAGGCCGACATGTCATGCTATCTCTCTCATCCCGGGTTGCCCAATGAAGCCCATGACGGCGAAACAACGCATGACATGAGGAGTGGGATCCGCTTGCACATGGCACACGGGGCGGGCAGGACGGCGGTTAGGCGTCGGGCACGGTGTTTCATCCAGGCAGAGCTGTGCTGTTGAGGCCTGAAGGAGGGGGACGGGGAGAGGGGAGCGAGCGGGATGAGGGATTGGGGACGAGGGCAGACGATTGCGACGATACTATCTTGAGGCGCAGGCACAGTGCTGCAGTTGCGGCAGACAGTAATCTGTGCATGTGTGCGTGGATAGTCTGGTCTACCCAGACTACCTAAGTGCATGTATGTGCCAAGGGTATCATCAGCAGTGGCAACTCTCGTGCCGTGACAGCAAATGAACAAGTGGACGAGCAGCCACAGCTACTTCGTAATCACAGACCCCGCCACACCCGACGAAGCTTCATCGAAGCCATGCCCCATTGGAACCGCACGACCCTGCCGGTCCCCTGTTTTTCTTTCCTTCTTCCAGGCTCTTAGCTCGACGCGTTCTCAGACGCGTCTTGACGGTTTTTTTTTTGACGGATCCATGTCGAGCCGGAGCCATGGACCAAGACCAAGGCAAAGGCCAGACCGGATCAAGATCATCCACACACGCACACGCCCTCAGCTAATATCTCTGTGTAATTATTCTGTAGCTACCTGCTTGCTTTTTGCTCTGGCCCCCCTTTGCGGGACACGTTCGCGCATGGAATGAGGACAAAACGCCAAGTCAACAAAGGCTGTGCGCGCATGCAGTTCCTCCCTTTTGCTGATGGAATTGGGCGCCAACGACGTCAAGGGCGCTGCTGCCGCTGCCGCTGCCATTGCTGCTCCGGGGGGCAACGGCCAGTGGTTGAACTGGGAAAGGAAAGGCGGTCGGCTAGTGTCATGTCATGGTTGAGTTGAGTTAAGTTGAGTTGAGAGTCGGAGTGGTGGCTCGCATTGCATTGCATAAGGGCCGGATCGTGGTTCGCATGTACTCCAACTTCCAAGGTCGGGGAGAGCCAGTGCCATGGGGAAGGTGGCGAAGAGGGTCTCTGGGTGCTTGGGGGGGCCTCTTCCCAGAGGACTTAGGGCCATCAATCTGACGACAGCAGACTGAGCACCAGCGCAGCCAGCGCAGCGCCGACGGCCGCCGGGTCGGGCCACTGTACCTGGGAAAAAAGGAAAGGACATCCCATCCACGGCCCCCTGTTGAAATGGCCCAAAAGCCGGTAGCGCGGCTCGCGGAGGCTTCGCTGTCCACTCCCAGGGGGGGCTCCGCCCAAGAGACGTGATAGGGTCGCTCCAGGGCCTTGCAGAGCTCTACAGGGGATGTGGTCTGGCCCAGCTGCAGTGGCTGATAGTGGGGGAAGCAGGCGTCCCCACCGCCCGTTGGCGGGCTTATTGCAGATGGGAGAGTGGTGTGTCATCTTGTCCGTTGACCAGAGCCATTCGTCCATCAACTACGCTCATTTCTCATTACAGCTCTCCTTCTTCTCCTCCACCTCCCGTTTGCCACTCTCGCTTCACTTTATCTGACTCTCCTTTCTTCCCCCCCCTCACACGAAAGCAAGCAAGCACGCACGTCTTTCGTCGAGCTCCCTCTTTCTCTAGTTGGTCCTCGTCGTACGTCTGCTGCTCGATCCCGTCCCGCTCATTTTCCCTCTTGGAGAAAATTAGGGACCACAAGGTGAGATTAGGTCCAATCCCTTCCTATCCCTGACCCCATCTAGCTTTCCAAAGCTGTCCCTGGCTCCGTGTCCTGCCCTTGCCCCTCGCCCGCGGGTTTCCTTTGCGCGTCGGCCGAGTTTCCGCCCACGAACTCTGAGCAATCTGATGCGACTCTGGACTGCCAAAGGGGGTAACTGGCTCTAAGGAGAAGAAAGAAAAAAGCCGTGTTATTAGACCCGGGCACCCTGCACTTCCTGGCGTGGCTCCTTGACTTTTGACTGACTCTCCCTTTCGTCTTCGATAGATCACCCATTAATACTCAATCCCTTGCGAGCATCATGTCCGAGACTGAGAGCTTCGACGTCGTCCAGCACGACGAGGTCCCTCCGGCCGAGAGCGTTGCTGAGTCCGCGCCTGAGACGGCGAGCTCAAAGGGTTCAACTCCCACCTCTCCTGAGGCCGCTGGCAAGGCGAATGGCTCTAAGCCTCTCGTGAAGCGCCCAGGCACTACCACCACCACCACGACGACCGCACGTCGTCCTGGTGTCGCCTCTGCCACCAAGACTGCCACCGGAGCTCGCGCCACCGGCGGCCTGAGCAAGCCTCCCACACGCCCCCCGACCACCAGCACCACGAGCACTGTCCGTCGACCCACGACCGCTACTTCCATCTCGAGCCACAAAAGTCGACCCAGCGTCAGCGCCAGCGAAGATGAGAAGAAGCCAACTCCGGCCTCGCGAAGGGCCAGTTCCATCATGTCGAGCCCTGGCAAGTCCGCCGCCGACCGACGCTCTCTGTCCACCGCGAGCTCGACCACGGCTGCCCGGCGACCCGGAACCGCCACGGCCACCGCCGGTACGGCGACCCGAACCGCTGGTGCCCGCGCATCACTGGGCGGCGCCCCCACGGCCACACGAACCAGTGCCACCCGCCCAGGTACCACAAGCGATGCTGCACGAAAGAGATTGTCCACCTCCGGCACCCCTACACCTGCTGGCCGAACCGCTACGCGAACCCCGTCTTTGTCTGCATCTCCTGCGGCTGCCGAAACCGCAAAGGAGCTGGAGGCCCTCAAGGCCAAATTAGCCGAGGGCGAGGCCGAAATCGAGTCTCTGAAGGCCCAGGTGAAGGCCTCCGAGGAGAAGATTGCTGAGCTCAGCAAGGAGCCTTCTGGCGCCGAGGACGCCGAAAAGGCCGACACTGAGACAGCCAGCGCCGAACACGAGGAGGCCATCACTGCCCTGAAGTCCGAGCACGAATCCGCTGTTGCCGCTCTTGAGGCTCAGGTTTCTGAGGCTGCTGATAAGCTCCAAAGCGCTCAGGCCGAGCTTGAGAAGCACCAATCTGATCTCGCCGAGGCTGTGAGCGCCAAGGAGGCGACAGAGTCTCAACTTGAGGATCTGAAGAAGCAACTTGAGGCTGCTCAGACCCAGAATGAGGAGAGCGCCAACTCTGGCCAGGATGCGCTCCAGAAGGCCATTGATGAGCACGCCGCGAAGATTGAGGAGCTCAAGGCTTCTTTCGAAGCTGAGAAGGCGTCTGCCACTGCCGCTCTCGAGGCTACCCTGGCAGCTGAAAAGGCGTCTGCCATTGAGGCTCTCGAGGCCAAGCACAAGGAAGACCTCGAGAGGGGTGAGGCTGATGCTTCTTCTCACGAGACCACCATCTCTGACCTCAAGTCAACCCATGATGCTGCTGTTGCCGAGCTCAAGACCTCTCACGAGGCTGCTCTGGTTGACCTAACGTCTTCCCATGAGTCGACTGTGGCTGACCTGAAGTCCACCCACGAAGCAACTGTTACTGACGCCAAGGCATCTCACGAGGCCGCCATCGCCGACCTCACCACCGCCCACGAATCTGCTGTTGCAGACCTCCAGAAGAAGATTGATGAACTCACTGCTTCCCAGTCTGCTCTCGAGTCCGCATCCGATGAGAAGTTCAAGTCGGAGCAGGACGCCAGTTCTGCCAAGGTTTCTGCCTTGGAAGCCGACATTACTGAGACCAAGGCCAAGCTGGAGGAGGCTGAGAAGGCCAGCGAGGCTGCCAAGGCCGAAATTGAAACTCTCACTGGGGAAGTCGCCAAGCTTCAGGCCAGCCTCACTGAAAAGGAGACTGAGCTCGAGGATGCCAAACAGGAGCTTGTCAAGGCCAAGGACGAGGTTGCCAGCCTCCAAGAGAAGGCTGAGGAGGCCAAGGCTGCCCTGGCTAGCAAGGAGGAAGAGATTTCTAAGATGAAAGAGATGCACGAGGAGCGCCTGAAGAACGTTTCCCAGGACTACGAGAACGAGATTGAGGCCCTTCGAGGTGATGCCTTTTTCAAGCGCAAGTTTGAGGAGCTCGAGGCTCAGCACGAGGAACTGAAGGCCTCGTCCACTGAGGCTGCCGACTTCCACCAGGAGGCACTTGAAGCTGCCAAGGCCACACATGCCTCTGCTGTTGCCGCCCTGGAGTCAAAGGAAGCCGAGTACAAGATCGGCCTCGAGGCTCTGCGGGCCAGCCACGCTGAGGAACTCGAGTCCGCCAAGACCCAAGCAACCTCTGATCGTGATGCCCATATTAAGGAGCTCGATACCCTCAAGGAGAGTCACGCCCAGCAGGTCCAGGCACTACAGGGTGAGGGTGACTCTGCCCACGCCACTGAAATTGAGAAGCTTCTGGCTGCTCATGCTACGGTTCTGGAGACGCTCAACAAGGAACACGCCGAAGAGACGGAGAAGCTTAATGCCAAGCACGACGCCGATCTGAGTGCCAAGGATGCCAGCGACAAGACTCATGCCGATGAGGTAGCAGCTTTGAAGGCTGAGATTGAGGAGCTCAAGGCTGCTAACGAGCGAGCTATTGAAGAAGCTACTCTTGAGATTGAGGAGAAGCACCACGCCGAGGTTGAGAAGCTTATCACCATGAACGGTGAGGCCCTGGACATGATGAAGACTGAGAGCGCGACTGCCAAGAAGGAACTTCAAGATCTGTCCGATAGCCACACCAAGGCCATCGACGACCTGATGAACGAGTACAAGGCCAACCACACATCCCTCGAGGATAAGATTGCCCAGCAGAGCGCTGCCAACGAGGAGCTTGAGGCTACCCTCGAGACCACCAAGGAGTCCCTTGAGCAGGCCCAAAAGGAAGCCGAGGAGCTGGGCCAGCAGCTTGCCCAGGAGAAGATGGAACGAATGACTGCTTTGGCCGATCTCGACGCCGCGAAGAACGTCAAGCCCGACACGACCGAAGCCGATGCTCTGAGGGAGCAGCTCGCTGCCGCCAAGAAGGCCCAGGAAGATGCTGCCGCCGCCGCCGAGATCGAACTCCGATCTGTTGAGGACCAGGTTACCAGCCTCAAGGATGACCTCAAGCTCTCGCAGAAGGACCTGGAAGCCTACAAGGCCGAATCGGACGCCAAGACCAAGACCTCCCAAGCCGACTACAAGGATCTCAATGACAGCATGACTACACTCGTTGAGGAGGCCCAGACCAAGGCGAAGGATTTGGAGGTCCAGCTTAGTGAGTCAACCAGCAAGATTCAGGAGGGTGAGAAGAAGGTGGAAGAGCTTGAAGCCCAGCTCAAGGTCAAGGATGCTGAGATTGCCGAGGCCAAAGTATGTAGCGCGAGTGTCTCAAACAGATTGTGAAGCTTACGGTGATTAGGCGAACGCGGCGGCCTCGAAGCCCAAGGGCCTTGCTTCCAGCCGATTTGCCAGCTCGGAGGAGGGCGGAGACGGCGAGGCCCAAGACGGAGCTGCTGAAGGTGAGGAAGAAGATGATCATTCCTCGGCAGCACTTGCTTTGGTGCGAGGACCCCCACCCTTGCATGATTGCATACTGCTGTCTGTGTGTCGACGCTAACAGAGTGGGAACAGATAAGTAAGGCTCGTTTGACAGCGAAGCAAATCGATACCCTCGATAGGGAAATGAGGGATCGAAACTTGCAGTAAGTAGCTGTTATAGCACGGCAAGAAAAGCCTGGTAGCTAACTGTCTATACAGAGCGTTGAACTCGATCACCGACGCCAAGCAATCATCTATCTAAGCGCACGCTCCCAATACTCTCCGCCTCCCTCAGATGCATTTTTGCCTACTGTTGCCTCATTGCGACAACCCTTGTGTAATACCCGCGGCCCATCTTGGTATGCATGGATTGATGCCCAAGCTTGAGCTGCACATTATGTTTTATTTTGCTTTCTTGGTCTGATCAGCCAGTGTCTGAGGCGTAGACTTTATTTGTTGGATTATTATTTGAGAAGGAGATGGTGTTTCAAAGGGTATGAAAAGGACGAAAAGGGACACCTTGGGATGGGTCGTCGAGCCTTTCTGTCCTGGGTGTTTTTGGGGCATCATCTTGGAGATGACACAATACGATGTACGTACGGCTGTTTCTAGCGAGGAAATGACGATACCCATTGTCTGGTCATTCATTAGTAGTCGGGTTCGTTGAGTTTTGACTGTCCCTGCCGAAGATCATTGTGGCTTCAGGTACTTGGAATGATGAAAGGCCCCTAGCGGCATCCTACAACCAATGGCTTATGGCGCGGTGTGCTAATCGTTTGGTGAAATGAATAATATACAAGGCCAGCGTGGCTTCCTTGTGGATGATGCAAAAACCATGCCCGTCAGTTGACATTTTACAAAAACTACAATATGATACACTAATTGTTAGCCCATCTGTTACCAAAATCAAGGCGTTCCTTGATCTGGGCCAAAGATATTATAAGGGTAGATATCCATCTCCATCATGTCAAGGAGAGTGAAACCAGCTTCGGGAGCAAACGAATCAAGGAGGTCGGTTCTCAGGGAGCCCGCATATCCCAGCATTTCCATGCCGCTACAGAAACTCGGCGGGAATGGGAAAAGCTGATCGAGACAAGATTCGATTCCATCGACTGATCCGAAACCGACTGCCGAGCCATCGACAGTCATCAGCTTGGAGAGAGTCCCCGTGTTGCGACTCAGCCTCTCAATCTTGCCCAGAACAAAGCCGGCCCCTCCGTATTTCGACTTCATGGACTCGAGAAGGTCGCAGATGACTTGCAGTTCTTCCTCCCGCTGCGCATCATTCTCCGGGGACCGCGATCGGCACAGGATGGGCATGGCAGCCACCATGCACAGGAAGCCATGGTAGTGAAGCAGATGTGCCGCCTGCTCGCGGGTGTGTATTTCTTCGTACAGGGATGCTATGCACGATGAGGCTACGAGCGACGGTGTCCACGAAGTAGGCCCCAAGCCCAGTTTGTGCGTCAGGGTTTGAATCAGGATGATGGCGGCGAAGTAGTGAATGTGCAGTTCAGAGACGAGGCGGTTATAGGGTCTTTTGGTTCCATCTGGATCAAAAAGGCGTGCTTCCTCGGGCAGATGCGGCGGCCAATCTGTCAACCCCTTGACAAGCTGCGACACTTCAGAGGACGAGACGGCTCGTTTTCGTATGTTGAGCTCGCCCACGGTGCCGATGATGTTGAAGATTTTTCTTCCCTCTAGAAAATAGTGAGGGGAAGGGTTCAAGGAAAAGTCTTGCATGTTTGGCATGGGCACATCGCAATCCTCGGACCGGATGGCAGGGGGCCGGCCCCAGCAAGCCACCATCATCTTGTCAACGTTCTGTTTGGGAATACTAAGCCATACGTGACCCTTGAGAGGGAGCGCGGTTCGGGACTCACCACGAGATGCCAAAATATCCGCCTGAGGCACGCAGAGTTTGGGTTGTCGGCGTAGGTGGCGTGCTTGTGCAGTCCCATCTGGAACGCCATTCTTATTGCCATTCCAGCCCAGTGCCAGGGGCCGTCAATCCTGACCAGCTCGGTGGAGGAGCGGCTCCAGCACGTCATGAGACACAGGGTCTTGAGCAGGGCCACGTTGTCGGTTTCGCAGTTGAGGAATATCGACAGCTTGATCTTGTCGTACTGCGACGAGGCAAACTCCATGTCCGGGTTGTGGCGCGTCAGGCTCCCCACCAGGCACACGACCTGGCGGAGCAGCACCGAGGCACCGAACCCCGAGACATCGGACGAATCTATCACCGGGTACAGAGGCCAGACGTGTTCAAGGAAGGCGTCAGTAAAGGCCCGAGCCAGTGCGGGCTTGGGGAGCGCAAAGGGCTGGATTGTGCTGATGAGAATGTCGCGTAGCTTGGAGGAGGAGGAAGAGGAGGAGGAGGATCCTGGCGCTGTGCTTGTCGACGGCGTCACGCCGCTGGACGAGTCGTAAGAAAGGACGGATCCGTCGGCAACGAAGCTGGTGCCGCTGAAGGTCTCCCTTGGCGGAGCAGGAGACGAAGCAATCATGGACGCGGAAGCTCGCTGCGTGGGCCACGGTAGTCTGAGCTCGTCGCCGACGACGACGCAGCTGTCCGGGTCTGCTTGCTGCTGCGTCCCAGCCGCTGAGGTTCTTGACCGGGCGGGATTCTTCTTGCGCACGCCATTGCGCCGACTTGGAAGCAAGGTCAGAAAATGTCCGTGTTCATTCCTCTCTGGGGGTGGTGTAGACTGCTGCTGCTGCTCTGCTAAGCGGGTGGAGGAGGCTCTCTCACATGCACGTCTGATTCGACCGACGACAATTTCTACACGTCTCGTCTGAACTGGTCTGCAAATCACACTTCACCTGGTCCAATTGTCAGCACCTAGAAAATGGCCGAGGATGAAAAAAAAAAACCCCCCCGGACCTTTCGGGAATGGCATTGGACGCAAACTACATGCGCGCGCTCTCGAAACGGCCGCATATTTTTCGGTTCGTAAGAAAGGCAATGTTTGGTTTTGGACGCGGCCTCGTAGGATATGGTGGATCGAGTGTTGCATATTAGACTATATCTTAAGGTGGGGGGGAACCGAGGCTTGTTCATGAAGCCCCTGCATGCGGAGCAGGCGGGGGCTCCCAGCATGTCAATCCGCCTCAACCTGGTTGCTAAATAGGAATCGCCACTATGACGATTTTATTAATTGGATTGCCGTAGGGTGTGTGGAAAATTTCACAACACAAAGACCGTCTTCAAACTGGAAAAACCGGCCCATTATGGGTCGGAGGACTGAGCGGTGGCGTGTCAACTTGACAAGACCTTGCGAACATGGCAGCAAAGCCAAAATGATGATTTGATGCAAACCCATCTTGTGCAGATTAACAACCTTGGTTACATTATCTAAATTAATCTAACCAACTGATAAACCAGCCGTGTTTATAAACATTGCAATGAAGTTGGTGAGCTGCCAGCCCCTCAGTTAAGCTGCTACCAGGCGAGTTCCCTCTCGGCCCGTTTTGGGGCTGAGAAGAAGCAAAAAACGTAGATGCTGCATACAACCCATGGGCATCGTTTAGGGTTTCTCGGGGCTAGTTTTCAACCGCTTGCAGCTGTCGGATGATCTCAAACACGAAATATGAATCGTCTTTCTTTCGCGCGCTGCACTGGAAATATGCCTCGGTGTGATGGGTTAAGCCACAAGCTTGGTTTTATAGGGTAGGAAGAGGCGGACAAGAACTTGTTCGTGAAGTATTCGGATAATATTTAATTGATCCCTAGCTGCAGTAGCCGTCAGGCCGGTCCATTACACTTGGTTGGCTTTCTATCCTCTTCTCATTATACCCCATTCGTTGTTTGTTGTGATTCTGGTGTACGCGACCAATAAAGCCAATAAAGTTATTTCGACATGTCGAGGGTTGCCTGGATTGCACAACCACCGGGCGCAAAAACACGATCAACGGGGTTGTACCTGTTGCATTTTGTTTCATCAAGTATTCAAAAATACAAAAGCTTTATTGTTATGATATCATCTTTAATTCCTCACCAAAGCTACAACTCTTTGACATTTATTCTACTTCGCACACACTCAACCGGCCACTCAGCCCAGGACAACCAATAGTCCTCGACCAATACCTGTTCTACGACACTGCATACATTCACACTCCACCCGCCTAGGTACCAGCAGTGCTGCTCATACGAAGCCACCATGGAGGCGTAGTGTGCTAGTATAACTAGTGCCATTGGCTCTCCCTTTCTCAGGAGCTCTACAAATTCTCCCGATATGGTGATTGGCCAACTCCAAATACGTGCCGCTTTCTTTTCACCAGAACGCATGATTGCGTATGCATCTTGTAGCCTGCTAATTGCAGAGAGACAATGTGATCGCACCGCAGAATCGTTTGCTGGGAGCAGCGAGTCGGATATTGGCATTATGGGCACGAGATCGGCCAACTCCTCCAAACGCTTTGCAAATGCCCCAGTCGATTGACCTGGTGGCTTCGGCTCCGAGATCAAAGGGCTGATTGGGCTAATCTTGACGGCTGCCCACATGGATGGGTCGCTGAGGAGAGTTCCAACACCTGAGCAGTTAGCGCACGATCTGGGACAATTTAAATCAGCCTGCCTTGCGCCGTCTTACCTTGTACGAGCAGGAAACATTGTGCTATATCGAATAGATTTATGCTACTGCTCTCTTGACTGCCAAATGTGAACATGCCGGAAAGGAATGTGAAGGCCGAAAATAGCACAGGCATGTGACAGTCCTCCGGCTTGATGTCTCCAAGGTGGGACGTAAACAACTTCAGGGCTGTGTTTTGGTGTTCGATGGATGCTAGAACCTGTGTCTGTTTCTGGTCTGGGTTGATATGCCCCGTGTGCAGTGCAGATAGTGCGAGCAAGGCATGCATCAAGTATGGCTGTGAGAGATAGGGTTAGCACATCGAAGAGACCAGATCACAGTCCAAGTTGGGCTGCAGGCTTACATGAGAGAGAGCGAGATGCGGGACTGTGTCTTTCCAGACACCAAGGGTTTCCAGCCCCCACGCGAGCGTCTTGTACACGCAAGTCGTATAATGATGAAACAGTTGGAGATCTCGCATCCAAACCGATTCATCAACAGCGCAGGATTGTCCTGCATTTTGGCACACGTTTCCGGGCTCTTGACAGGTCGGTAGATTGCTGACCACATCGCGAACTCTGCCCATGGCATCCTCAAGGTCCCTCAAAGCTAGATCAGCTTTTGATTTTATGGAATCTGACTGGGAGCTCGGTGTTGAGACGGTAAATTGTGCATTGCCAGAGGCAATGCTCGCGGCACTGTCTGCTGGAGGAGTGGATGAAGCAGGCTGAGACGCCGTCTCTGCAGCAGGAGATGCCTTTACCAAGCTGCATGCGGCCCGATGCCGTACACAATTCTTGCATGGCTGCTCTTCGTCACACTAGACCCCTAAATCAACACTACGGCTCGTGAGCTTGCAGGGGTCAAAAATACCTTAACACGGCGAGCTTTGCAGCGGACACAGCCGTTCCGCGACTTTTTGAACCCGAGGCGCCTGGAAGGCATTTTCTCATGCAGCTAAAGAGCATATACCCAGTCTGGATGGGACAGCGAGGGTGGAGTATTTGTAGACGCGACGGCGACGACGAAAGCGAGTCAAGCTAGTAGGGCTATGAACTGTGCGGTGCAGGAGGGTTTGCGCAGGTCGCGCAGGATGGTGGGTGCGTCAAGCACCAGCCCTGCGCAATCAAACGGCAGCATCTTTTCCGACGACGAACTCGACGACGAGGTCCAGGCTGATGATGAAGGATACTCACAGCCAAAGCACGGGCGCGGCAACACGGACGCTCCGCCGTTTGCACTGCCCTTTCTGCGTCACTGAGAGCCTGCCTGCGTCAAGGACTGGATTGCGGCCATGATCAATTCTGGGTCAACTCAAAAACAAAGTTAATTGCTATGGTTTTGCTTGTCGTGACTGGTGACAAGCGGATCCTTGGCATTATTTGGGCGCAGATGAGCTATACGCGGGCTTCAAGGAAACAGGAATCAAGATGATGAGAGACAGATAAATAGGACTGATGATGGCCTTGATATTTTGCCATCACTCAACCATCATTTCCAACTCACTCACTCACTCACTCACTCACTCACTCGCTCATTCACTTATTAACCCACTCACTCGCTCCCTTGATTGTTATTTCTTAACAGCTTGTGCTCTCTCTGCAACTCTTTACGATACATATCAACTATGAAGACAATCAACTCGTTCATCTCCTATCTGGCTGCATTCATTGCAGCTAAAGAAGCGGTAACTACCACGTTTATTTCATTCTTCTTGCCCTGACTAATTGACTTGTGCCAGTCCGCAAAGCCGTTTGGATTTCATGGCGGCCAGCTGGTCCGCCAAGTCCAAAACCCGCCGGTGGCTGATTCGCAAAACTTCACGGCCCCTTCTTTCATCGGCTCCCCAGCCAAGAGCCAGCCCCTTCCGTCAAAGCCAATCTTCACCCCCAATGCCCGCCAGGCTCACATGGACGGTGGCAACACGCGCACCGACGACTGGTCTGGCCCCCTCGGAAACAACCCCAAGGTATCTGGCAACACAGACCTCGTCGCCTACATGTTCTGGGAGGATGCCACAGCCGACTCGCACGTCCTCGCCTCCATCAGTTGCGGCTCTAACCCGCCTGTGTTTTGTCTCGCGGCACTAAACCCAGACACTTTGGAGCCTATGGCTCAGTGGTCAGCTGCAAACCGCACCGCCATTTCCAACTATTGGCAAGTTATTGACGGGCGTGTCACCATCCCCACCTCGGAAGGTTTCATCGTCCAGGTAGAGCTATCCAAGGCCGGTAATGGAACCTTGTTCTTCGAGCAAACTGGAGAATTCAACGTCGCTAGTACTCTAGCCCCGGGAAGTATTGTGGCCACCACAGGCGTCGATGGCAGCGGCAACATTTGGTTCACTTCGACAGCCGTGCCCCTTTTGGGTATCCCCGGAGTCCCAACATCTGGTGTTGGTTATATTGATACCGAGGGAGCCATGCACACCGTTGCTTTAGAGAACTCGCTCATAGAGAACGGCGTGGCTCTGAACGATGGCACGCTCTATGTCGTCACCAGCCCTGCGGGCACCGCCGACCACGCCAACGCAACCGGAAACTTTTATGCATTCCAGGCCAGTACAGCCGGAGTAGATATAGTCTACAACGAAACGTATGATGCTGGAAGCAGCATCAAACCCGGTGGCCTGTCCCGAGGATCTGGTTCATCCGTCAGTCTTATCGGGCAAAAATACGTTGCCATCACCGACAACGCCGACGAGCAGCTCCACGTCCTTGTCTACAGACAGGCGGGAGCCCTTGAAAACGGCAAAAATGAACCATTGGCCTGCTCGTATCCTATTTTCCCACCTGGTTCCGGTGCCAATGAAGCCAGTCTGACAACATACTTTGACGGCACCACTTACAGCGCTACTATTCCCAACTGCTACGGCTCGGCTTGGACATTCGGAGGACAGGAAGACATTAATGGCGCGCAGAACAACATGACTGTCATGAGTCCCGGCGTCACTCGCATCGATATCACTGATGCTGGTGTTTGCAGCTTCGTTTGGGATTTGCCCGTTCGAGCCACAATGACAACCCTGTCGACTGGAAACGGCCTTTTTTACACATATACCCAGGATGAAGACCTTGCAAACCAGGGCCTCTATGCATGGTACGTTGTGGCCTATGATTTCAGAACCGGCGAGGAGGTCTGGCGTGCGCACATGGGAAATGGTGGTATCTACAACACCGGCCTCTCGCACATTCAATTGGGTCCTAATGGGCGCATCTACGAAGGTCTCACTGGTGGCGTGGCTTGGATGCAGGATGCCTAACTGATTTTTGGCTATCCGTTTCTTATTCCATTTCTTTCTTTGATAAACTTGGCACTTTCTTGGGTAACTGACTTATACCTGCCCCTCTCATGAGCGGAACTTGCCTTTATAGACTTATTCTTTTTGTTGGATTCTACATATAAGACACGGGGATTTAGATTGGAAAGCTGAGGATGGTCATTTTACGCGACCGAATACAGTCACGTGGTTGATCTTATTCACCTTAGAATAGATTTATCGTGTAGTTAGATAGAAGGAATCGTCAACTAGTTTTATACATTACATGTATATGCCCATTTATATTGCGGATGCGAGTGTCAAACCATCCTTTCACGCTTTTCCGGTCAGACCCTAAAGTTACCTAAGAATCAAATATGGTTTCTTGCACTTGAAGCAAACTCACACGATGGGGTCCATGCTATAAAAAAGACCAAGATAGATTTGAGATGAAAATGGGTGGCATTCCTGTAGTTGGCCGAAATATCAACCTGTGTTTCCTTTGATGCTGCACACTCAGCAGAAGTCTGGCTTCTGTAGCTTCGTATTTTATCCAGTCACCGTGCAGGCTTTCGTCAATACGCGATTCCAGAAGAATTCGCCGAGAAGGATTTCCATGACTGTGTATTGATGCCGAGTCATGGCCTGATAATTCCTTAACCGACTACCGAGCTCGGTGAGCGGGGATGGTTTAATTGGTAATTTTGTGGCCTGGGGCCGTTGGTAACTAGAACCCAAGCCGAAGGACCGAGCGCCCGCGATAGCGAATCCTTTCGAGTGCCGAGCGATGTCCTAATTGGGCGCGGGTACGGTTGAGCCGTCTGGTTTCTCTTGACACAATCCTCCTGGCCGACCGCCTTTTTAAAGGGTAGAGATTTTTCCTGTTCTCAAGTTGGGGATCCCAAGGTGTTGCAATAAATATCAAACCCGTCTGCTTTCTATCATCTTTGGTCAAGGCTGCTATTTATTTTGCCATTGCAACATGTCTCATCAGAGGGTATCCCAGCTCGCAGGCCAGTTAGCCGCATCAACCTCCCAGGACGAGGCAAAGGCTTACCATGTTCCTACATACCAAGTTAAAGAGAACCCACTTGGGTCAGCGAGGCACATTCGAATCGTTGGCATCGGTGCAGGAATGAGTGGAATGAATATGATCCGAACACTGCGGCTCAACTTGACCAACTATGAGCATGTCGTCTACGAAAAGAACCCCACCATTGGAGGCACATGGTATGAAAATCGCTATCCCGGCTGTAAGTGCGACGTCCCGTCACACAACTATCAGTTCTCGTGGAGGCCAAACCCAGAATGGTCCAGCTTTTTCCCGTCTGCCCCTGAGATCCAGGAGTATTTGTGTCGCGTTTGCGATGAAGAAAAGATGGGCGATGCGATCAAGACTCATCATCAAGTCGAAAACGCTCAATGGGATGAAGTCGGCGGTGTCTGGAATTTGACTGTGCGAAATTTGCAAACCGATACAACATTCAATGACTATTGCCATTACCTGCTTGACGGAAGTGGCATTTTGAAGTAAGGACTCTGCTTTTGAATACCGCAGCGACGCCTTGTTCTGATAAATTTAGCAACTGGAAGTGGCCCGAAATACCTGGGTTGAAAGAGTTCAAGGGCGAGTTGATCCACAGCGCGAACTGGCCCAGCAGCTTTGACGAAGAGGGAAAAACGGTTGCGTTGATTGGAAATGGATCAACCGGTGTCCAGATTCTACCCGAAATTCAAAAGAGTAAGGAAAACCATGTTTACAAGGCCAATTGGAGGGGGCTAACAATAGGATCCTAGAGGCGAAGCATTTGGTTCACTTTGTGCGCTCTCCTACTTGGATTGTACCCTCCAGACTGCAGTTGCTAGCCCAGGGGCCTGCTCAGGATATTATCCGCAAGATTGAAATCAACCAGGATGAAAGCTTTAGTGCTGCTCAGATAGAAAGGTTCAAATCGGATCCTGAGAGCTACCACAAATTCGTCAAGGCTGTCGAGGAGGTGGTGAATGGAAATTTTCCGCTGGTAAGAGTCGCATCTTCCCATGCCGTCGAAACCGAATGTTAATTATACAAAGACCCTGAAAGATACAGAATTTTCTGCATTGATGCAGCGGAAAGCTAGAGAATACATGACGCATGCTCTGGGTGGAGATGAGCGCCTTTGCAAGGCCATGATTCCTGATTTTCCCCTTGGTTGCCGTCGTTTGACGCCAGGAGTTTCTTATTTGGAGACTCTTCGGGAATCAAATGTCACCGTTGTCACAGAAGCCATCGCAAATGTCACCAAAGACGGGTTTCTCACATCGACAGGCGAGCTCATCAAGGTGGATGTCATCATCTGCGCGACAGGCTTTGATGTCTCATTTCGCCCACGTTTCCCCATCATCGGTCGGCAAGGCAATCTTCAAGAAAGGTGGACCAAAGAAGTACCGAAATCCTACATGTCATGCGCGGTACCTGGATTCCCAAATTACTTTAGTAAGTAGATGTCTACCTTGCGTCCTCTGGAGGCAGCTGACCACCTCGCAGCGTTCCTGGGCCCCAATGCTCCCATAGGCCATGGGAGCGTCTTTACAATCACGGAGACCATTGCCAAGTACTTGACTCGGATCATCAAGAAATGCCAAGCTGAGGATATCAAGGCAATTTGTCCTTCCCAGGCCGCTGTCGATGAACTGTTTGAGCACACACAAACATTTATGCCCCGGACTGCGTGGAGCGGAGGCTGCATCTCGTGGTTCAAGAATGGTACCTTGGACGGACCTGTCACGGCGCTTCACCCAGGAAGCCGCATTCACTTTTTCCACATGCTGGAGAGTCTTAGGGGCGAAGATTGGGAGTACACGTACGAAAGAAGGGGTAATCGATTCCGCTATCTTGGGAATGGATTTTCCACAAAGGAGCAAGGCAAGGGAGATCCTACTTGGTATCTAGATGAGCCTGACAAGATTTGATGAGAATTCGACAGCTTGCGATTTTTTTCTTTCAAATAAATTTTAGCGCGTGTAGTTCATATGTAGCCATTCACTTGGTTTGCACTAGACTTGTGTCATATTTCGAGAGATTCACGTCAAGACAAAACCCAGTCCCAGAGGATGACTTTGAGCTACTTTACCCAGGATAGCATGTATTCATAAATCTTTTCTAGATATTCCTTGCTGCTTCTAATTTCTTGTGGTTACACTAGAGGAGCGCCTTGAGGGGCTTTCCCCGAGACCGCTGTTTTTCCAAGTACTCAGTAAGCGGCCCATCCGGCGCGTCATCCTTTTCCAACACCACCTCAACCATCCTCAGTCCCGAACCATCCGTGAGCTTCTTATTGGCCATGACCTTTTCCAGTTGGCCCCATGTCCTGACCGACTCGACGAAGCAATCTTCAGGCGCACCGAACAATTTGGGAGCGTGCAAATATCTCCACGGTGCGAGATCATTGTACACCTCATTCTCTCCGTGGATGAACCTCTCAATCGCATATCCGTCGTTGTTGATGAGGAACACGACCACGTTGAGGTTGTGCCGGATGATTGTCGAGAGCTCCTGGGCAGTCATTTGAAAGCTCCCATCTCCGATGACGAGAACAGTGCGGGCGTCTTTGATCCCGTGGTATTGGGAGGATTCCATAAGCTCTCTTTGCGCAAGGGCTGCGCCTTGGCTGGCTGGGAGCATGTGGCCGATGGAAAGCCACGTAATCGAATTGATAAACGTGGAGGACTTTGGCAA
Source organism: Calonectria crousiana (assembly GCA_013406985.1). Lineage (NCBI taxonomy): Eukaryota > Fungi > Ascomycota > Sordariomycetes > Hypocreales > Nectriaceae > Calonectria > Calonectria crousiana. Next base: position 67,044 of record VTGD01000050.1, on the reverse strand, counting down.
GTATGTGTCCCGAAGGCCGTAGCCAGCGGTACCAGCTTCGCCCAAAATTATATCTCCAGGCCGGAGGAAATTTCCAAAAATCTGCCAGAGACTTTTTTGAGCAATTTTATCTTCCCTTGGAACAGCCAAAAACGGCAAGATGGTATCCTTTGGAAGGCTGGGGTAATGCTGATACTTGTTGATCCCGGAGGAGCTCATCTGGTTTGTGACCTGCTGCAGTATTTCCTTGACCGGCATATCCCTGATCACGACATCTCGAAATCTGATCTCTGTCCCGCCGAAAAAGACGGTCGATTTAGGATCAGGAATGCTCGAGAAAAGGAAGGAGTTTGTCGAGCTGAAGTGAGGACCGAAGCAGAAAATCAGGTCTGCCTCCTTTACAAACCTCTGGGCCTCTTGAGAATCGTATTTGCCCCGGTATATTCCATGGAAGTTTGGCAGCGATTCATCAATCATGCTTTTCGCAAAAGCCGACGTCCAAGTAGGCCAGCCAGATGATTCGATAAACGCCCGAACCTCATCGACCATTCTGAAAGCCTTGATCTCGCCGTCGACCATGATTACAGGGCTCTTAGCTGTCGTGATTTTATCTATCAAACTCTTCGTGACGTCCTTGTCAACTGGCATATGGTTGGTCGGAATCTCTAACTTGGTCTCGAGTCCCTTGGAAAGGACCTGGACATCAACTATGTCTACTGGAACCTCGATGTAGACTGGCCGGCTGTGGAAGAGACATTGACGCAAAGTCCAATCAATCTGTTCCGGTATCGTCCGCGGGTCCCAAAGTTTTGTTTGACAAACCGTGACGTGGCTGTACATCTTGGAAAAGCGATTGTACTCTCCATCGTTGAAGGTGTGGTGAGTCAGGCGACGAGTATCTTGGTAAAAGCGCCAGGGAACGCCGACAATGTGCACTATCGGTACTCGCTCTGCAAACGCTCCAGCAATTGCGTTGACGGCCGAGAGCTCGCCAACTCCGAAAGTCGTGATGAGAGCGCCAATCCCTTTGATACGGGCATAGCCATCAGTGGCATATCCTGCGTTGAGCTCGTTGGCGTTGCCCACCCATTGGATCCCTGACGGCTCAACATAGTCCAGCAGGTTGAGGTTATAGTCTCCGGGAACGCCGTGCATAGCTCCCACTCCAAGTTGCACAAGGCGACTGAAGAGATATTCCGCGGCTTTCACAGTAGACGACATTCTAAATTGTAATAGTATATTGAAATCTAGGTGAGAATCAGAGATGGCTTGATCGAATGAGTCCAGAAACGTCGCATTTGATTTTCTACAACTATTTATAACCCATCGCGACTTTGAAATCGAGACACCCTTCAGATAACATTAACCAGCATTCAACCCTCAATTGATGAAGCCAAGTTGCCCTCTCAAGTTACCCCGCATATCACTGTTACATACGAGGTTGTTAGTTGTGTGCATCTGGTCGTTTTTGGAGTATACTCCTTGTTTTGGTCCCAACAATGGTGCGTGGATGATGATAGCCGAGAATCGGCATCCTTATGTTGCAATGTGGGGATGCCTCCATGCAACCTTGCGCTAACTAAGGCGCGCCTTTGTGCGCCTTTGCGCCTTGATCCACTCACACCTCCCGGATCACCATAATTTCCGCCATTGATTCCTCCGGTATTTCCTTGTTGCTACCTAAAGGGTGTCAGACAGATACGGAAATATCCGACTAGTATTGCTTCTATCGTAAGAAGAGGGGTACAATGCAGTAACATACTTTGAGCCACAATTTATCTGGCCGCTTTTTGTCATTGATGTATATTATGTGCTCCTTTCTCCATATTCTAAAAAAAACCTCAATCTCAACTTATCTGAGCATAGTATGTAGCCCAGTCAAGTTTCAATTGAAATTGTTCCTGAGGAAAAGAAAGCTGGGCATTGAATCCGGGCTATTCTTTATGAGAGATGTGCATAAAATAGAATTCAGCAAGATAAGCTACAGAATTCGAAATTCTGAAGTAAAGGTTCCGGGAATAACTAGATGAAATAATTCATGCTCGGGAATCGGGTTTGCATTGAAGTGGTCATGAGAACTCGGCATGCGATAACGGCATCAACCAAATGCCGGTCCTTTGTTTCTCCGACTAAGACGGGTCCACCGTTGGCTTGCCACTAGTTAACCCATCCGGCGCTGATATCTTCTGACTTCTTCTTCCACCTTGGAGTTGGATGTAAAATAATAATCAACCTACCATGGATCCCCATCTGCCAACCTCATCAGCCAACCCCTCCCAAGCATACGGAGATGGTGAGTGTAAGGGCCGAGTTCGAGCGACTCTGAAGATAACAGCTAAATGTTGAAACCTGTAGGCTTCGGCGAGATGCAAGAGCCCTTGTCAAGCTCTCTGGATGTAGACAACAGCTATCAGAGTGGGAGCCTTTTCGACTCTTGGGACCCGGCCTATCAGATGGCTCCTGTAGAAACCGGCTTCGGCTTTGGATCTTTGGATGGACAGGGGTTAGATCCATTCGGTATTAGTGGCTTGCATGACCAATCTGCATCCTATGGGAGCATCTACGATCAAGGGATTACCGGCTACGACATAACAGGGTCTCAAGGCTTCAGCCACACCAGGAGCGTCCCGATCGGGCAACCACGCAATCAGATCTCACCAGCTCCGCAGAGTAAAGGCCAAGCTTTCCCAGTCCCAAATCATCGCAAGGTCAAGATCAGACCCCCGAGTCCAGCACCCTTTCGTGGGAGGAGAATGGTGAGGCCCATGTCAGCCCCATCGTTAGCGATCCCCAGCGGCCAAATGGATCCAATGCAGAGATGGAGGGAAAGCCCTCCTGAAACAGAAGCAGCATCCCTTTCGGCCATCTTTGATGCCCTGCAGAGAACCCCAGACAGCGTGGACAACGGTCTGGCATCGGCTGGGTCCAGCAGAACACCAGCATCAGTTCGGAGCTTTCAGAGCCGTGGAAGCTCTTCAAGTTCCATCCATTCAAACGCATCCGCAAGGTCCAAGTCAAGCAGCTTCAGAAATACGACGCCCAATTCCTCAAGCAAAGTCAGAAAAAGACAAGCTGACCCAACACGCAAAACCGAATCTCGGAGATTCCACTGCACTTTCTGCACGGATTCCTTCCACAAGCGCTATGACTGGATCCGACACGAGAAATCCCTTCACTTGAACCTCGATCAATGGATTTGTGCTCCGTATGGGGCCACTGTCGTGTCGCCGGCGACGGGGCGGAGTCATTGTGCGTACTGCAGTATACTGGACCCCACGCTAGAACACCTCGAAGAACACAAGCACAGTGCTTGCCACAACAGCGCGGGGACTCATAAATTTGCGCGAAAGGATCATCTGATACAGCACCTGCGAGGATTTCATGGTCTTTCAACTTTGCCCATCATCGATGACTGGAAGGTTGAGCCGCCATTGGTGGTGTCGCGTTGCGGGTTCTGCGATCAGAGGCTCTCATCCTGGCAAGAACGCACCGATCATTTGGCAAATCATTTTCGCTCAGGCCTTACAATGGACGATTGGGAAGGGAATCACTGCTTTGAGCCGTCCATTGCTGCTCTTGTCAAGAATTCTATCCCGCCTTACCTCCTATCATTTGAATCCAAAAGCCCAGTCCCGTTCAGTGCAACTGATCCGCGAACGGTTGACCACCTCTCACAAATGTTCAAACGACATCAAACATCGCACGAAGAAGTAGTCGAGGAGGATCTTAGTTCAATTGCGCCGAAATTTGAGCTGTCCGCTACTTCATATGCGAGATTTCTGACATTTCACCTAGGCCGGTTTGCGCAGGATAGTATCGCCAAGGGCATCTTCCCTACTGACGAGATGTTTCAAAATGAATCCCGGAAATTGATGTATGGTAGTCCAGATGGTTGGGAGCAAACGATCGCTGACAACAACCAATGGCTGTCTGAATTTCGGAAAGATCATGTTCCTTGATAAGAAGCCAGTTGGGATTCTACAGCTTTAGCTCTCTGGGACAATTCTTAATAGGCAGTACGCACCCAAAATCGTATAATTGTTTCATAAAAAGCAAAACAACATAATTCCCATAATTTCGCAATCATTGGTCATTTCCATCAGCCCAAATCTGAGAAGCGAGATACATCTGCCACCCTGGAAAATGGCCAAGCCAGCCAAACCAGCTCCACCAATTGAACACGAAACAATTCACGATGCATTTAGTATCAGCTCGTGACCAGCTTTGCAAACGTTGGAAACTCTGGCGTGTGACTCAAACCACCTCGGCTGACCGGTTGCTCGTCCGAAGGTGGAGCATATGCAAGAGCGCGCCTTAAACCAACCCATTTTAGTGTTTAGCCGCGAATGCAACACGCCGGTGTATCGGCGCCGACCAATTGATTTGATGGCTTAGCGGTGAGCGGCTCAAGTCGCAATCTGAGACCTATTCTTGAACCAGAGCGTGGGCTTCCTGCTCCGAGTCGGTCAAGCTTTGACCGCCGTGAGCAAGCAAGCGTCGGCCTATGGATCTCAAGACTAGCGTCGCCTCCCTCCGAGCCTCGCATATTATTGCAAATCAATACATTCGTGCGCGCCCTTTTCGCTGTAATTGACAGTCCCCGAACGTAAACAATGAAACATCCAAGCGCCATCATGTTCCCTCTCGTAATGGTTATTCTTTCCTTCGCCGAGTTGTCATTGCCTTAGTAAATGCCCCACTGCAGCGCCCTTAAGGCGCCCTGCGTTGCCACAGGCAAGTCTCCTTACTCCACATGGCGGACTCGTCGAGATAAGGAATCTGCCGTACGTGGCAAGGATATTGCTCAGGAACTAAACAGGTGGAATCAATGGAGTTCTTTATCTAGTTCAAATATTGCTCAAATATCACCTCTGTCTTAGTGCTGGAAAAATAACTTGTTTTCAACACCATCGTTCAACCCACAGGTTTCCAAGCGACACCAACTATTTGGTTTCATTTCATAATCCTACAATATGGTCCATGCAACTACGCCGCCCGCAGAAGAGGCTGTTCACAATGTCGACCTGGCATTGGAGAAGTTCAGACAGAGAAGAATCAAGGCCGGCAGTCTACATCTGGGCATCTCGGCTGTGTCAAACAGTGACATGTTTAAAGCACCTGTAAGCATCTCCGTACTTGCGTTAGGATTTCAAACTTACAAGTCTATGACAGTGCTCTGATAAGCCTTTAGCAAAGAACTGGGATTGTAAGCATTGGTTCTCTGGGATGATCATAAGCAGCTAACAACTGTGTCCAGCGCATTTTAGCCATGAGAGCAATAGGCCGCCTTGTATTCTCAAACAGGCTGCGGGTTATCTCAAAAACCCTGGACTTATTTCTCTCGGAGGTGGCCTGCCTTCCAGCGAGTATTTTCCCATCTCTGAGATCACGATGAAAGTCCCAGTCCCACCACATTTCTCCGAAACGTCCAGTGGTCCTGATACCACACAAGTGGCGACGATTGGAAAGTATGATACCAAGGCAGGTATATCTGATCTCGACCTTTCCGTTGCTCTCAACTATGGACAGGCAATGGGGACACCGCAAATGATGCGATGGATTACAGAGCACACTGAGCTGCTGTTCAATCCCCCATATGCCGATTGGCATGTTTGCCAAACTGTCGGAAGCACTGGTGCCCTCGAGCAGGCCATTCGAATGCTTTGCGACAAAGATAGGAACGACTCGGCCATCACTGACCAATTCACATTTGCTACAGCTGTTGAGACATTCGCTCCGCAAGGCATTAAACTCTTTGGCATCAAGATGGACGAAGAAGGTATCCTCCCTAGCGATATGGACGAAGTTCTCAGCTCGTGGGATGAGGCATCCAGAGGAAAACGCAAGCCTCACGTGTTGTATTCGGTCCCAACAGGACAGAACCCGTCAGGCGCGACGCAAAGTTTGCAGCGACGCCGCGATATATATGCCGTCTGCCAAAAACACAACATCTACATCATCGAGGATGAGCCGTACTACTTCTTGCAGATGAAGCCATACGCCAGCGGAAACACTGACGTTGCGCCTGCCGATGAGAACCTTGATGACTTTCTCTCAGGGCTAATCCCTTCATATTTGAGCCTCGATGCTGATGGACGCGTGCTTCGCATGGACTCGTTTTCAAAAGTCCTTATTCCTGGCTCACGAATGGGTTGGATTACAGCAAGCAAGCAAGTGGTGCAGCGCTATCTTCGACATGCCGAAGTGGCCAACCAAGGGCCAAACGGGGTTGCCCAGGTAATTCTATGGAAGCTGCTTGATGAAACTTGGGGCCACAAGGGCTACTTGAGGTGGCTCATGGACTTGAGATCCCATTACACCCGACGACGAAACATGTTGCTCGCTGCATGCGAGGACCATCTCCCTCGGGATATTGTTACCTGGACTCCTCCCGCCGCCGGCATGTTTGTAAGTAAAATTTCTTTTTTGTGCTCTCCTTTCTCTCTTTTTACTTCTATTTTCACCAGTCCCGTTATTTGAGTCGATCTGGCTGACTTGAAACCACAGCTCTGGCTCAAGCTTGACCACACCCAGCACCCGGATTATCAAAAACGTTCCATGATGGATATTGAGGAGGAAATCTTCCACCACGCAATCGACAACGGCGTTCTATTTGCTCGAGGCTCCTGGTTCCGTGCGGAACCGCAGGCGGCTTTGGAGGAACTCTTCTTCCGCATCACTTATGCGAGTGCCAGCGAGGAGGACATGAGCACTGCGGTCCAGAGGCTTTCTGTGGCGATTAAAAAGTCATTCAAGTTGGATTAATTACTGTTTCACACCTTGATTTGATATCCTGATGAAATATATATAATCCAAGAATACCAGCAGCCTACGACTTCTCGGGGAAGATCTCGCACAACTACATCAAAACGATTATTGTTGCCAAATGTTCATTGTACCGGATTAATAAAATGAATACTGGCAGGATAGAGGGACCTTCCGGGTCGTGCCAATAGACCTGTGGCGGGCTCGCGGAGTAGCTCCACATTTGTGCATCAACTCCCTCGAAACAGAATTGGCGATATAATTTCGGACGCACTGCAAGGCAGGCCTAAAGATTTTTTCCTTACAACCCTGTGACTCAATTTGAAAGAGGAATATCTTTCGATCGTGCGTGCATTGATTCCGTACTACGAGAACCGCCTCGGCGCGAATGCCATTCCGGCCAAAGTAGAGGGATGTGCAAAACCCCACCCGCCCGGTCAAGATGAGCCTGGAACCTCTTGAAAAGCATCGGATTAGTAATCAAAATCTTGGATATGCAACCATAGAAGAAATATTTGAGGACATATGTGACCTCGCAGGCATAGAGAACGTTCTGCGAAGTATGCTCTACGAATCATGGTTGGAAAATGAATTATTCATTATGGATGATTCAGATGAGTGTCCTTATGGTGATCCAGCTCATTCATGTTACTAGGGGCTTTTCTCAGTCCTTTCCTGTCAAGTGGATAGCAAGCAATACTTTTATTTGGGTAGCCCTGGTTTTCTTGGAGCTGGAACGTCCTTAAGTAAAGTCATGGAATACCATGGCCAAGGCAAATACAATACATGCAGATCTTGATAAGCTATACGAGCATGTGCTGGGACAAATATTTGCATCTGACAATGCTGATCTATATCGGCAAATTCTTGCAATATCTAGCACAGCATTTCGGTCAATGAAACCGAAAAAGGTTTATGCTTTTGTCAACGGACACGAACATATAAATATGGACGAGTTGCAAGATGCAGTTGGTGAATACGGCTCATTCTTGGTTGCGCAGGATGATATTGTCCGGTTTGTGCATCAATCAACCCAAGAATTCATTTCAAAGCAACTGGGCAAAATATTCCATCTCCTAGCTGTTAGAAAGCATCATGTCATGTTCAAACAGGCACCGAGAGTTCTTTCAGAGCTAAAGCGTGATGTATCTCATCTTTAATCACCAGGGATACTCATTCCCAAGGTGATAAAATCCGACCCTGACCCGCTGACACACTTTGGATATTCTTCTGTGTATTGGGTGGATCATTTAAAAGGAATGGGGAGTGGCGACAAAATATCATCAGACTTGGATGCTGTTTCAAATACTTCTCATCATCAGCAGGCGTTGGACAGTGGATTGTGGGATCTTTTGAAATTGGGTGAAGGCCGACCAACACCACAGCATCAACAAGAATCAGCCCAAAATAAGAGAAAATTTCGCCATCATAGACGAAGGTGTCGCATTCGCCACCTTTTGCTGAATTTTTCAAAACCTCAGGGTGGTCACCCCACGCCTGCTGGGCCAGCTTACGCCGCCGGCTGGCAGCCATCAGGCTAGCCAGGTTGCCCGGTTGGGCAGTTAGCGATTGAAGATGGCAGATTTGTTATATGAGATTAAAGGTCACATCAGAGCAGGTATAGATTAGAACGGAGATTCGTGCCAAGACTAGCGTCGAGCAAGACGAGTCGCCAAGGAAAGCATCAGGGATGTGAAGCCGAACATCCGCTAAGCCGGTCAGACCAGTGCGGGGGGTGTTGAGCTAAACTTGAGTGGATAAAGCCAAAAGGCCAAGACACCAAAAACTTTGAGATCTCTTGGTACAAACTGGCCAAGAATTGAGGCTCTACGGGAATGTGGTTTGGATCGGTTGGCAGACATTCTAGCGCTCGAGTCGTCGTGCAGATTGTGTCAATCAGTTCCAGAGCATCGCAGCGAGTAAACGCTTATCCAAGCAACAGTCGTGGTCTCCTGAGGGCCATTACGTTGCCCCCGGGATATCACAATGGTCAATTGCGTGCTCTCCAGCAGCTGAATCCACGCATGCATTTACCTCATCAGCTGCGAGATACCCAGAATTATTTCCACTTGGAGCGTTGCCCCTATCAGTCCCCACGCGCAACATGAATGGCGAGCAGCGTCGCGCGAATGACGCAATTGCAGAAGCCGATGCACTCTATTTCATTTGTACGGGGACAAGAGCCACCCCACATGCCGCCTGTGCGCGTAAGGTTGTTGTTGGCAGGCGATGGTGCCATGACGGCGCCAATCCACAGAGAGCGTCCGAGGTGAAACATCCCAATGGGGAAGCACTTCCAGGGTGGCTGCTCCAGCAGATGTCATGTTAGTCTGCCTACCATCTCAGAGCTGCCAATGCCGGCCGTGCAGTAGATGTCGTAACTGGATACGCAAAACGCGTCAGGGTTCCAGATTCCCTTGACAGACATCGCCATCGGGCTATCCGCGCCGCTGGGAACAGTGGTCATGGTCCGCAAAGCACCCTTGGTAATCATCCCGGCTCCATTGGACTCCGGCCGTTCCCCGTTGGCCCAATGGGGGCCGCGCCGCCGCGTTGTCCCCGAGTAAGGGCATGCATGAACGCTGTTCCAGACCCAGAGAGACAGCTCCAACGGGGGCCCAGCGGGCGATCCATGTAGGTTTACCGACGCGCGAGACATGGGCCCAAACTTCAAGCACGCAATAATGCACATCCGTCACACCTACGAGCTCAGCGTTCACTGAGGACTGCCCGCGCCCGACAACCAGCATCGAACCCCTACCAAATCACCTCACGCAGCCCAATCTCTCAGCGCTGAGACAGAGACGGCGCACACCCGGCCTGTCCTATTGATTCGCGGTGCCCCACGAAAACCCACCCATCCCCTTGCATCCTCGGGCAGGGCGAGCATGCAAAGGCCCGTTGTCTTGTTCTATGCGTCTAATTCTAGAGGACTTGTTTCCAGAAGCGGGTTAGATGACCCCGTTAGCCGATGATGTGACATTTCGATATCCTTTCCTGAAAACCACGGTTCCTCGGGCTATAAAGACAGGCCCACCGAGAGCCGTAGAAATGACATTTCCGCGGCCGGTCGCTTTGAACAATCCATCTCCGAGGGCCTACTCTGTCAGTACTGCGAATACACCCTATACACGTGTACAGCATGGCCACTGTCCTGGTTCGAGACAAGGAGACAAAGTATGTCTCCGACTCTGAGGGTTCCACGGAGTCCATCCCACCCCTGGGCGCCCCCGTTACCGAGAAGCGATTCTGGTTCCAGAGATCTAAGAGGCTAGATCCCAATGCCATTGCTACCCAGGTATGTATCAGCCTCACCTAGACCCCTAGGACTTTTCGTTGACTGTTGTCCAATCATAGCCCAGCGTTTTTGATGACCCTGCGACGGCAGACAAATACCAGCCTCCCGCCGATTGGTAAGTACGATACTCTGTCAATTCGAACGAAGAAACTAATGACAGCACAGGGAGAACATTGGGCGATTTGATCCTCTAGCACGATGGACTTGGGGAGAGGAAAAGGCGCTGGTGCGCAAGATCGATCTACGCATCATGGTCTTTACTTGTGTAAGATCCAATCAGAGTCTTAGAGGTACCGTGACTGACCAGCAGAGGATAGCTCATGTTCATGGCCCTGGAACTTGATCGTGCGAACATCTCACAGGCACTTACTGATAACTTCTTGAACGATCTCGGAATGATCACCAACGGTGCGCTTCCCATCACCCAACATTTGGGCCTCTCATTACTCTTCTGGCTCAATGAATCTTTTTGATTCAATCAACTAACCCGCATTGATTCAGACTACAACCTCGGAAACACCGTCTTCAAGCTATCCTTCCTTTGCGCTGAACTTCCCTCTCAACTTGTTTCGAAGTGGATGGGCCCCGATCGATGGATTCCTATGCAAATGTGCCTTTGGAGTATTGTGGCTATTTCTCAATTTTGGATTTCCGGCAGAAGCTCTTTCCTCGCTTGTCGTGCCCTGCTTGGTCTCTTGCAGGGAGGTTTCATTCCAGATGTAAGCCGGTTCCAATTCAGTCCCAAATTTCAAAACACTGATTGTGTCTCTGTCTAGGTCATTCTGTATCTCTCTTACTTCTACAAGCATGCCGAGCTCTCCATTCGTCTTGCCTTCTTCTGGACCATGATGAGTTGCGCCGATATTATTTCAGCTCTTCTTGCAGCCGGGCTCCTCAAGATGCGAGGTGTTCACGGATACGCTGGTTGGAGATGGCTCTTCTTGATCGATGGAGTCATCACTCTCATTATCGGCATCCTCGCTTTTGGCCTCATGCCTCCCGGTCCAACCCAGACTGCGAACTGGTTTAGAGGCAAAAATGGCTGGTTCACCGAGAGGGAGGAGACAATCATTGTCAACCGCGTCATTCGAGAGGACCCGACCAAGAGCTCCATGCACAATCGCGAGCCCATCACCCCGAAGCTTCTCTTCCAGAGCTTGTCAGACTTCGATTTGTGGCCGCTTTACATTATCGGTCTTGTTTACGCCATTCCATCCACTCCTGTTCAACAATACCTGACCCTTTCGCTCAAGGGCTTGGGCTTCGACACTCTGCAATCCAACTTGCTCACCATTCCTTACACCGTTCTCCACATTATCAACCTTCTTATCCTCACGACCCTGTCGGAGCTCTTTGGCGAGCTGACTTTCATCTCCATGCTGAGCCAGGTCTGGATCCTGCCATTCATGATCTATCTCAACGTTGTCAACACAACAAACGTGGGTCGATGGGTCATGTATGCCATTACTTCCTTGGTTCTGGCCTACCCGTATCGTAAGTGGAATTCTCTAACCCTCGACCTGAACAAAGAATGCTGACAAATTTTCCAGCCCATGCTATCCAAGTAGCTTGGAACTCCCGAAACTCCAACAGTGTCCGGACTCGAACCGTTTCAGCTGCCTGCTACAACATGTTCGTCCAGGCTGGCGCAATCATTGCCTCAAACATCTACCGCACGGACGACTCCCCGCGCTACCGCCGCGGAAACAGGCAGCTGCTCGCCATCTTGTGCATGAATATCGTTCTGTACTGCTTAGTCAAGGTCTACTACATTTGGAGAAACAAGCAGCGCGCTGCCAAGTGGGATGCCATGACTGAAGAAGAAAAGGTTCACTATCTGGCCACCACCAAAGATGAGGGCAACAAGCGGTTGGATTTCAGGTTCAACCACTAAACTCTACTTTCAAATGGCTTTTAGTGAAAAATCGGAGGGAAAATGGTTTTATCTATTTATTAAATTATTTGCGCTAGTTTTGTTATGAGAAATATCAAATCAATAGTGAGACTATATATTTCTATTCAATTTAAATCAAGAAATTTGGATATTGCAACATTACCAAACCTCATTGTAGCCCATTCTATGATGCTACTCTGTATTGCGGTAGAGATTTCGGTGATATGACTCCTACACGGAATATGGGGAAGGTTTGACGATGGTGTGCTTTGAGGCTTGATATAGGGTACGTTGGAAGTTGTGATGATCCTCGTTTTTTTTGGGCTCGAGAAGGCTGGGATAGTTCAGCCATCAGTATAAGTAAGAGACAAAATAAGCTTATTTAAGTAGCATAATGATTGGCCAAAAAGGACAATGCCAAGACGTCAGCAGGATTTCGGCAGTCGGCATTGACGACGAACAAGGCACTAGGGTAAAGTCGGCAATCGGTATTCACTTCTACTATATCATACGGGTTAAGTGATGTCATTGATTTTTTTCCCGCTCGGGCCCGAGGTCAATTTGGCCACATTTGGACACCAGAAACCCGCTCTTACGAGTTGCATACAAAAAGATATCGGGTCTGAGAACACAATGCCGCCCCCCAGAAGGTGACCATTTTGAAGGTAGGTTGGAGGTAGCATTGCTTCTAACATTACTTCCAACATTGTTTTCATCGGCTACCGTAGGGTTTGGAGAGAATGAGCCTCTTCTCAAGCTTGGATCACCATATGACACACTGGAATGCCTTTGTGACGGCTCCTATGGAATGCCAAGCACTGTGTTGTTCTTGCTCACGTACCTTCGTCTAGCGTGTCAGCGGGTAAGGTAAGTAAATTGAGATGGACTGATAATGCATGGCATTCATCCTGATACTGCATGATAGTGCTGCAACATTCTTGGCCCCCTCTTGTTGGGGAGTATATGCCCTCCCAGAAGCGCTGCTCAGACACTGTCGAGACATCCACAATAGCTGTGGCAGACGTATTCTAAACACTTGCACCAACTATAATTCCACGACCACCAAAGCATCCAGCGCTGGCGAAGAGCCGATGATCACTTCTGCTTCTCCATCTCAGCCGCCAGCTACGATATAGCTTAATTTGTATCTATAATATCGACTATGATGGGCTGAAGGACTTGAGTGCGCCGGTATCTGCCACCATGATAACTACATTACTATCGTCCAGAGGGATGGTAAGTTCACATCACGCACACTTCCCGTTCACTTTGTACCTGTTTGAATGAGACAACCTAAACTAGTTCAATAAACCTTCAGTCGTCATTAGCTCCATAGTACAGTGATTGTCACCATGATTGCCCTCTAAACCTTTTTGCATGCATATACCGTAGCAACTTCCAATCCTCGCGACGCACCTGGCGGGCTCGTCTGAGGTTTGTGAATAGTTCTTCAACTGCTTCGACTGAAGATCATGGACAAGAGATATCACACTCCGTAGGTAGGAGAATGAACGCATGGCATAAGGAAGGCGACACAAGGAGGAGGCTGGGCATTTTGTAGACATATGGATTTCAGGACTGGGTTTATTTTACGTAAAATAGTCTTCTAGTTAGACTTACTTGCTTATTGTATTGACTGACCCTGAGTCCTCTCGCCTACCAGCATTGTGATGCGCGCTTAGCATGAATGTGGATCAGACGTCGCAAGGATTGTGGGGGATGGGCCGCCTCAGCAAACCAGCTTTCTGGAACCTTGGACGGAGATTTTCTGAGTTAACTACCGTGTCAGGCCCGCACTGTCTCGGGATATCTTGGATTCGCAGTAGCAAATGTCCCAGGAGAACGGCTGTGATGTGATACAGCCAACGTCTTGCTGCAGTGCTGGGCGCCCCACGCATCAAAGGAGAGGCGCCGCGGACAGCGGGATGTGGGCGTGTGTGATCGACCTCCCACAACCGGCGTCGCCATCGTCGTCACCGGAGGCACCTGTGCGCAAAGGCTGTGCCAAGATTCAACTCGCGGGGGCCTGCGTTGGGGTTTAGCTCAATACTCATCGACTTCGCCACTTAGCACTGCGAAACGGCAACGCATTTTGCCTGGACCACCCACGCAAAGAAGCGAGCCCGGCTCAACATTTGCGTCCCGCTCTACCGCTTCCGCTATAAATTAGTTTTTTTTAGCCCCTTGGCAAATATGCCACATAATAGGCTGGATGATTTCGTCGGCTGGGCTCGTGCTCGATCCGCGTCATCCCAAATCGCAGGCGCCAAGGAAAGCCAGGGGGCCAAACAGGGACCACCCAGGGGCCGAGTTTCATGCCCGTCTCAAGACTCACTTCGATAGGCGCGCACCAGGTCTGGCAACCTTTGGCCGATGCGACGACGCCGTCGACAAGGTGGCATTCCCCTCCTATGCGAGCTCTTGGCGTGTTTCGGTCCGCCGTCCACTAGGCTGTTCTGATTGACATTCTGTCTGTAACTCTGACAACTCAATCGTCAAAATTTCCGTGGCCAAACTTAAGACAGGCTAGTTTTTGTAAAGCCATGTGGCGATGCGTAGGAGCTCCTGATGAACCCTGCACTGTGGCGTTCTGGATGGGGCCGACATCTGTTTAAAGATTCCTTTTGGTCGCATAGCTTTCTCGTATTCACCCAGTTCTATAGCGCCTCGCTGCATCCATCTACCGCACCTTCTATTTGAGTCCTGGTGGCCGCCGTTCGTTTCTTCCTTCCTTATGAGCTCTGCAGTTTTATTTTACATTTCAGAATGTCTCTCGCATCCTGCCCAGTTTCCGGCTCGATCGGGGCGAAGTGCCCTGTTGGCAACTCGGGCTCCCTAGGGAGCAGATCGAGCAGCAATAATAGGAGAGGCCCTCGGGGATGCACATTTTCAGGCGTGGCCCAGCCTGGTGATATACATGCCGCATTCGATGTTAGTTGGGAGGCCTCGAAAATTACCGAAACGAGACTAATGGTTACAGATCCCACGAGGAGTCGATGTCGAGGAATGGTTGCGAATGAGGCACGTCTCAAGGTGAACTTGGAGAGAAACCGCGCTAACACTTGCCATACAGAGAAAGAAAATCTATTAATGAAATTCTATATTCCAACTACCCAAATAAGAAAGAGATTGATTCTGTCAAGAGCCAGGCAGAGCTGGACGCCCTGAACGCCAATGAGCATGACCTATTGGCCGTAGCTCTGGGAGCACCAGCCAGGCAGGTAATGCGAAGGGCCGAGGAGATTGGCCCGCAAACCGGATGGCGCGATGGGTACCTGAGCATGGAGCACGGCTTCTGTCCGCCTGATTATGATGAAGCGGCTGGCGCACTCAGCCGATCGCCGGGACGCATTTGGTCGGGGCTTTGCGAGCGCATGCCAGGTTGTGTTGCGCAAGGTCGGGTGAGAGAGGCCGTGGCTGCGCTGCCATTGGTGGAAGGGACAGAGGAAGTCATTCCCGACAAAGCTCTGTGGGCAGCCCTGGTTTCGTTGGCCATGCTGTGCTCGATTTATCGGTTCGAGGACAAGTACGACGGAACAGAAGGGGTCTCTTCCAAGAAGGGCCAAAAATGGCGACCGAATTGCCCCATGGGCGATGATCTCTGCGAAGAGGTGGAGGGCATTCCGCTTTCAATCGCCTTGCCGTTTTATCAAGTCTCTCGTCGAATGGGCCGAACACTGCCCCACTTGACCTTTCCTGACCAATCCTCATACAATATCCGTGTCAAAGATGCCACATCAACTTATCCATATGTTGCTCGTTTCGACAACATCGACTTGAGATGGTCCATGTTTGGAGAAAGGGCCGAAGTGGCCTTCTTGAAAGGCTGCGCCGAGACATCAGGTTAGGCACCCTTGGTTCTTGACGAAGCACACGGCTAACATTTTTGCGATGCAGCATCTTTTCAGCATGGCCCAGATGCCATTGCAGCCTGCCAAGAACATGTCATGACCAAGAATGTTGAGGGCCTTCTGCGAGAGTTGGTCCGACTCAAGGAAATCCTCGACCGCATGCCAAATGCCTTCCATTCCATCTCCCCGAACCCAAACGCCGGAGAAAATTTTGTCTCAGCAGACCGCTGGGTCCGCTGGGCAAAATTCTCAGCACCGCTAAGTAGGCGGTGTCCAGCTTCGTCCGGCCTCCAGTTCCCCCCTTATCTGGTCATGGACGCGTTCATTGGCCGTAGAAAATACGACTCATTCCTCGGTGCTGAAGGCGTGCACCTGAGGGCGTGGATGCCGGCTAACCTGCGAGCATTCATCGCCAGCATCGAAAACTACTACAGCATCCCCGAGTTTGTGAAGCAATCGGGCGATCCCCGTCTCATGGGCGTGTTCGATGGCATCGTGGAAAGCTACGCCGGCGAGAGAGGGTACCTTGGAGCACATCGTTACAAGGTATTTGGAATCCTCGAAATCGCCGGCAAGAACGGAAGACTTGAGACGAATGGTCTGTCTGGTGCTGAGAACGCCCAAAGACCCTGGGAGGAGACCCACGGCCAGTTTTCGGAGGCGATGAAAGAACGTCTCGAGCCGCATCGCGGCCCTCTTGCTGTCGAACCTCACCAAATGCGTGGCACATTTGAAGAGCTGAGATACAGGGCCAAGGTCTTGAGCTGCCAGTCTGCGGATAACGACCCAGAGCGTTCTTTGGCTCACGTAACTTTGGACATTCAAGATACCGGAATCACATTTGGGCCTGGAGATAGGGTGGCCGTGATGCCCCTGAACAGTTGGGAAGAGTGCGCAAAAGTTGTGGCCGCACTCGGGCTTGATTCCTACCTCGACAGCCCAATAAACGTTACTGGAACCTGGGCGCGATTTGAGAGTCACCGTGCTTCGGTGAGAAGAAGCCCAAAGCAGAAGCTCACTGTTATTGATATTCTGCGCCAAGGCCACCTTGCCCCGATAACCAGAGAACTCGCCATAAAAGTGCACGAACTCCTGCAAGCATCATCCAACACCGCCCTGCAAATTTTGGCCGCCGAAGAGTGGCCAGTTTGTGGTTCTTTGGGAGATTTGTTGCAAAAGGCTCTCACAGACACGCCTTCGCATATCTGGGACAAGGCGTTCAGCTTGGATGACCTATCTTGGTTGGTCGATCTCGTCGAACTCGAAGTGCCCCGAACATACTCAATCGCTAGCTACGAGGACACCTTACTGCCAAGCACTATCGACCTGGCGGTCTC
Organism: Calonectria crousiana; assembly: GCA_013406985.1. Classification (NCBI taxonomy): domain Eukaryota; kingdom Fungi; phylum Ascomycota; class Sordariomycetes; order Hypocreales; family Nectriaceae; genus Calonectria; species Calonectria crousiana. The sequence continues at coordinate 49,920 of VTGD01000050.1, read as the reverse complement.
TCGCGCTGAGTCCAAGTTGAATGCTGCGTTTGTCAAGGATGGCATCGTGTCAAAGGCAGGCGTATCTAGCGGTTTTCTCAATCCACATCCAGCTCTAGGCGATTTCCCATCATCTGATGACATTCTGATTGGTGTGTCTCGGCCTGCTGCATTCCAGTTACCTATCGACAACACAACACCATGTGCCTACTTTGCCGGAGGCAGCGGCATCGCACCATTCCGCAGTTTCTGGCAATATCGGCTGGCAGCTTCTGGGCTGTCCGGAGGGAAGAACCTTCTCTACCTTGGCGTTCAGTCCCGAGAGAAGTTTTGCTTTGAAGAGGAATTGAGAGAGCTCGTAAGATTGGACTTTATGGAGGTCCACCTTGCTCTGTCTCGGGATCCACGAGGTTTGGTTTACGATCCTCTGATGAAAGACCTTGTGGAAAAGCATATTCCTCCTCGTTATATCGACTCGCTCATTGTCGAGCAAGGCAATGCCATCTGCGACTTGGTCATGTCCAAGAAGCAAGGTGGACTGGGAGGAAATTTGTATGTCTGCGGCAACGTCAACTTCTTCGAATCCGTCAGAGACGGCATTCGGAAAGCTCTCTATACCTATCGAACTGCAACTATGGAAGCGGCCGATATGGTCTTGAGCAAGGCCTTTGCAGAGCGAAGATTTATGATGGACATTTTCATGTCACCGAAACCCCTTCCATGCAACCTGCCCAAGATTTCTCTCGCAGAATTGGCACTCCACACGGGTCATCGGCCAAATTCACGCATCTGGATTGCTGTTCATGGTTCCGTCTATGACATCACTGATTTCTGTCCCATGCACCCCGGAGGCACCCTTATTCTGAAATCCAATGGCGGCAGCGATACTACAAAGTCTTTTGATAACCTCGCACACACCAATAACCCGGAAGTCTCCAGTCTTCTCACACGTTACTTTGTGGGACACTTGAACTCCAAACCAGCAGCATATGTTACGAATAGCGACATGTCTTCATTGTACGATCTCTGGGCTGATTATCTCAGAACCACAGTCGATACCCTGGTTGCTCACCAGTTTGCGATGAATGAGGTAATGGAAGACCCGGTTCGAGACTCCAGCTCTCACGACCCAGCTGGCAATACAAATATCTGGTCACGTGAAGGTTTGCCAAGCATGATTGCGATTCGGACCTTTTATGGCTACCAGAGCCGCCTTTTGCAAGGAGGGTTTGCGTCTCTTTTCGGACCAAAGATGCAGGAGCTAGTGCTTCGACTTTCTTTCGCGGTGGCTAGCAGCAGTCCCAGCCCAGAATCTACGCTGCCAGATGTGCTGGGAACCATTACTCGAGCGAAAACCAGTATGGATGCAGCCAACTGTTCAAAAGAGGTGAGCCTCATGGGGGAGCTTCTTTGCGATACCCAAAGCAGTCTACGATTTCAAGAAAGGGGCATCTTTGATTATGCTTCAAAGAGCATTGAGCTGGACGTTGAGTTCCTCGAGGATATTCGGGAGGAAGCATGCACAGGCATGGACGCCTTCGACAGCATTGCTATGGCACTAAACTCTGAGGCCGAGTACGATCCCGAAGTAGAAGCCCTCCGACTCGCAGCGTTTTCAGTTTTCTTGCTCCAAACTCTTGAAAGGATGGCGCGTCGACTCACAACCTTTTACACTCAACTTGCGCGGATATCTATTTACCGCCCAGAACTGGAGCACAACCCGGCTCGCGCCCGGTGGGCTCTTGTTCGCAGATACATTCGAGATGGAACTCTGTTTGTGCTGACGGGCAAAGCCGAAAATGGAGCCTTGATGAATGGGCAGGCGCCTTCCATCTACATGCCTCGTGGAAATGCAAACCAAAGAATTGACTTTGACAAGATGATGAGCCAGGTCAACGAAGCCATCAACATTGAGAAGCAAAAGCATGGCCCCAGGGCACCGCAACCCAAGACGGTCAACGAAGTTCATCAAGCAAGAAGTAGCGGCTCAAACAACGGAGCTGCTCCCGGGTCAAGGGTTAACGTGGGGGCCTTAAAGGGAATGACGGCGTTCCTAGAGTCCAACACGAAAGCGATCCGGCGGCTGAGCAAAATTCCACTCCACAACATCAACCTGGAGGATATTATGAACAATTATTCCAGCAATGGGACAAACGAAACGGATCAGTCCCTCCATTTGAATCAACGCGGAAGACCCTTGGTCTCCAACGCAGAATCGCACTCATCAAGTCGAAACTCAAGCCTTGCATCGCAAAACCTTGAGAGATACAGACAATTCTCCATCTCAGACACAAACTATCCCTTGCCTAGTCACATTCGGCAAGGCTTCGTGAGCAGGAGTTCCAGCCCAGGTTCTCACGCGGGGAGAGCCGTGACGCCGTACCCCACCATCGGGGCCCCCCCGACTCCACCAAATGAGGCACAGCTTGCGTTAAAAGTCAAGCTGCTGAGCTTAAATACACGACCAAAGGGCAACTACCAACAGTCAGTCCACAGCTCAGCAAATTCCAATTCAGCAGCCTCTGTTCGTGGCAGATCCCTTTCGCTGATGGAAAATCCGGAATCGAGAGGGCGCTCCTCCTTGCCTCATCATTCGATGCAGCCACTGAACACACTGCGATCGTTCAAGCTTCGAGGGTTATCTCTATCGGAAAAGAACAATAGTAGAATTACACCGACTTTCTAAGAAAATTCATCTGTTTATATAACTTAAGGCGTCAAAAAAAAATTAATATAGAGATTAAACTGTTCCCCTTTTTTCCTTTGGTAATATTCAAAACTTGCATTTCCTCCAATGTGACTTAGAAGTAGTTGGTTTTAACGATTTATTTGGAATCTATTTGATTTGCATCTTGTATTTCTGCACGCGAGCTAGAAATTCTACTCCGTTCCACCTCTCTTCTCCGTCTAGGCGGCTCAGATGAGCCATGCCAACTTGCTCTATCGCCAGGCTTGCCGCCACAGACCCTCCAACGGTGGCCTCGGTCAGGTCGCCTGTCTCGGCGAATCTGACTGCAAACCCACCAAGGAAAGCATTCCCAGCCCCGGTTGCGTCTACAACCTTGGGCGATCCGTGTTCATGGAACGGTGGGAACCATCGGGCAGGGTATGATCTCGAGACCACGAAGCAGCCGTGTTCTGCGCTCCGGATAATAATGACACCCTCCCCAGCCCGTCCCACTCCAGACTCCAAAACTCGCAAAGCCTGCTTTTCGATACTGGTACGGTCAAATGCGGACTCTTCGCTCGGTTTCTTGGCAAACGTGGACAGGAACTCTTTGTGGTTTGGTGAATAAAAGTCCACGAGTCTGGCTGCTTGCAGGTGTGCGTCCCGGTTGAGTACAATGCACGAGATAGGTGCGGGCTCCCACACAAATAGAGGTACGCCGGTAGTTCCCGCCCCGTCACCACGGAGGTTAAAAATCTGGGATACGAACTCGTGAACAACATCCGGGGGCGTCAGAAAGTGCAGTGTCTTCGACTTTAGAAAGGAAGTATTCTTGAGATCCAGGGGCGTTGGCTGCAGTGTAGGCGTTGTGAACTTGAAGATTCTCTCTATAAAAATAGCAACAGAATCCGTCAGGAAATGATTTAGCATGTGGCGAGTTGGATTTGGGAGACTTACTCTCAAAATCTCCCCCCTTGTATCGAAGCAAGCTGCGCGTAGACAGCTTTGTTTCATCTCTATCAATCACGAGCGACATGTTCCACTCCTCTAGAGACTTGGTGACCGAGTCAGGGAAGTCCTTACCAGCCAAAACAAAAAGTGCAACACTGGCAGCACGATCTGCCCCTGCTGCCATACGCGCACCGAGAACACCTGCTGTTGGCATCAGTATTTGCTCGTGCCCTCTTCAAAAGTTGATAGATGGCGACTAACTGTACAGACCTGATCCTCCAGGCACGTCGTGAAAGATCGTGCCATCGGGCAGATGCAACTCATCCAAGACTGCCATGCCCAAAGAGACAAAGCTGATCTTCTGGGATGGCAGCACGGGCTTGGGTAGGAATGCCATTTTTGACATGGTATCAATCAATTCGAGAGTTATGCTCCCGGGATCAGGTGTAGCGGGTGGTTAGAGAGCACGGGCGGTGCTGTTTATGGAGGATTGAGTGAAATATTTGGACCCTTCGATCCTCCCAAAAGTGAGCGCTGACAACCCAATAGCAGGTCTGGCCAATGGAAAATGCACAAAATAATTTCATATAAGCCCAGAAATACTAGAGCTAATCCATGGCATCGAAAAATAACTTGTTGCTTATTCACAGCTCTCGTCAATGGTGACGCAAGTCTCGCCTGTTCCCAAACCCAGTCAGAGTTCAGATGTGGGGCGGGCGTGATCAGTGGCTTTCACGTTTCATTCTGTATCAACAACGCCAAGGCTCGTGTGAAAGTAGATCAAACGGACCTCAACTGGTATTAGCGAAATATTATAGATTTTATCGAATATAAATTACATGTTTGAATTCTATCGAGGAAAAGCCTCAGCAATCAATGTGGAGTCCTTCTGTCCTCAGAATAGGCAGGCCACAACATGCGGATGGTCAGCACAAGAGTCGAGTTCACGCAAGGCTCAACAAAACGAATCAACAAAATCGAGCTCCCCGTTTATTGCCAAAATAAACATCACGGGGCAAGATAATCAATCGTTATCCACCCGTTGACATCTGAAAGGCGTTGACTGGCTCACTGGGTGCCTGGACTAGCGCCCCTGCTCCACCAAGTCTTATTTATTAGCATGTCAACCGTGAACCATCAACTACCAACATTGCCAAAACATCAATTGATTTGCCAATTGCAACAATGAAATATCTTGTGGTCACTAGGGGTATGTTTATTGAGTCCTTGATTTGTCACTCTTCCAACTTTCACTAGTGTTATCAGCGGTGTTGGGAAGGGCATTCTTGGTTCGCACACGCCACAAAGCCCATTCTCAGCACAGCCGTCCTAACAAACATGGATAGCGTCCAGCGCCGCCCTACTTCTCAAGACAATGGGTTTGAAGGTCACCATGGCAAAGATAGATCCATATCTATCGTTGGACGCCGGGTTGATGAGACCTTCCGAGCATGGAGAGGTATTTGTCCTGTCAGATGGCGGAGGTACGTGTACAAGCTCGGCGATGAGTTGATTATACTAAGAATAATTTCAGAGGTGGACCTCGATCTCGGTAATTACGAGCGCTATCTCAACATCATCATCACCTACGACCATAGCATTACGACTGGGAAAATGTATAAGCACGTCATGGACCGAGAGCGAGCTGGGTACTACCTGGGCGAAACGGTTCAGATCATTCCCCATATAACCGATGCTATACAAGAGTGGATTGAGAAAATAGCAAAAGTTCCGGTAGACGAGACAGGGGAGAAGCCTGATGTGTGTCATCGAGGTTGGAGGCACAATTGGAGACATTGAGAACGCACCATTTGTGGAGGCCTTGAAAATGCTTCAAGCTGCCGCTGGAGAGGACAACTTCCTTCATATCCACGTCTCCTTCGTCCCGGCGATTCACGGCGAGCAAAAGACGAAACCAACTCAGCAAAGCATCCGAAGCGTGCGAAGCACTGGATTGAGTCCTGACCTGGTATGCTTGTTTCGCTCATCGTTAAGCCATGCTAACTTGGTCTAGATTGCCTGCCGATGCAATGGCAAGCTGGACGAATCCACCATTTAAAAGGTAGCCAGGCATTGTCAGGTCAAGGCTGGGCAAGTCCTCGCCATCCACGATGTTGAGTCGACTTACCTCGTCCCCTCAGTGCTTGAAAAGCAAGGTTTGATCAAGGCCATGGCCCGAATCTTCAACATCAATGAACAAACCGTCCCGCCAGATGCCGTTAACAAGGGTTCTCTCTTCTGGGACTCGTGGAAATTGGCAACCACGATTCGAAAGCATTCGGAAAGTGTAGCGATCGCCATGGCTGGAAAATACACTAACCACGCCGATGTTTATATTTCTTTCGTCAAGTCGTTGGAGCATTCGGCCATGGCCTGCAACAAGAACCTCAATCTCGTTTTGATCGACGCTTCGGACCTGAAGTTGTCCACCTCTGGTGAACAGTACGACAAGGCGTGGACAAAGGTCCAAAATGCTGACGGCATTCTCGTCCCTGAAGGATTTAGGTCTCGAGGAACTAGCGGAATGATTGAGGCAATCAAGTACGCGCGAGAGAACAAGGTTCCGTCTCTGGGAATCTGCTTAGGTATGCAGACGGCCGTTATCGAGTTCGCTCGCAATATTTGCAATCTTCCCCACGCGACTTCAACCGAGTTCGACGAAAACACCAAGGAGCCCCTCATCATCGACATGCCTGAGCTTGATAAAGAAATGATGGGCAGCACTATGCGTCTCGGTGTCCGTCCAACACACTTCCAACCTGGTAGCGAATTCAGCAAAGTGCGGAAGATGTATACCTCCGCCTCTTCTGGAACATCAACGACAAATTTACAGGAACCGAGCACAGCTGTCTCTTCTATCCCTGTAGATGGTCTGATTGTACTCGAGCGACATCGCCACAGGTTCGAAGTGAATCCTACATACGTCCCAACGTTGACAAAGCATGGCCTAAACTTCATCGGCAAGGACGATCGAGGCGAACGGATGGAGATTTTGGAGCTAAAGAATCACACATGGTTTGTCGGTGTTCAGTATCACCCCGAGTACGTGAGCAAGGTCTTGGAGGGCAGTCGTCCGATCCTCGGTTTCGTGTCGGCAAGCGCCGGATGCATTTTGACAATTTAGCTTTGGATGCGAACATGGCGCTAGTTTGTGGGTGGGTGATGAGTGAATGGAGAAAGAGCGGGGGCAATTGGCAATGGAACTAGAACTAGTCGAAGTAGAGAATAGAGCTCAAGGTAGAAAAAAATGTGGATAAAAGGTCATGGAAGAAACTGTTGCCTTTGCGTTGCGTTGCATTGGAGGCAGAGATACCCCGGTTCGCAAAGGCAAAATCAGGAAACGTTTTTTGGGAGGTTGATGTTCGCAGACCACGTGCCAATTTGCAATATTCCCATGCAAAATCCAGCAAGTTGGTGAAAGCTCAGAGGCAAGACTGGCCAGCTCAGGTCAAAAAAGGCTCGGAGCTGAAACGGTTCGCTGGGAGCCAGGTCACGCTGCATGAAGCAAAAAGAAAACAGAGGATGTATGGGAAACAAAAATAGATACGGATGATTCCCTCGGACCATGATTTGTCCAAGTGTGCTGAGCTAAGGCAAACAGAAACTTGGGTAACGCCTTGCGACGTGCATGTACCGATGCCGACACCATGCAGCGGCCGTTAAGTTTTCCATGCATCGGCCGGGTCGGCGAAATGCGTTGCGCAGGGTGGGCACAGCCTACCAGGGGTGGTAAGCTGTAGGCAGGGTTGGCCGTCGACTGACGGAGCGCTTGGCCCAGCGATCAACTGCTTGGCTGGCTTGGCCTCTTCATAGACTGGACGATCCATACCACTGTCTTACCTCATTATTCTCAGCTGAATGCACACATTGTGGCAGAGGCAGGACAGGAATTGAAGTGTCGATGATGCGATTCCCGATCCGAGGCCCGGATGCCAAGGTTACACTAAACAGCTAGAGTGCCAGAACGAGGTTGTAGCTATGGTTTGGAGGCTAGGAGGCTAGGAGGCTGGGAGTCTTTGACGCCGCAAAGTTCTAGAGGGTGGGGAGAGTAGAAGATAAAAGACGGAGCGCGGAAAGGGCCGCGTAATGGGGTGGTGATTGGGCAATCAGACTATGAGATGATGGGGACTCGGTCGTTCGGCAGTTTTGCGAGTCCGACCAGGGCGACAAAGCGGCGGAAAGCAGCAAAGGTGAAGGGCTCAATACGCGCGTGAAAGGCCGGAGGCGACGGAGAGAGTGGGCGAATGGATAGTCAGCAGATGGAGGCGGCCCCACCAGTCAATGACGTCGTGCGGATCCTTGATCCTTGGACGTAGGGCAGGTACCGGCGTGGCGGCCGAGCCCATCGCTTGGATTCGATTCTAGACCTGCACGACAAGATGGGCGGATAATCGGGGACTAGACGTCACCATTTGCCTAGGCCGACATGAAGCTCATGTTCCAAACCTAGTGTGCGTCCATGACATACCACCACCTGGCGCTGGTCCCCTGTCCGCCCAGAAAATGGAACAGGGACAGCCCAAGCCAAAATGACTTGTCCTTGCATCCTGGGCCAAGCGCGGAGCGGCGACACGATTAGAGTCCGATGATGATGGTTTGCTGTGCCCTGCAATGGATTACAATCCCACAATTCAGGCTAGCCCGTATCGCCCTATCATGCTCTCCCCTGTCTCCCTGGAGAAGTCGCTGTCTCCCCGTCTCCGTCTCCGCTTCCCGCTCTCCATCGAATCCCGTCCCTGGTGTGACCCTTAAATCAAGCTCCTCCGAACAATCCGCCACCCAGATGGAGCCGTCACACATTTCAGTCAGCCAAACTCCAGATCAGACACTTCCTCTTTTCCCACATCGCAACCCCTCCAAGCAGTCTCCAGTAAGATGACTGCTCCCGCTTTACACTAAATATTCCCTTATCGACACCATCACCATCCCCACCCTGCATCTCCATCGACAATGCCCGAAGTGCGGCGAGGCAGCACCTCTCAGTTCCAGCCGCAGTCCGATTCTCCCACCGCGACTTCATCCGACGCCACCACGCCCGCTGCCACGAGACCTTCTACCCAAACCATCACCCCGACCGCAAAGGACGTTCGCTTCGATCCCAACCTCCCAGATTCTCCGCCTCGACGAGGCACCTTCAGCTCGGATAGCGCGGACCTCCCCCGACGAAGCCTCTCGTACGCCCAGCGACCCAAGGCAGAGGTCTACTACGACTCACGAGCTGGATCTCGCCAAGAATGGAAGCGCCGCGCCAAAACTCTGCAGGAATACTATGATGATAACCCACTGCTGCTGCCGCAGCTGCCATTTACCTGGCATCATGGTCGCAAGCGCTGGAAGCTCTGGATGTTTGCCTTTCTTGTCTTTGTCGATGCCTCTGCGGTGCCCATAGCACTATACTACGGCATGAAATATGCTGGCGACGTCGAGGGATGGATTATTTTCGCTGTCGTCACCACTATTTGGGGCGGCCCAACATATCTGGAATTTGCGATCCGAACCTTGCGCCTGATGAAAAAAGAAAGGTTCTATCGGCCGCTGGGATCCACAAGCCGTTGGTGCTTTGACCTGCTGAATTGGGCTTCTGTGCTCACCATCGTCGTTGTTACGGCTCTTTTTATTATCGGAAGCGCCCCTCACAACGTCTGGCTGAGAGTTTTGTGCATGCCTGCGCCAGCCATTCTCTATTGTCTCGGTGGTGTTTTAGCCTTAACTACCCTATACAGCATCATGGGATGGAATGCACCGTTCCGGATAAGCTCAACAAGCAAGGGAGAAAAGGTACGGTTTTTTGGTAAAATTTTTGACTATCGAATCAGTGCTTACTATTTACATAGGTGTTACCTGGTGTATACTACTTTATTGAAGACGTTGTCGCTGTCAACGCAGGCGCTGGTCGGCCTTACCGTGAGGCGCTTGCGGCCCGATACAAAGCAAGCCAACGTTTTAGACGCATGCTTTTGATACAGTCCATCTTTTGGTCCATCCCGGCGATTGTAATAGCAATCCCCCTTACTGTCATTGCTGTCATACCACCTGTCCCTGCGACGGTTGCCTATGGCGTATGCTGGGCAGTTCCCTTTTTGTGGGCGGGTCTATGGGGCGTCATTACGATATATTGGTGCAAAAGAGACATGGTTCGGGAGCGCTTGGAGTGGCAAGCAGGTGTCGATTCTTACAATATTAAACATGAAAACGGAGTGGAAGAGTCCATCATGGGGAGTCCATAACGGCATAGAGAAGCATATATTTTTCTGGGCGGTGTTTTTTTCGAGATGGCAAAGTGGCGGCAGTCCCCACAAGGCAATGATGCATGATTGAGGTCCGAGTTTATGAATTCAAAAGTATCGCCAAGGCGGTTTCGTTTTTAACAGATCCACTGATGCACGCAAAAACTGGAATTTTGTCTTGGCCTTTGCTTTCCGCGAACTTTGATTTAGACACAAGTTGAGTTTCCGTCTTAGTAACACTTCCCTCGTACTCTAAACGCGGAGAAAGGGCCCAGAAATTGTGGCTATGGTAGCTTGAATTTAGGGAACGCAGGTACAATTTTTAGTGCAAAATAAGGTTTTTATTATTAGTTCTGTTATCATTCCATGCACGAATCGAAGGCGGTTGAGATTTTCTTTTTTTTCAACAAAACCGCTCTATTGTCACGACTGCAACACATGTGGGGCTTTCTTCTCGAACTACAGAATATCCAACCGCCAAATCCATTATTGATGCATTTCTCGTTTCAGGTTAAACTCCTTAAAACTAAGAATTATAATTCTATTAGACGGGAATATAATCGCGCTGGCAACGTAGCGTGCATCGTAATATCAAAATAACAAGATCTGATAACATTATCATACATGATATCATATAGATTGAATCAGATTGTAGCATGAGCACGCTCACTCCTGAAATCCCGGAGCTTGCTGAAATCAAAATTGGGACCGGTTCAACCTCTGTTCAACCTGGCGATTCTTGCTAAAAATTGTTAGTCATACAACGAACTCTCCGCGGCATCAACAAGTCCGCTCTGGGCGAACTCCAGGCATGATCTTCCGAGTTTCCTTTTGTATTCCTCCGGCATGACTCAACCAAGTTTTCATCTTGTTGACATACCAGTTGCCAAGTCGAGAAACTAAACCTCACCGACCTTGTTCTCCTCGGTTGATCTGCATCGCCGTGGTGTTGACGTGACGCAAGTCATTCATAACAGCCCCATTAAGGGCTAATCCTACCAGAAAGCACGCTTGGCTCACATGCAACGTCGCTCGGCAACAAAGGCCAGATACGATCATCTTCAGTCTAAGCGAAAGCAACTCATCTCACCTCGGTGAGCATTTAGGCTGCTCGGATCCCAGAAAGCCCAGGTTTTTTTTCTCGGGTCAAAAATTCAAACCCAGTTTCGGCCCAAGCCTGAGGGGAGGAGGGGGGAGGGGAGGAGAGCCAGAGTGGGCTGACGGGAATTCGGGAAGCGAGTTTCCAAACGGAAATGAGAGGGCCAGACAGAGACGGGAACCTGGACGCAAGCCTCTCACTGCGTTCTCTGAGTGGATTGATCGGTCGGACAATTGACTGCCAGTCACATGCCAGTACCAGAGCTTCGCGACCTCTGGTTACACGGGAACTAAACTGCTGCAAGACAGGTCGAGATGCACTCGGCATGTAGGTGCGAGGTTTGAAAACAAAACAAAAAACAGATGGCGGCTGAAGCACTGCCGTTGGATTTTGGTCTACATGGCTGGCTCGCAGAAAAGCGGAGGGCGCTAGGGATTGTCGTTTTGTTTCGCGGCGCCGATCCAGCTCCCGATGGCTTGAGCCATCCATCTCACGATGGTGTTGGCGCGGATGCAACTGAGGCACGCCAGCAACGCTCGTCGAGGCTGCAGCGCCATTGACGGCCTCACCCACACACCACCCGCGCGCCGACGCACGCCGACGCACGCCAGACTTGTGTCCGGTTCAACGCTCTCAGTGGCCAGGACTACTTCTCAGAAACTGCACAGCAGCTGCATACAGCACCACCCGTCCCAAAGGGGCTGCCCCGTCACCCCCCAAAAGAGCCCAAAGCATCCAACCTCCATCCCACCGGCGCGCGCCTAAAAGCCCCCCCCCCTCCCCTCCCCTCCCCCAAGCAGGCCAGCAAGTAACGGCCGCCCTGCCAGAAGACGGTTACGCGGACGGGGCCGGGATTGGGCGAGCTTCTTTCTTCTTCTGCTGTTGGGGCCCAAGAAGCACTGGGAGAGGCCCACACCAGGGCTGCAGAGTCGCATCCGTATTCCCCTAGACTCCCACCTGGACAGGCGAAAGCACTAATTTCCTTTAAACCCTGGCGCTATCTCGATGCCGTCTGCCCACCCCGAGCAAATCTGGCAGCATGTCCAAAACTTGACATCCTGTCTTTTTTTAATTGTCTTGATCGGAAATTTCTAGTCCGGGGGTCGTCGCGCCGATCAATGCCATGGTCCACCCTTGGAGCTTGTTGCTTCGTTTCTGCCCAAAACCGACTGGGGTTGTTGGCCAAGGGTGTGCCGCCCCATCATGTTGGGGGTTTCGTATCTGATTGTCTTTTTTTTCTTTCATATCAGCAAAGAATTCTTCACCTCAAGGTTTCGCCAGATGGTTGTCCTCATCTTAGTAGATCGACCTAGCCTCCACTGGGAATCCCGCCCGTTTGGTGACGCAGGCTGATAACTCAGGTGCGTTGTCGAGGCCCTGCTGCATGTCAGCCCATTGCATCTTGGGGCTGTTTCTGAGCTCAGATTTTCCGCTTCGCCGGTGAGACTATGATGATGCGAGGACCGGCGATCCATCGACCCCCTGGTATCAATATCGAGTGCCGCATACCTAATCGGGCTTCGGCTCGGCACCCTGTGGGTGAAGCTCGACGCTCTCGCAGCTCCATCCTGGCTGCGACTGGGACAAGCTCTGGCCAGCCTTTTCCCGTTGCAAAGGTCATTAACCAAGACTGCTATAGACAAAGACGTCTCGGCTTTAATCTTCTCTTACGTGCAATGCGTGCCTCACTCGGGCGAGAGCAGCGCCATGGCCTTTGGTTTCGCCCGGGGGATGAGACCGGGCAGCGATTCCGACTGGTGAGAAAGGTGGGCGCGGAGATGCAGAAATGGGACGTTGTGGCCGAAAGGAGCCGTTGCAGGCGCGGCCACGGACTGCGCACAGTCATGTTCCCTTGTTACGCATCTGTTGCATGACACAGAGAAGCAGAGACAAAGACGTTTGATCCTACATGGGGCTGCAATGGGGCTGCAATGCGTAGCAGCAAGGGCTCGCTATCCAAACGACCCTAGGCCTCTTTTGCTCATCGAGAGTTGGACCTGCAACCCAATCTGGGAACCGCCACCACAACACTTCGATAACTATTGATGCGCCCAGCCTATCAAGAGGGGCCTTCCTTCGTGTTTGGCACCATTGTACAGTCTACGTTGCCTGCAGATCTAGCAAGCCCACGCAGCAGAGCGCCTCGACGCCAAGTACTTCACCCAGCGTACATGAACTTGGGGCCCAGCACCGCCTACCAGTTTATCACCAGTATCATCTCGCTTCCAATGAGTCTCCGAGGTGCACCGAGCTTCAGCCAACCAGCGGGAAACATTACCCACCACGCCACGGCGCTACGAGGGAAAAAATTCCCCGGGGTGCATTGGGACGGATCCTTCTTTTTCTTTTTTCCCTTGTCTCTCTTTGACACATTGGCGCTTGCAGGGATCAGGAGGGACAGCGAAGGGGAAGAGAAAAAAAAGAGTTGAGGAGTACATGCTTGGACAGGCTAGATAGGCACGACAGGCTACTAATAGTTGGGGTGGGAAACCCTGGCCTGTCATCAAACCCGCTCAGGGGACCCTGGTCGTTGGGGGGCCATTGGGACCGAACATGTCGAGATACACGCCGAGTAGGTTACACATGCCTGACAAAGTCAACAAGGGCGGCAGCTTCGAGAATGTTGGCGGTCGAGGTACGTGGGGGCTCTCTCTTTGGGATTCATGGTGGTGAAGTGGTTTGGTCTGCGACTGGACCGGTGTGTGTGTCTCTATTTACCACCAAGTTTATCGACTGGGGGGGCAGATGATCGTCCTTACTTAGTCACCCGTTACCTTCTTTTGGGAAATCTATTCCAAATATCTCGATCGTCTAACAGGCATTGAGTTCATGCAGACAGACAAAGGCTATTCTCCAATTCTCAGGGAGAAGTTGGAGATTCCGACTTCCCTCGCAGGCGTGTCCAGCGAGATGCACACCATGTCGGAGCTCCCCGCTGGGTCGCGGACCCTGAGGTGACTCGGACAATCCCTCCCCCCAGCACTCAGCGGCCATCTCCCAAGCACCCCCATCGCCCGGCCCCGGCAGCTTAGAGTCCGGATAATATAGAGCGCGTGTTTGGGAGCTGGAGCGCTCCAGAGGCGCTTACCTCTGCGTGTGGGAACCCTCGTGTCGGCGCTAATTGCGGTGGTGACGGCTGTTTGCTCCGGGTGCCCCAGCTCGGCTCCAGATGGCATCTGTTTGGTCCATCTGCAAATCCCAGTTTCAATGGACACGCATATGCTTCTTCTTTGCTTTTTCCTGCGCCTCGCTGCTGGTCAAGATCGTCTTTATCGCGGTCCATCCATGGCCCCCCTGTCGCGGTATCTGCGCTCGCGGCAGGGAGGGTATCGGAATGGACCCCAGATGGACTGTCACATCACCCTTTCACGGTTACGTCGTGGGCTAGCAATGTCAAGTCTCGATACTTTATATAGCACGCCCCAGCGAGCAGGCCGTGGTACAAGTACCGGTACCAGGCCCTGCCCGGGCTCGTGCCTCTGGTGCTCCCCCGCTCTTGGATCTTCTTTGGTGGATTATTGCCCAAAGACCTCACCCCCCCGGCCACTCCAACCCCGGGAACTGATCGCGACTCGTCATCCTGGTGATTTGGCAGCACCACATAATGCCATACTACATGGCGTTTGCTGTCAAAGCAACAATGCCTGTCGGGCCCCGGTCTTGCATCCATTTGACATGTTCATGTCGACATCAGACTATACACGGGGAAGGGCCAATGCGAAACCTGCCAGGCCTCTTCTTGACCTACTTGTTTGATCATCACCTTCTATGGCCCGTCTTCATCTCCGTCTCCATCCCCCGTCCTCCATATCCGGCCCTCGATCTTCATGGTTTCTACTACGAGATCACCTGCCGCCACCGGCCTCACCGCTGACACTGCCAGGGCGCGTATGCTTCGTCCGCCCCATCTCTGCCTGCCTGTCTGGAAACTCTGTTCCCTGCCTCGATCCTGGGTCCCTTCGTGACATGTATCTCGGCCATTGACATCTCGGGAGCTTCATCTATGTGGGACGCTGCCTCTGGGGTACACGGCGCTCGCACCCATTATTCCCGTCGACCCCCCTCCCCCCCCCCCCCCCCAATTGCCTTCTCCGCTGCAGGACGGTAAAAAGACAAACCACTACTAGGTAGAGAATCGTGCGAGAGAGAAGAAGGAGAGAGAGAGAAGGAGAGAGAAAAAAAGCAGCGCCCCCCGTCTTGCCATTTCTTCCCAGCTACCAGCGCATGCACGCCCTGAGCGGGACAACTGCCGTGCAGATCCAGCCAGCTCCGGCCCGGGAGAGTCCTTCCTCTTCTAACCTTCCTCCCTTCCCTGGATGGGCCTTAGCTTACACAACCAACTTCGTTGCCTCCACGCTGGTCTATTGTTCGCCCCAGCGCTGGCGGACCATCTTCGCTCTTCAACTCAGTTCAGACACTGCCGTCGACCACCCTGATGATATACCGCTGCGGCCAGATCACGCCAGTATAACTTTTCACCCGCATCGCAGTACGTAATCTTTGCGCTGCGTCGCTTCTGTGTTCCCGCGGCTCGCTGGAACGCACATATCCTCGCCCCCCTTTGGCCTCACGCACCGTGGCCGCTCCCC
Source organism: Calonectria crousiana (assembly GCA_013406985.1). Taxonomy (NCBI): domain Eukaryota; kingdom Fungi; phylum Ascomycota; class Sordariomycetes; order Hypocreales; family Nectriaceae; genus Calonectria; species Calonectria crousiana. The sequence continues at coordinate 34,407 of VTGD01000050.1, read as the reverse complement.
GCATCGCATCGAGGCGCTCGAGCTGGCGCCGTCGGTTTTCTGCACCGCTCGTCACCCGGAATCCGGGTCCCCTCTTGGCCGCATCTTGGCTTGACCTCTCGTGTCAACTTGTTCAGGGGTGACATCAGCACACTGCTCGCCACCTGGGAACCGAATCTTGGACCTCCCCAACTGGGACCTCAACGGCAACAGCAATAACAAGAGCTGTCCCTCTCTCGGCTCAGAGCAATTCCCGTCTTATTTTCTACTTTTTCTGCCGCATACACCACACAGGTGGCGAGTTTATAACCATTTGCTGAACCTTGCTGCTGCTGATTTTTTCGGCAAGGCTCCACCACCTGTGGCTCACCTGCCAAGTCTACTCGATCTCCTAGTCCAGGGCGGTCTCCCCATCCACGTCTAGAAACCGCTCACCTCTCGAATTGGATAAAGTCTCTTCTATTTTCTTTGCTTAGGTTTTTTGGTAAACTGCAGATATTACATGCATGCGTCTTTCACACAACCAACATTGTTGACAATACAGCTTCCCTGTCAGTTTAGGCTGCGCCTTGCATTTGGTAACGACACAAAGGTCCACGAGCTTCCAGCCCGTTAAGCTTCTGCATCCACCATCTGACGAAAGTTTAGAACGCCTTCACTAGGCTCACGTTAGGCGCTCATTTATTCCCTCTGGCCCTGGTTGCTCCCGTCCCGAAAGCATGCTGCTATAACCTGTTTAGACCCGGACCCCCAGAGGCCTGGAGAATTTCTTGGCTCTTGATCCATCTTTACCAAAACAACACAAGTTTTTACACCTTCACATCGTTTCGCTTCCGCTCCAAAACCATGGCTGATAATCCTGAGGGCTCCTTCGGAGTTCCCCTGATGCACCCAGATCAGCCGCACCATGGTTCGACCCTAGAGCCCATTCTTGGAATGGGAAATGACGCTCCACAGGGAGAAGAGAAAGAGATTCCAGAAACACAACATCTTCACGAGAGAAAATTAGTCATCAGGCAGTCGCCCGAGTACGCGAGAGTAGCAACGGGAAAGGAGAAGGGTACGACCAAAATCAAACATGCCCCTACGAAATCAACCGAAATGCAACTAACGTCTGGGCAGATCGCAAGCCTGTTGACCCCCCACCAGTCGTAGAGCTCATAGATAGTAACAGGGGCTCAAATCCACTCGGCGAAATCTTTGCATACAGTAGTCAGTCCCCAACATCCGCAAACCCACAAACGATTCTAACATGGCATCAACAACAGACCCATACATTTTCCTCACCTGCACATTAGTGATGGAAGATGGGAGCGAACTTTCCAAGGACGCAGATCCCCTCGCAAGCTACTTGTGTGGTACCACGACTTCTTCCATCCACCATCAGAAAGACCAGAAGGGCGATACGTGTGGCTTCTTCGTGTTTGGCGATCTCGGTGTGAAGAGGGAAGGCAGGTTTCGGCTCCGATTCACACTCTTTGATCGAGACCTCTACTCCAACCCGCCCGAAATCTACTACGTAACCGAAGTTATCTCGGACCCTTTCACAGTATCGGCGCCCAAGTCGTTTCCCGGAATGGCCCAGTCAACGGAGCTGACAAGAGCCCTTTCCAACCAAGGAGTAAAGCTGCGACTGCGCAAAGATTCTCGAGCTATGAAGACAAGGAAGCGCAATCAAAGAACCGCAGAATCAGCAGAGTTGAGCCGACAGAGCAAGCGGGTCCATATTCATCACAACCTCGCCTTCAGGGGCTTTACGAGTGATGGGAGCAATGACATGTCGTCCCCAGAATTCACGCCCGACTTGAACACAATATCGGGGCTTCCCATGGCTCACCACACTGCTTCAGGCTCCAATACCAGTTCAAGCACCCCACTTGAGGTCTCGCCTGTTGGTACTCTCATCTCTCTTCCAGAAAATACACAATTTTCTCCTCAGTGTTTATCGCAAATTCCCCTTCCGATCCACACTGTGCCTGGGACCGCCATGGGAATCAATATCGAAACACCCAATCCGAACATTGCCATGAGCACGATGCCAGGTCTGATTTACAGCACCGCCGCACCAGTCATCCCTGGAACCCAATTCGCAGGGGCAGCAATGTTGATGCATGATATAACTCAAGCTCCGATGGCTTCATCGGGGCCTTACATGCAGGAATATTCGATTCCGTTTGCCATGAATAGCAATGGGCCAGCCATGTTTGGATTCAACACAGGTTTGGGCAACGTCGCTCTTGGAAACTCTCACGCTGCAGCCGACCAGCCCTTGGCAGCCTCATATTCAATGACCACGGATCCATATGGCAGCGTCATGGCAGGGATGGCACCACGATCCTCGGGGATATCAGACGAAGTACAATACGCCGACATGTACTTCAAAGCTGATCCGAACGTGGAGCTGGATGATGGTCAAAACGACGGATCTAATTTCGAAGTCTTGCAATAATGCGGATCTCCACCGCAATACGATACCATTTTCTAACAAAATCAACGATACCCAGGCGCAGGTTTGACCTTCTTTGGGTGTTCATATCCAGGTTTTATTGGTATCGGCGTTCAGGTTTGCAGGTTTCAGGATACGGTGGGCGGCGCGGCGCAGATGGATGCTCTTCCGGGTGAAAATACCAACGGAGGTGCTGGGTTTATGGGAGTGGTGGGCTTGGGTGTTGGGACATGGGATTTCGACTTGGATTGTTCATTGAACGCATTGGGGCTTTCTGGCTTATATGAAAAAAAAAAAAAAAAAACTTGGTTGTTTGTGCGACCTGCACCGGCAGTGTACAACTTCCGTCGGGGAATTCGAGTGAGTTCGGGGGGGCTTGTCAACAAAAGGCTATGCAAATGGCACAGCCACTAGATGATGTAGCTTTAGTGCCTAAGCCAGCTAGAGCAAGTGAATTTAACATGGTTCTGAGCCAGCCATTGCAAAAGTTGATTTCATGATTAGATGATTGAAAAGCAATTTGCCAAGTCAATTTTTTTCCATTGGTATTGATGACGGTAAGGATCAATTCGAGAACACTGGATCGAATGGTGGAGACGGTACTCCCTCACGCCTTTTACTGCAGTGAATGACACGAGCATTGTGCAATACGTTGGCTTGGTTGGTGCTGCTCATGCAGCTTTGCAGTATATGCAATGCAATACATGTTGTATTAGATAGCACGTGCACGCATCAATTATTCACGATCGTTAGACCAGGTGGATTTTACCAAGAGGCCAACCACAAAGGTTGCACGATAATTTTGCAAAACAGCGCTTCCAAGAAAGGTTGAAGTCTGGATACCCGCGACTGTGAATAACAGATTGAAACTCCATCCACCAGGGCCCGTAAAAAAACCAAGCTAGATCAATGGAGAAGCGATCTATTTGTCAAGCTTGACCGGACGAACCATCAAGGGCACCTCGGCTTTGCACGGCCCTCCCCAGGGAGACAGGTCCGCTGTGAAGCGTTCAACCTCTCTAAATCCCAACTTCTCATAAAGAGATTTTCCCATATCGGACGACTCGAGGACCACCGGGAGGCCAAGTCGATCGGATTCTTCAAGGCCCCATTTGATCAATAGCGACCCGGCGCCACGTCTTTGGTGCTTTGGATCGGTGTGGAGAAGCTTCAGATCTTTGGCGGAAAGATTTTTGACACCATCAGCTACGTAGGTTCCCAGAGAGCATATAATTTTCCAAGACTCACAGATATATGGCTCCCCGCGCATGTGCTCCCCTCTGAGGCGGTTGAAGCCGCCAAAGAAAAGTTCGCAGGCCTCGGCGTTCGCACCGGGGCCACGGGACGAGGAGAACTGGTAGGTTGGGGGGATTTCCCAGACGTACCACGTAGCAAAGGAAATTATTTTGTCATCCTCGTGAGAGGTGGCGAGATCTGGGTCCACCACCTTGAACCATCGAGATGCAGCATCTGACTGATGCTGCTTGACGAGATCGGCGATTCTATACTCGTCGGCGCCAGGATGCGGGCCAGGGGATAGCGCAGCTCTTAGTGCGCTGGGTCCGTTGGCCGCTTTCTCGATGGCCACGAGACGAGGGGCGTCGGATTCCGTCGCTTCGAGAAGAGTAAGGACCATTGCACTGCCTCTATAAAAATTGGCTTGCACCACTGCCTCGGTATATGACGCAGAGAAGGTTTGATGCTGGAGATTCCCGAGGGCGAAGTATCAGCCTTTATGATATGTTGGCTGTGCTCTACATCATATGATTTGCCCGGCGAGACTATTTGGGAAGGTGAAGGAATGAGTCCTGGCCGGCTGAGTTGCAGTTGCTGTCAGCATTGGGCCAAAAACATGGGTTTGCAATTGGCGTAGTTGGGTGTGCCTAGGCTAAATGCCTGTGAGGCGACGCGGAAACAACGAGGAGTGAACGGTGCTCCTGTGAGACTTGCGCAGGTTCTGGTGGATAAATTCGTATCTGGTTGCGGCTAAGTCCGCGTACAACAAAGGTTTGAAACTACATAGTTGATTCCCCGTTACCTGGTAACTCGCGATTAAGCAGATAAGAGACGAAGGTCCAGCAGCGCAGAAAAAAGGCGCTATCGAAACCCCGACACAAGCAAATCAACAAAGAGAGGGGCGTTTCAAGCCGCAGTGGGTAACCTACCGCAACTGAACGTTTGTGGTTCCGAAGCAGCTTTACTTGACGGCATACGCGCGATGACACAGGGGTACGTACCTCACACCCACAAATGCCAAGCTGCACCCACCAGGCGATGAACCATGGAAGGTGCTGGAGAAGCCGGATTTACTAAATCGCCGAGCACCCGAAAAATTCCATCCTCCTCCTACTGCTGAGCACCCGCTCAGGCGGGTTTTGGCAGCGGCATCTGTCATAATTTTTTTCTCAAAGCCTATCGACGACACGATCACAACCTCGTCTCCGCCACTCTTCCGCTCGGACACTCACACACGACACACACACCACCATGGATCACGGCCGAGACCCCTGCCCCTATGTCATCCTGAATGACTTTGGCGGTGCCTTCTGCATGGGCGTAAGTGCTCCCCCCGCGGCATCATCCCTCATCCCACAGCTCCTCGGATCCCCAGCCCAGTCCAATTGTCTCCCGAGCCGCAACGCCGACGACCCGCTGCCGAACCGCAACGTGCAGGCTTGCTAACTCTCTACCAGGCCATTGGCGGCACCATCTGGCACGGCATCAAGGGTTTCCGAAACTCCCCCTACGGCGAGCGACGCATCGGTGCCATCACCGCCATCAAGATGCGCGCCCCCGTTCTCGGAGGCAACTTTGGCGTCTGGGGTGGTCTGTTTTCCACCTTTGACTGCGCCGTCAAGGGCATCCGCAAGAAGGAGGATCCCTACAACGCCATCATTGCCGGTTTCTTCACTGGCGGCTCTCTGGCCATCCGAGGCGGTTACAAGGCTGCTCGCAACGGCGCCATCGGCTGTGCCGTCCTTCTCGCCGTCATCGAGGGTGTCGGTATCGCCTTCAACAAGATGCTCTCGGGATCCACCAAGCTCGAGGTCCCTCAGCCTCCTCCCAGCATGGAGAGCGGCGCCACTCTATAAACGAAGAGTTTTCCAGCAACCGATATGAGCCACGGCAGGCAAAAAGATTCTTTTTTTTATACAAATGTTCAAAACAATTCCCTCCGACCCTCTCAACTCCGCCACGATACAAATTTCCGGGCTTCCAACTTTTCTAATACAGCGGAAGACCCTATGTATTTTTTTTTACTTCTTCCCACCAACACACACCACACACAAAATCGGGCCAAAAAAGGATTATTCTAATCTTTGTTCCGAAATTTCGCATGGGCCGGCGTTCCAAACTGTACTATAGAGCGAAAGAGAATATGGGACGGTAGGGTGGGGCGGGATTATGGCTTAGCGATGGGAGTTTCCATACTTTCTTGCAGAGGATATGTCTAATGAGACAATTGTACGATCCTTGGGGGCGGACGTGTTGGCTCGGGAGATGGGCACGAGAGCCGCACAGCGACGGCGATCCATAGATGGCATCACCAATGGTTGAAAATTTTATTTGTCTCCGTCAAGACCGGGTACAGACCAAATATACAAATGACATTTCCCAGCTTGTCAAGCTCCATCCATGCATGCTCTGTGCTAGGCTCGCTTACTATTTACAGTTTGTCCGCGGCACCGTTGGTCCAGATGCTCATGACGGGCTGTCCGTCATTGTCGATCCACGCGCGGAACATGCCGCCGCAGTTGAAGTCCATTATCACATCCGACCGGGTCTCGACGACGTTTCCGGCAGCGTCGCGGACGATTGCGCTCTCGATGCCGATGATGCCGCCCTCACCCTCGCCCGTCTTCATCCACCGGTCCCCGGCGCTCTGCTGGAGCTCTCCGCCCGGTCCCGCAACGTGGGTGATGGCCTGGGCGCCCGTCTCGGGCTTCCACCTCGCCATGGCCACGGCGGTGCGCAGCGCGTTGACCCGGAGGAACGAGTCGCCGTTGCCGGTGCCGGAGCCCGCCACGGACCTCGTCGTCACGAGGCCGGAGGAGGAGGAAGAGGAGGAGGAGGAAGAAGAAGAGGCGCCGGGGCTGTAGAGCAGCGGCGCGGGGAGGCAGTCGGCCAGCGCGCCCTTGAATGCGTCGCTCAGCAGGACGCTGGGGCCGTCCTTGACGATGGAGTCGTGCAGGCGCTGCCAGGCGCCGGTGGCCTCGAGGCCAGGCGAGGACCGGGTAGGGTCGCCGGCCTCGGTCCACTCCTCGGCCCAGAAGCCGGCGCCGAGCGTGGGCGTGTCGCCGATGCGGCCCGTCAGCTTGTTGGTCAGGCCGCCGGTGCTCGTGGCGGCGCACACGACGCCGTCCTCGTCGAGGGCAACAGCACCGCAGGTGCCCTGGGGGAGGTACTCGTGAGGGCTCCAGCTGGCGGTGCCGAGGCCGCTCCGCTCGCGCTCGAGGGCCCGGACGTGCTCGTCCCAGCGGCGCTGGGTGAAGTAGTAGCTCGGGTCGACGAGGTCCATGCCGTACTGCTCGGCAAGCTGCTCGGCGGTGCCGCCGAAAAGCTGCGAGTGGCCCTGGGCCGAGGGGACGTTGAAGCCGGGGCCGTCTCGGGTCGCGGCGGCCGACGACGGAGGCGCCAGGTCGTCCTCGCCGTGGTCGAGCATGGCGCGGGCCAGCAGAATGGGGTTGCGGACCCGGCGCAGGCCCATGACGCCGACGCCGCGCTTCTTGCGGCCGCGGGACACCATGACGGAGGCCTCGAGCTCGTTGATGCCGTCGCGCGTGAAGACGGCGCCGTGCCCGCTGTTGAAGAGCGGGTTGTCCTCGAGCAGGCGCACCGCGAAGACGGCCACATCAAGCGCCGACGGCAAGCGAGGCCCTTGGGGGGACTTTTCCCCGACCGGAGTCGTCATGTACACATTTGTCCTCGTAACCTATTTTTCCCTCAATTCAGTTTTCCTTGTTTCCGCAATTCCTCTTGCTCTTGTTGTGCTTGGCCAGCCAAGAAGAGGTCGAGGTGAGAGAACGTACAATGGAGATGAGGCCCTCGCGATAAGCCTCGTACAGCTCGGGCGGGTACGTCTCTCGGCGAATGTTGCCTGCACCGCCATGGATGATGATGCGCGGCTTGACCTTGACCTTTTGCTGCTGGGGGGGTGATGTTTTGTATTCCATGGTTTCCAATGGCTTTCAAGAGAAAGTTAAAAAAACAGGGGGGGAAATAACTCGTTCGCTATGTTTCTACGCTGTGAACCCGCAACTAATGATAAGAGAGGCAGGAGTTGTGGTGCAATGTATAACTGCTCCACTGGGCAAGCATCGGTGAGTGCTCGCACGGCACGGCACGGCACGGCACGACGGGGGGCCAGATTGGGAAATCATCTACCCTAAACTGAAGATCTGGTGAAAGGATGACGTATCGTTTTGTCGTCGTGGCAATATCCAACATGTAAGAAGATGGTTTTTTTCTTCTAAATCACTATTCTTCTTTTTCCCTGTTATTCTTTGCATTGAAATCATTTTGTAAACATGTCGGAGTTTTGGGACAACACTGCAAGCTTCTTGCGAGAGTACGACGCCCAGCCTGGCCAGCTCGAATCATTCAAGGCATGCATAAATGGTGAACTCCAACCCAAGATGGCTGCTAAGCAGCTGGCTGCACACATTGAAGCTTCCCAGACGCCACTGCAGATGCAGCAGCGTCTGGGAGCCTTGTGGACGATGCTCAACACGGTGGCCGTGCTGGATGCGAGCACGCAGCCCACCGTCATCAACATCCTGCGGACGATCCGCACGTTCCCCAGCATCGCGGAGCCCTCTGGCGAGGGCGAGGGCCACATGGACTTGGAAGACGGGGACATATGGGGCTGCCTGTGCTACTTTGCGAGCGACTGGAGCGATGGCTACAACCGTACGGACATGAACCCTCCCCCTTCGGTGCCGAGCTGGCGTCTCCTCCCGGCGCGTCGGTGACTGGCAAAGGCTTGAGGGAAAAAAAGAAAAAAAAAAAAGAACTGGGCAAATTTCGCTAACGAGGGGATGGTCCCCGTCAAACGAAAGCAGACTGGGCGGCACGCTACTTCCTCGACCAAGATCGATACCCTAATGCAGACGCCGGCACTCAGGCGGCAATATGGGTTAGCGCCAACAGGTACGCCGCATCGCTGGCGGCCGCGGGAGATGCCGCCATCTCGCTGTACGGGGGAGCCTTGGCCCGCGGCAGCTACACCATCGTCGAGGTGCTCGAGAACGAGCACCGCCCCGGCGAGCGCCGCCGCGGGGGAAGGGCGCCCGCTGTCCCCGAGGCGGCTGCACAGTTCTTCATCCACGCGGCGCCAGAGGTGCACCGCCTTTGCGAGGACGAGCACCAGATCCGGCCGGGCACCATGTCCAAGGGCAGGCTCTGGCGTGGCGAGGGCGACTTTTCGCTGGAGCGGTGGGCGTTTTGGAAGCAGAGGTGGCGCGACCTGGCGCGCTCCGAGAGCTTTTCAGAAGAGGCGCGGGAGACCGCGAGGCAGGCCGCAGAGGCCATGGACAAAGTTGATGTGAGTGTGTGTGGATAGCGACAGTATTATTGAGTTGAAAGTCAACAGTCGAACCAATACTACAACTACTACTGCTACTGCATCTAGCACCAAATTACCAGGGTATCGATATTGCATATCCAACGCCAGAACCCGCCCATTTTTCAACCAAAACCCGTGTGTACATCATTTCCCAACGCTTTCGTAAGTTTGTCGTCTCGGAATATATATAAGAATACACATATTTAAAACAAAATAAAAGGCCCGTTTTAATTTCCTTCTAAAACAATAGACATTTTGACGGCTCGGTTAACGTCCTTGGGTCGAACGCCAGGACTGCGGCCCAAGCAAACCGACTTCGAGACCAGTTCTGCCAAAGTTAGCTTTTGATCCGCCGGCGGAGATGCGGGTGTCTCTTACCAACTACGAGTCGATTCACGTCAATAGTCACCTTGGTGCGCCTTGGGATGAGTGGCGCTTCCCAAACCCGCCAGGGGATCTCCGACATGTCTGCAAACTGGTGGTCGAATGGCTGGTTATTGGGGTTGGACAATCCCGAGTCTAAGGAGCCAAGCGTCGAGTCCAGCGTCGAGAGCCCTATGGAGTTGTTCATCAAGGAGAAGGACTCCATGCCCGTGGTAGTGCCAGTTGCAGCAGACCACCCATTGCCCACTGTATCGACGCTGGCGGAATATGTTCCAAGGAAGTCCGGGGTGGCTCCCATTGCGGAACCTTGAGCAAAGAACCCTTCGCCACCTTGGTTGAAATCTCTGGGTGGCAGCTGAGGCGGCTTATCAAAAATCTCCAAGTCAATGTGGGCCTCGACATAGTCCTTGCCCTCGGCGATAATAATGCCACATTGGCGCAGGTACCCATCGACCTCGTCAGCATCAAAAAAGTCACCTTCGAAGCCTGGATACAACATTCGCATTCGATAGTCAACGCGGTCATCTCGAGTCATCTCCACGCTCTCTTTAAAGGGACCCATCGAGAACCCAGTGACCTTCGGGGGCCGGGAAGGCTGTGGTAACCCGTAATTTCCGACAGGGATCTCATTGCCAGCCGCGTCGTTCTCCGTCGGGTATTGCAACCATGTTCCAGCTCCTCCAAGGTTGGTAAATGGAAACTGCCAGTTGTTAAGCGACTCGTTCCGCGTCTTGTCCAGAACAATGCTCAATCGTCGAATAATCTCCTGTCTGCTCTCGAACTGCAAGCAAAAGCTAAAGACGGCCATGTACCGATCTGGGGGAGGGTTTTCCATCAATGCGAGAGAAAGACCAGCTTCGACGCTTGCTCTCTGGTATCGTCGACCAAAGCTTCTCTCCTGCATCGAGTATGTGTTCGGCATTGGGAGAGTGCTGAATGGTGACTGCGAAGCTGTGTCGCGGAAGAGAGAAAGCGATGACTGGTTGTCAGCAACGGGGAAACTTGAGTCTATAACACTCGGGCGAGTGAGGTTGACGGAACTGTGGGATAGCGGGTCAAACCGTTGGAACGGATCTGGCAATACCAGCTGTGCTTGGGCGCCGGAGGGGAGTGTTTCTTCATGACTCCATTCCGTAAGAGGTGTCGACCCCGTGTCGCCAGCGGATGTGGATGGCGCAGAATCACTTGCTGTCCGTTTCGGGCTTGCTCGAGCTGGTGTTTGGGAAGGCTGGTCGCTGCCATCGGCATCGGCATCATCGTCCTCGCCGGCATCCTCGCCAGCATCCTCGGTGGCTTTGCGAGAGAGAGTAAGGAACTTGCGGGTGGCGTCGTTTAGGCGTTTCGCAACTTCAGGGGACCCTTGAAGCATGCCCTGGCCAAGAACAAAGTCGGAAAAGTTCATAAACTCGCGACCCATGTCCTCATTGACTTGCTCGAGCTCCTTGACTTTCTTCTTGAGAGTGTCAATGGCCGAGTCCTTGCGGTTGCGATAGGCCCGCTGGGCCAGCCGAATTTGTGTTCGGCGGCGCTGCGCAGCGTTAGTGAATGAGATACAGCGCAAGATGACGTGGCGTGCCACTCGAAGACGAGGGTGCTTACATCCACTGCGGTCGAGTCCTTTGTCTCGAGTCGAGGACGGCCTCTTGCCCTCTTTTTTCCGTTCCCCTGCTCTGCATCATCCGAGGTGTCTGACCTCTTTCGCGACAGAGCTGCGGGAGCTTGTTGGTAGGTGGTTTGCGCCATGGCGGCAGAGCTTTTGGGATTGTTGCAGCTGGAAGAATGATGAGATGACTACAATGGGAAAATCCCCGCTGCCTTGATCGTGGTGGATGAGATGGTAGTCCGAAAAACGCGGGGTATAGTTGATAGGACCAATGTTTCAGTTTGGTGGTCTGCGGTTCTCAACAGGATGAGGCAGACTTGGCGATGCGTTGTTGGCAGTGGCCGATGTTGGATTTGGCGGTCAAGCTAGGAGCATTATGTCGGGATGAACAGTTGCCTTCCTTTTTGTGGTATTAGGTGCTAATGAAGGCGCCTCGGGTCAATAGATTAAAGGCGTCGGCAGTAGTGCTTGGCAGTTTATAGAATTGACACTTGTTGTGGGGATAGTTTTCATCAGACACGGCTCAGCAGCACTGACTCGGCGCAGCACGGGCCTTGGGCAGGGCCTTGAGGAATTGAGTGTGTGGGGAACCAGAGGAGTCTCGAGGCCGGATGAAAGGTGTGCGGAAAGACCGGGATGAAGCGATTTGGGATGGGCGGATGAGAGCCGGTAGAGATCTGGGAATGGATCTTGAAAGGGGATCTGTGAATGCGCGGCGATAAGATTGGGCGAGGACTTTTCAGGAGGCTACAGATCCGCGGACGGGCCGGGACTGGCTGAAGAGACGGGCGCGAAGGCGCTGGATGCAAGTATTTGTATGAAGCAGGCGCCGGCGACGAAAAAGGCCGCAGCGACGACTCGGGCGACGGCGCAGGAGTTGTTTGAATGATGTGAAAAGGTCAGAGAGGAGAGATGTAGCGAGTCCCAGCGTCGAGGTTCCTGGCGGGGGGAAAGAGGCCCTAGCGTTAGCCTTATTTTGGCAGCGGGGGTCCAAGCCGGGCGGCGTTGCAAAAGCAAGTTCAGTGGTTTAGTCAGTGGGCAGACAGTGGCGGCCAACGGAGATGGAGAATGCCACCCTTCGCCGGAGCACGCGAGGACGAGGTATCGCAGCTGTTATATTCTGCTGCGAGGTGTACCCGGGCCGCACGTTCCGGCGACGCCGAGCCAGCGCCGACGAGTGCGAGGGCGGGTTGGTGATGATTCGTCCAACTAGTTATTGAATGTATTCCGCACAAGAGGCCTGAATGTCTTCGAAGGGCGCGGTGCATAGGTTGAGCCAGGAGACATTAATAATGTACCCGACCGGCTTACGCGACCAGAAGAGTTGCAGTGGGCCACCCACTAAAAACGGCAGCCTTCCAGTGCTGCAACCCATCGACCCTAGCAGCCACGGCCGCTTGCCTTTTGCTTGGCTGTCCTGCTAGCGGCTGCTAGAAAACGTAAGAGTGGGTACGGGACCCGATGCTGCAAGGTGACAATCGAGAAGTGACGGGGATGACTATGATTCACCAGGTCCAGTTATTTATCCCCGTTGGGCTGAGGCGCACACTGGCCTGTCCCCAGTGGTCCACCGAACTCGGGTCTGGCTTTGCCCACAGGCTCAGCCTCACAGGGTGCGGCAGTTGGCACGCGGGACAATGGCAGTGCACTTTTGCTGCGCTTGTATGTATGGACTACATCATAACTGGTTCCCTTGCAGTTGCAGATGATTGTGGGGACTGTTTTTCTGCTTCTTTTCTTTTGTTCTTCTTTTGTGCATACATGGACGTGAGCGGTTGAGGACAGACATAGTGATAATAAACATGGCAACCTGGGAATTGACAGATATCAAAAAAAGAACAAAAAAACCCGCTACTTGTAATCAGTAGTCAATTTCATGTCCACTTCTTTTCGTTTTGTGGCAGAATCCCCCATCTTATGTCATGTACTGTAAATGCGCATCATGTTGGCGGGACCGGGGACTTGACCCCGTCCTCAAACATGCTGCTCAGCCCCCAACTAGACTTGTCCCCCGTCTGCGCTCCAGCTCTTCCTCTTTTTTTTTCTTCCCCTCAACCTCTTGTTCCGAGGCAGCTCCTCGTTGCTCGTCTCCAGCTGCTCTCTCTCATTTTCTGGGCTGTCTCACCAGTCTGAAGGCTCCTCATTCGAGTCATGGCCCTCCGTCTTGCTTGATCCAACATCTTTGCACTCTCGTGCGGCTTTCAGCCCCTCCACTTTGTTCTGGTCCAGCCCACGACCATAGACGCACCACCTTGACTCCTCGCAAACCCGCCACAAACTATGGACGACTGGGCCAGCGGATGGACCCGGGTCGGGCACGCAGGCCCGTCCCACGAATACAATCATCTCTGGGAGGTCGGGCGAGAGCTCGAGGAACACAACTCCATTGCCGCCCTTAGCAACGACGCCAATTGGCCCGGCATGTAGGTTGCGCCTAGGAATTGAATTAATGCTCACCACCCCTCTAACCACGAACGCTCCAACAGAGACCGACCCCAGTTCACCGTCGCCGAAGCCAGGCGATTTGATACTACCAGGCTCGTCCGCCATGGTGATCTGGGCCTGGGCGGCTTTGGTCGCGTGGACGAGGTGACCTACGGCACTGTGCGCCTCGCTCGAAAGCGCATCCGGCGCCGTGGTTCGACCGTCGATGATTTGCGCCAGGAGAGCTTGACCATGAAGAAGCTCGATCACCGTCACGTCGTCAAATTAGTTGCCTCTTATGTGCCCCGCGCCCACGAACTGTGCCTGCTCATCTGGCCTGTCGCTGTCTGCAACCTGAGCGACCTGCTCGACGACCTCGACGCCCTGCGCCAGGGCCGAGGCGATCGCGAAGACATTCTCGAACGGCTCCATGCCCTAGATATAAAAGACCTCAGCGCTATAGAACAAAATAATGCCGAAACCCAGAGTCTTGATCGCAGAACGAAATGCCCCCTCGAGTTCCTGCGCAATGCAATCGGCTGCGTCTCCCGCGCTATGGCCTACTGCCACGCCAACGATGTACGCCACCTTGATATCAAGCCCTCCAATATTTTGCTCAAATCCGATCGTGTATATCTTGCCGATTTTGGAATTTCTAGAGACGTGAGCGGCCAGGATCTCACTACCACAGAGGGCCAGCCTGGAACCTTGAAGTGGCGTGCGCCGGAACTTTATGCAGACCACGGCTCAAGCATGCAGCTTTCCGACATTTATTCCCTCGGTCTCGTATTCTTGAACATTGCCACTGTTCTCTACAATGTCCAATTGGCCGATTTTGAAGAGGCACTCAAATACCCGCCAAGACAAAGTCAACAAGAAGGGTTGCTTGCTCGCGAGGAGAAGCTAAAGGCCCATCTCGAAAAACTCACCGCTCATGCATTAACCACTCCTCCCTTCATGTTTACCTATGAAGGCCAGGAAACAGTACGGGCACGGCCTATAGTCAGCCTAATTTCGCGCATGGTTGATTCGAACCCAAAACATCGACCTCCCGCCGACAAGATCAACGACAAGCTCTCGATGCTGGGCGGTATCCACCAGATTTACCACGCTAAGTGCTGCAAGCAGCCCATGTCCTGGGTCGAGAACAGGTGGGATAAGAAACTCAAATCCCTGGAAAGTCTCAGGAAAGAGAACGAGCACCACAAGAAGAAAATCGACGAGCTGGAGGGCAGGGACAAGACGTACGAGCTGCGGCTCGAGCACGAACGGAAGCAGCACGAACAAACCATCTCCAAGCTCCAGCAAAAACTCAAGGAAGCTGAGGAAAAATACCGACAGCTCGAGGCGGACACGATTGATAAGAAACGGAATCCCGGACGCGGCCAGCATCGACCCACTCTCCCGAGACCCAACCGGAGCAGCACCGGGCCGGGCTCCCCGCTGCCCGGCGTCACTCTCTTTCGACTCTCGTCCAAGCCGCAATCGACGCCGTCCACCCCCGCCGCAAGGCCCCCGATGCCGCAGCACTCTCGCTCTGCCCAGCGATTATCTACAGATGCTCGATCTCAATCTCCTTTGATCCATCAACAAACGTTCCCTCCACGGTCCGGCAGCAATGCTTCGGCCTCTCCCGCTTCTCGTCCCATCGACCAGCCCCCCTCCCGCTCGCCGAGCTTAACCAGCCTTGCCATCTGCTCCAAGGGTTCCAAACTTCCGCTCCGCGTTAGCACCAGCCGTGACCAGAGCTTCACTGACAGCAGCATGTCTTCATCCATCTTTTCCCGCAAGAGCTTTGAGACCAACCCGACCCCAGTGCAAAATAGCCCCGCCGTCGGCCCTGAATCTACCCCCAAGGAAGAAAGCAAGGAGCCCCATTGGGGCCAGCTGCCGGAGAGGCCAGTCGCACCTATTCGTCGACCGGTCACACCCGAACAGCCTCCTCCTCCCTCGGAGCCCTGCAGCCCTACCCTCTCGTACCCGCTGTCCGCCATGTCATCGCCGAAAACACTGAGGTCTGACCTTGCCAGCGAGAACGGCGACGCTACGTGTGTGCGCGTGCCACCGTCGCTTCGGTCCTTGAAGAGCTGGGCCGAAGTCGCGTACGAGGGAGGAAAAAAGGTCTCTCTCACGACGACAAGACCCCGAGCTCCGTCAACCGTGTCAAACCAATCTAGTCAGCGGCTGCATGTGAAGTAGAGTTGGCAGCCAAATGCTTAGGGAGAGAGCTCCTCGCCCTTTGCAATGAAATGTATGAGATAAACGGTCTAAAATCTATATACTTGTATTTTTGGTCTTTATTCCCGAAGGATGTATCTGGGATATTTATATACCACCTTGCCATTTAGTTTAGCATAGCGCTAGTTGAGCTGCAAAAAGAATAACGATGAACGCCAACGAGGCCGGTGCGCGCACATTATTCACGCAAAAATTAGCTAATCCGATACATCAGAGTGAAAACGATAATCTCCAAGACTATATGAGAAAACAAAAAGGTCATATACCAAGGGATGTAGGGTGGTCAACGTTGCTGCTGGTTCTAAGAGGGTATGTTTTCATCACATGTACCCTGGTCACTACCCTAGAGACATTGTCTTGCCCGGTCATTTTTCTGTGGCGATATAGTCTTTAAACTTTGGATATTTAATTGCTATCTTCGTCCTTTACATCATGTCTCATTGACCTTCTCTCTCACAGCTGTGCCCGAAACTCCGCCGAGCGTGATGTGCGGTTCTATTATTACAATATGTGATACAGCGTGACAGCACTCTTTTAGTTTCTCCGTCCCAAGGACAGAGCCTCGAAGGGGTCCAGGATCGAATCAAGGTCGATATCCTCGGACTCCGCTTTGCTCTGCATGTTTTTTCTACCCTCGCGGTTCGAGCCCTTCCCCATGATACTTTGCTCATTGCGGGCAACAATCTTTTGCCATTCCGGAGTGAGAAAAGGGTCCGCTGGAGGGGCATGTTGTTTGGCTGCTTTGACATTTTTACGTTCCTGAAGGATGCGTTTGGTTGCGTCGGGACCGGCGTTTCCGCCAGTCTCCTGTTCCATTTGTGCCAGAGCCTTTTCATCCTCGGCGATTTGGTTCAGTGCCTGACCGCGGGCTATCCAATCCCGCCACGTCTTGTCGATCCGCGTCGAATACCACAGCTTGGAGAGGACCTGGCTGCGAGAATACGTCCCAAACCGCTCGTTAGAAGGGCCATCTTCCGCCAGCCCCGCCTTCCGCAGCTCCTTTCGCACCAGCTCGTCCCACTTGTCCTCCTGGTGGGCGAACGGCACAAGCTTCTCATTGATGTCAACAATCTTGTACACCTTCTCCCGCAGGACCCTCTGCTTCTGCCTGATGCTGCGAGACAGAAGGCTGGGCTGGGGCTTCATGACGCGCAGGTATGGCGTACCTTCAGCTGTGGCGGCAAAGACGGGGACTTTTCGGTCTCCCTCGAACGCAGACTTTGGCTGCGGCCGGATGGCCGAGACATACCTTGGCGGCTCGTCTGGGCCCGACACTTTGGTCAGAAGGGGTGGGCTCTTTTCTTGTTTTCTGCGATGGGGCCTTGGGGGCTGGGCTTGAGCTATACTTCGAGAGGCGGCAGCTTGTTCGGCTCGTTTTCTCAAGTGCTGGATGATCAATTGATAATCGGGGTTGGTTGTGTTTTGCGCATTCGTGAGCATGGTGAGGAACTGCGCCAATGCCGAGTTAGAAAAAAAACAAGTATAAGCAGAGTTCATGTTGCAATTCGCACCCTGTATCCCGCAGCCATTGCGGCGTACACGAGCCGCAGGCTTGTAAAGTCCTTGTTTTTTCTGACTCGTTTTCGAATTAGGTGGACGACGGGATGCATGGCCCCCGACGGGTACAGGTCTTTCGGGAGTGTGATTTTTTGGCCGGTCCGGATGAGGGCGCGGTAGAGAGCGATCGCGGCAATGCGATGCCTCGAATTCTTCATGGCGATGAACATGGAGCGGCCCATCTTGGCGGTTGTTGTCTGAGCTCAATGCCTATTCGGCTCGGCGCATATTCAAACGGGTCAGTGGAGCAAGGTTCTTGAGGGCTTTCGGCGCCAGCGCCGGAGCTGGCCAGTTGGAAGTAGCTATTGAGATGCGGATTGCTCGTCGAGACGAAGTTGGTGGCTAAACTTCTCTTCACGTGATGATGTCGTTGTTAGTTTAGTTGGGGACTCAGCATGGGTTGCAGAAAATCAACGGCTTAGTCATCAAATCCGACCAACGAGAGACGATGGAACTTGGGAATATAGGTGAGTGGCAGCACACCACCTTTGAGCTATGGGTAACTCATGGCTCACATGCAAAAAGTGGCAAGAGTTATTTTCAAGCCATGTATGTCACAGATGTGCTGCACGTGTATGAAAGCGCAGCCTCGGCGAACAGTCTTGTTTCGTGCCGCGTTTTGGTTCTGCAGCCTTTAGGCTCATCTCTACATCTGGAGAATGCGACATGGGGTAGGATGCGGGACAACCTTCCTCACTATGCAGTGTGCCCGAAGCTGATAAAACAATCAAGAGATTCTTGCAACGCACTTCGGGTTGCAACCTCGACTCTTGTTCGGAATATTCCCTGCCAATAACATCGCAGACTAGTGGTCTATCCTGTCTCGTGACGGCTTGGTTCACGTGTGTGGGGATGTGGGTGCAACTTCGAATGTAGCACCGCATCCAAATCAGGACAGACGTCTCCATGAGAGAAGCACAATAAAAAAACACTACGTAGTGGGGGCTCATTATATTCTCCCATTTTACATACACGAGGTAGGGCTGACTGGTGCAGGTGACCGCAAGCAAGATGGAGGGTACCCCTTGAGTCTGGGATGGATGATCTCCCTCACGTCTGCGTTCTCCATGGTCCATCCTATCCGGAAAGCCCGGAAGAACCAAGCGGGACAAAAAAAGCCTTGGGCAAGACGAGGTGCATTGACTCGCCACCAGAGCCCGTCCCCAATGATACCGGCAGACTGGAAACAAAGCTTTTTATTGGCGACGGCGGCCGGACTCCCTATGAATGCCGAAACTATCTTGGAGATCTGCATTGCGGCTCTGGGCTGGTCACTGGCCCAAATTTGCTTTTGCACCCTGGCAGTCGCAAAGCGCAGCCTGTTTCAAAACACACGCGGCGGCAAATGGCGAGTCTCGGGGGGGGGGGGGGGCGAAAAAAAAAATGACAGCTGACGTGCGCGCGTTTTGCGCTCTGCAACGCAATGCGCGGTGTTTCGGCGTGCGGAGGTTTGTGCCGGGCGCCGCCGCAGCTGGCGCTAGGCTTCCTTTTTCTGTTTCGTTAGTGTTTGCGTTTGTGCGGAACGAGAAATCAATTTGCCCACGGACGCCGCCAGGTTTGGAGGATAATGGAATTTGGCTTGGCGGAGATGCACGCAAGCACGGCACCTGCAAGCCGGGAGTTCACAAACGAAAATGGCGGCGACCTCGAGCCAAAAAAGCGAACCCCGCCGGTTTTCGACCGCAAGCGGCGGGCGAGCCTAGGAAGCCTGCCCCGGGACCCCGGAGCCGTCTTCCCCAAGCTTGGGCAACCCTGGCACCGCTGAATCGTCAGTTTTTGAGTGTCCATGAAGTCCGCCACATCAGAATCTCAACAATTTTGTTTTATTTATTTATTTATTCCCTTATTAATTGGAATTTTTTTTAACTCCTGGGTCTGGCCATTGGGCAGGCCCGCGACTCTCTTTTGTCGGTCAGCACTGTCCGAATAGCATTCGACGGATCTGATTATCAGAGCCGACCCTTGATTCCAGGCACTGCGACAATTGGCCAGCTCCTCTCCGCCAGACAAGCGGTCTGAGCTGGCATCATACACATATGTAGGCTACCATGTAAGTGTGTCCGAAAGTGTCGTTGCCCAATACCCCCATGTCCATGTTCAACGTTCCATGCCGTCGACCGCAAGTCCGCAACCATGTTCCCAATTGCTGCTCTGAATCGTCGGGAAGAGGGCCCATCAATGGGGAAAAGCTGCCCCCGCCTCTCGCTTGCCCTGTGTGCACTTCCGGCTGCAGCCAGCGAGCGTAGCAGGCCGGGGACCTGCCGGAAGCAGAAGTAGTTTGTCTGTCTAGATATGGATTTGGGAGGCTACAACATGGCTGGTGGGGGAGCGTATGTGCGAGGGTTTAGCGGCGCTGCATCGATAACGTCGATTTCGCAGCTATATCGTTCGAGGAATGACACGGTCCAGCACAACACAGCACGGCGCAGTTCCCCGCAGTTGTTGAAAGCTTATGGGCATGGATTGGCAATTTGTCATTGTCCTGTGACGGCGTGCGGTGTGCGGAAGTTTGCCTTTGTCCAAATACCCGATAAAACCGTTTACACCTGTTGACTCAATTGCGATCGGTGGCTGTCGCAAATTCGGAGGTCCGGGAGTGCGGTGGGGATCTGTGGATCTGTGGATTATTTTGGTTCTCTTGATGGGGTATTTCTGGAAATTTTCTTTTCAAGCGAGCAGGGGAGGATGGGCGCGATGGTGAGGACGGCCTCCATCGTGTCCCTTGCTTTTTTCGTTTTTTTTTGTTGGCGCTTCCGCCTGGATCCGTGTCCCATCATCGGTGTCGTGCGTTTGGGTCCTGGGGGCCCTGGTCATCTCGGGCTCGGGGCCATCCCGCTGCGAATTGCCACCTCGCCTCACCTCACTAATTAAAGCTGTTCCCCAGCGCTAGGAATTAACCAACCACCCCTGGGCCGCCCCTGGCGAGCCACAATCCCAGCGCCCTTTCAGTCGATGGGCACGTCACCGTCTTTGTTTTTGGGAGGCGCCGGCGGGATGGGATGCCACATTCCCCTCCGCCGTCAATCATTGTACGAGTACGGCTCTAGAAGCACGGGGCACCCTTTGTCCCGCCAGCCACACACGTCCCACAGGGCTCCTAGCACGGTGCCATAGAGGGTTGCAGTGTAGCTGGTCTGCGCTCAGCTATTTCAGTGCTCGTCGCAGTGTAGACGGCGGCCAAGAGATGATGCGACTGGGCCACTCGGATAGCGGATAGCGGACCTGAGACCCAGATTGTGGAGGGAGACGCGAGGAAAATCGTCCCATATCATCTGGCGGCCCTTGCGTGAGAGCAAGTGATTCAGATCAGTGCTATGATGCGCGCGGGTTTCGCGCTTTGCTTTTGTCGAATGCCATTCATTGCCCGTTATGGCGCGCATGTCTTACTCTCGGTCTGGCAGCACTGACACCTCGCATACAGTAGTTGTATATGCGGTGCGTAGAGTGCCTCGCATCTGGGCTTGGAGCTTGGAGCTGTTAAGTTTGAGCTTACAGACCATTCCCCCCCGTGCAGCTTGGACATGTGACCAAATTAGCAAGGACACCAGGTTGAGGCCAGCTATGGAAGGAAAAAAAAGCTGGCTTGGCGTTGGACTGAACGAGTTAGGGTGGTGACCATTGGAAAAAAAAAAAATGGAAAGGTGAACTCGGAATAGGAAGAATACGAACACGCCGACAGGGCAGTACCCAGGTGGGCGCAAAGTAAAGCAGTGGGCGCCAAAAAGGAAATAATGGCTACACAAACGAATTAAATCTGACGCGGGCAAGCAAGAGGGAGACAGTGTGATCA
Organism: Calonectria crousiana; assembly: GCA_013406985.1. Classification (NCBI taxonomy): domain Eukaryota; kingdom Fungi; phylum Ascomycota; class Sordariomycetes; order Hypocreales; family Nectriaceae; genus Calonectria; species Calonectria crousiana. The sequence goes on along the minus strand of VTGD01000050.1, from coordinate 13,421 downwards.
AACCTGGAACATGACCTGCCCGGTGGGCAGACAACGACGTACACGCGCGCGCAGGCGCAGACATTAGACTCGGTGCATATCGCGAGCACAATACGTACCATACGAACAGAGCAAATCTCAATTAGAGCCAGGCCAAAACGGGCAACGAACGACCCCATTCCCATCTTTGGCTCTCACCCACCTCCACTTTAACGACTCCCACTCCCCCTTTGCCATACACACCCGCATAGGATTTGTGTGATGCTGCCCTCTGGGGCTGCATTTGGGGCTTCACTAGTTTTTTTCCCTCTTCCTTCAATTGCTTCCTGTAGCCTGGTTTTGCTTCTTGGGCCAGTGTCATTCCCGCCGTCTGTGATTGCCCAACCTGTGAGGCCTGATCCTTTCCCTCTCCAGTCACATCTCACTTTGCGGACATCCAAGTCGCAACTTACATCAAGCCATAACCCCCACCAACGAGCAGAGATCAGAGACGCTCATCTAACCCTCCCCCTCCTCCCCTCCTCCCCTATTGCTCCTTAACCCTTACACAGCGGGCTACGTCTACCCACACGCCACTTGCACCCCCCCATTAATCTGGGGCCATCTCTGTCACCTCTCACACGCGCCATTCACACGGCGGCTGCGCTGCACCAGCGGGCTGGCCGCACATCGCACCAATGCGTAAGCTGGCGTCAATGGAAATGTCCTTCTCCCTTGCTCACTCCCCGGTCCCAGATCCCAGGCCGCCAGATACATGCAGATAGAGGACGCCCCCGGTCAGCTCATTAACTCGAGCCGGCAAGGCTGCTTTGCCTGACCGCCATCAAAACATGGTTCAGACGATACAGCAGTCGACATGCACAACAGCTGTTACCCCAGCTTAGTCGGTGTCGTCTGGTACCTTGCTGCTGTCGACAGCTTGGGCAGCTTTGATGTTGCTTCATTCACCCCCCTTGCATCTGCCCATTGTTTTCGGCTCGGAATGCCCCCCTATACCCTAACCCATCGTGTTCCTGCGCCGAGAATCCCCCAGTGACCGCTTCGCAGGCTGACGGCGGCCCTGGCTCCAGCATCGCGCCTTGGCTCGACGCCCCCCTTTAGCTCTCCCCTGGGCCCTAATTCTTAGCTGGTCCTTGCACCAGGCCTCACCCTGGTTCATCCTGGCCCGCCCCGTGTGGGTGCCCGAGCTCCCACGCGACCTGCGTCCACTGTCGAGCGTCACCAAGATCGAGTCGCATCCCACACAATCGAACCGCGCTGTGCCTATTTCCGCCTCCATCCCCATCCATATACTTCCCATCCCACACCCCTTCCTGCCTCTTCTTTAGGTACCTTGTCCCTCCGTACATGCGCACTCTTGTCCTTGCACGGTATCTCACCTTTTGCTTTTATTCTCAGCCCCCTCATCCGCGCTGTCTCACTCCTCCGCGCCTTCGAGCTGCCTGCTTGCTTTGCTCCCATCTCGACGGCCTCTCTCAGCTAGCCAGACCACGCCGCCAGCACATCCCCTGGCGCAACTCGCGATCCCATCTGGCTGCCGCAGGCCGGTCAACCTCGCAGTCCCACCCCGTCCCACGTATCCTGGTCTGTCAGGCCACTGTCCCCGGTCTCCCAGCCCGCCAGTTTGGATGGGATCGGTTGTCCGAACGGCTTTCAACCTCACTGTTCGGCTTTACCAAGTACCGCCACTTCGCTGAGCTGAGCTCATATACTCCCACGCAGCACCCTCACCGTTCCTTACGTTTCCCTGACCTCATTTGCTGGCCTAGTCCTGGCCTTCCTAACGCACATTTCACCCGGCATCTTGTTTATATCCGGGCTGCTCGCGCCTGCCGCATGGTTTCGACTTAGTCTCTGGCCCGGTCATCATGTTTCTTCACTCCGGCGCCAGCCTACACGGCCACGAATACTCGGCACGACAGTCTCCCCAACAGAACGCGAGGCGGCTACCCTTCATTCGATCTGCCCTCCGAAACCCCACTGACGCCGACACGCGAACGACGCCAGCCACTGTTTCTCCCCCGTCACCGGGCCCTCCCTCACGGCCTCGGTCCTATCATGAGCACGTCACGACTGAACCCCGAACCTCTCGACCACGCCCAACCTCGGACTACATGCCTCCTCGCAGGGAGCTCTCAGTTCGCTTCCGCGAGCCCGAGACCGACGATGAACTGCCACCGACAGAAGCTCCTCCAAGCGAGGACGAGGGGTCCGGCGCCTTGTCCGATGCAAGCGACATGAGCGATTGCTCAACCGCAACGCGCAAGAGGACAAAGCGAAAGCGCACTCCTCGAAAGTCAAATCAGTTTCTCCTAGCGCACCCTGTTCCGAGAATACGCCCGAGGCAAAGGAAGATGGCGCCTCGGCCACGCCTTCTATTGCAACTGCAGGACCTGACCGAGAAGCGACCAAACCCTGCCTTTGACGTATTGCCTTCAAGCCTGGTCATTGGCTCCTCAATGATGCCAAAGCTTGCCAGAAAATGCCCTAGTTTGTTCCGATCTAAGCCCACGCTGGGACTAAACGATCTGCTTCTTGTTCGAAGCGAAGATTACGATGCGCCAGCCGCACCGGGCGACTCTGATGAGGAAGATCGCTTGGACCAGCGAGATGTCATTGCCATAATCAGCCCGTTGCCTCACATGGGAGACGACGCGTGCGAGATTGTGATGGAAGACGGCTCGACCTGGGAGGCAAGTTTGATGGTCAATGGTTCTTACGAGTTTATCGGCGTGGATGAGCGAGGTCGGATCAGCACCGCTCGTTGGGTCAAGAAGGCGGTTCCATCCTTTTCGACCCCTCTCCGGGTTGGCTCGAGCATCACGACCCCCCCGGCCAGCCCGGCTCCTCCTGACTTTAAATGGACTTTCAGCATGATTCATCCAGATACAAGGAGGCACCCCATCATGGGCACCCTTTTTTCCAACACGCTGGACGTGTTTGACACATATAATACAATGTCAGCGTCAAGTGGGCGATATCCACCAACGCGACCTACAGGAATAGACCCCACGGGGGCGCCGGACTGGCTTGCCAACGGTGCCACCCGCCAAGAAGGCCGAATAACAAAGGCCGTCCCAGAAGATATCAAATTACTAATGGTGGCATCTGCCGCTTGGCTCCACCTTCGACAGGAGGGCTGGCCGGCGACGGTTGTCTCCCGACCTCCACCCACGACATTGCAACGACGAACCTTGAGCAATTCGTTCCCGCAAAAGCCCCCACCCCCTATGCGGAACAGCATTGCAATACTACCTACCCAAAACCCACCACAACCAGCACCAAGTCCGGTACCTAGCGCCCGGGAGCCCCCATCTCAAGAGAGCCCAGCCGGACGTCGGAGATCCATGTCTTCCAGCGGCTTCGTCAAGAGATTTGTCACGCCACGGGTGAGCGAGGAAAACAGACGACCAACAGTAGAAAGCATTTATTTGGAGGCAGACAAAGCCGAAAAGGTCGAAAAGACCGAAAAGGTTGACAGGCCACCTTCACGACGTATGAGTGTACGTCAAATAGCCAACAAGATTTTCCGCAGGAAGAGCGTGTCTCAGGCGCAAACGGATGAACCATTTTACAAGATAGAATATTAGCCCACCTAATTAATGGTGATGAATGTAGCAATAAACTAGCCCGGCTCAATCTGAGCCCCTTTTGTTATTAGATATCTGAAACTGGTCTCTTGCACCCAAACACATGTCTTGAGGGGGCAACCGGTCGAAACGGACTGGTTTCGGAGAGCGCGGTGCTAATGTGGGGCATTGTTCGATCTCCCGCACTCGGCCGCAGAGTGGAGACCGGACCCGAAGGGGACCTGTGCCTCGGAGCATCATGAAGGACCCGGATGATACGACGTGGCAGGGGTGTTGTGCTTCCTGTGTTCCCCCAAATACTGGCTAAGAAGGCTCAGCGTTGGGATGGAGATGCCGCTCGAGTGCCTCGCCCGGCAGTCGCCTCAGAGGCACCGGGCGATTTCCGAGCAGCGATGGTATTGGCTCGTCGTGCCGGTGGTAAGCTGCAGGCATGACGAGGACGCGCAGACTTCGGCAAGCTGCACAAGTGCAGCGACGGGCGAAGCAGAGAGGCGATCGGATAGCGTACAAAAAGCGTGAAGCACCAAACTCGCAACAACCCGCATACAAGGCAAGGCAGTAGCGTGATTGCGCGGCAAAGGCATGACTGGAAGGTTCTACGGTACTGGTGAGCAAACAATGCAACATTGTTGACTGATCTCGCCAGAAGCTGTGTCATTGTCGCTCCAAAAAAAACAAGCAAAAGAGGAGCTTCATTGGGCCATTCCGCAAGCCATGGCTTCACACACGTATGGATGATAACATTATGCCGCTGAGCTGCAGAGGCAATGCAAAAGCAAGCAATACTCGCCGCAGCGGGCTCATGAGAACGCAAACCGCAGGTCCTATTGGATTGTGGCAGAGATTGCCAGAGACGAGGAGCTGTGTGGACATGCCGGGCGAGTCTTGGGTATCCCAACCCCAATCCTGCGAGTTCCTGGCATGGGATTGGGTGCTGCTGCAACCGATAGAAGCATCGAGAAAGTCTTGGTCACGCTTGTGAGGCGGGTGACCGCATATTGGATGAAAAGGGGATCATGCAGTCTGCTTCGCTGGCAGAATCTTGGAAGTTGAGAGAAGAAAGACTTGCCGATTGTTTGTTGTTGTTGTTGATGTCGCACCGCAGAGGGCAGTCAATCAATCACGTCTGCTATTTTGCGCATGACGCTGTGCAGTGCTTGTGTATGGGGGAGGGGGATGGGCCGAGCTTCTAGGGTGGCCGCCGGGCCATGATAAAGGCAGCGCACAAAACAGGTAGCGTGTACTCCGGCTGCAGCGCGCAGTTCGCGCATTCTCGCATGTAACGGGATACACGAGGGCTTCTCCACCCTGCGTGCTGCCCCGGAATTACAGGCGGGGTCCCGCTGCTAACTCGCCAAAATGGCCGTGCCCGCAGCGGCCACATGCACCTGTAGAGCTGGGCATCCGTCACAGAAACGCGCCAGAACTCATCCCTAAACGACGTAACTGCGCAGCCGTGCTAGGGGACCAGTGTTCGCTCCCTAGTAAAAAACTAGGCTTCTGTGCTGCATCATCATCACACATGCTACGGCGCCGCCCTCCCACTCCGTCGCCCACTTGTCCTCCACTCTCTTCCTTCAACCGTTCCCCAACAACCCCTCTCAAAAGCATCGTCACTCGCACCCGTCGCACATCCTCCACCGCCATAGCATTCCCATGGGCACCTTTCGAAGCCGCCGCCCGTCGATATAGCCTCCAGCCCTCCTCCCGCCCCGGGCTCTGCTCATCTGAGCTGAGCTGAGCTGCGAGCTACCCCCCCCGGCCATCCACCCCCCCAGGCCGGCCCCAGCACGCCCGCCGCTGCCCGTAGCCAACATTTGTTGGTTGGGTTCTGCGACGACGTCTCTTTGTCTTGGTTTCGACCACGACCGCTCCGACCCGACCATGGACGAAAACATTGGCCCTCGCCCGTCGGGCTCCCATGCGGCCTTGCCCGCTGCGCAAGCATCACACCTGCTCTCCAGCTTCATACAATACGAGCCCATCTCTCGTGCCACATCCCCCGGCATCCCGTGCTCCAAGTCGGACGAGGACGACAAGAAGCGCTACCGCCCGCGCACCTTTGCATACTTCCAGCAGCTGCCCTTCGATGTCGAGGCCGAGGCCCAGCGGGACGCCGCCCTGCAGGGCATCCTGAAGCAGCTCTACATCGCCGTCAAGGCTGAGGACTTTTCTCCTGGTGCCCTGCACTGGACGAGAGAGCTTCAAGGATGGCTGACGCTCAAGTTCGAGATGACAAGGGAACAAAGGGCGAGGCTAGCCAAGCTCTACTACTCCCTCGCCCTTTCCCCAGGACTAGACGCCACAGCCGCTGACCGGTTCCTGCGCATGGTCATGACTTTGACCAGGTGTGTTGATCCCCCTCCCTATTTCCATACCCCCCCCCTTGGCACTGTGTAACCGGACATTGACCTTGTCTCGCAGGAAAAACCACTACCTCAAGCCTGGCGAGGACCTCACACTCGACTGGAGGCCGCTATGGAACGAGATCAAGGCCTGGGTCCTCCCCTCCGAGGTGCCCGCCCACCAGAGTAATCGACGACGAACCGCCAAGCAGCTCTTGAAGCTGTGCACCCACGCCCACATATACTTTGACCCCGCCGATCGTCGCGCCATGCTGCAAGAGTTTCTCCCATACTTCAGCGTAAACGAATTGCCGAATGCCTTCATTGTCGTGGGTGTCCTCAATGCGTTGTTGCCCAGCCATCCAGCACCCGTGAATGAGCTCCAGTCGCAGCCAAGCGAGTTTTTCCCAACCCTGTTCCATCTGTGGTCCATCATCAACCGCTCCAAGGCCTTTGACATCTTTTTTATCGATCTGTTTTCCCGCATGGCGAGGGACCACATGCACTGTGCCCATGTCCCGTTCGCCGGCCACGGAATCTTTACCAAGGACCAGTCAGACCTGATATTTACCGCCATTTTGCGGTTGACCCAGATCCCCGTCGGCCAAGCCACTTCTCCGTACACGGGCTTGGACTACCTGTCCGGTGCCGGCGCCTATGTGGAAAAGGACAAGAAGAAGTATCCAATTGCCTACATGATTTCTCGCCTGATTGTGAGCTCCCTCTCCCCTGCCTCCCTGCAAGAGGAAGACTCCATCATGTCTAGTCTCGAAGGTTTCATGGAGTCCATCGATACCTTTTTCCACCCCTCCAACCAGGGTTCCTGGACCACCATGCTGGGCCAGCTCACCTTGTATCTCACCGAGGCGTTTGTCTCGCGGTGGAACCGTGAGCAGAGCGGCGAACTTGAGATTCCCCAGGAGCGCCGGATTAATGATGAGTTGAAGAAGCGATTTGTGCTCTCCTTGAAAGAGGTCACCTTCATGGGTCTGTTCTCAAAGAGCAGCAGGGTCTCGTATTACTATTACAGTGCCCTGCAGGGCCTCGCATATCTAGAGCCCGACCTGGTTCTGCCAGGCGCTCTGCAGCGATTTTACCCGAGTTTGCAGGGTCTAGTTGAAGTCCACAGAACAGCCTCTAGTCTGAACGGGTTGCAGATGATTGCCAATATCATGTCTAAGCTCAAGGGATATCGATGTCATATTACCGCACTCCTGGCTCTTGCCCTTCCGGGCATCGATGCCAATGATCTCAACAAGACGCAATACACTCTCAACTTTATTCAAAGCGTGGCGTATAGCATTCCCATGATGCCCCTCACAAAAGAGGGCAGCCACATCCATGACACGTCTCTGGCCATGCAGTGGGTGCAGGGCGAAATGGACCGCATGGAGCTTGAAGGCCAAAACGTCAAGATTGACTACAATGCTGAGCTGAGCGATGAGGACGAGGCCAACATCCTGCGGTCATCGACCACCGGGTTTGGCGAGTTTATTCTCACTCTTTTGGGCAAAGTCTTCACTCTCCTGGAGAACCTGCCTGATGCAAACCAGGTCAGAGGCGGAACGCCGGAAGACAATGTCATCAACGCGTTACCGGCGGCGCTTTCGCCTTTGTTTGCCTCGCTGTCGCCAGAGCTGTTTGACATGGCCCTTGAGAAGGTGGCCACCTTTGTTTCCAGCCATGTCGTGCATCAAGCCAGGGATGCCATGGCATGGATCTTGAACGCGCTTTGCAAGGTGAATCCCGAAAAGACGCTCAAGGTTTTTATTCCCATGCTCGTGGTCAGCATCCGCAACGAGATTGACTTCAACAATGCCGCGTCGGACCGAAGCAGCGGGACAGATTATTTGCCCCGCGATCGGGCCCTGGTCTGGTATGTCAGCATGCTGGCCATGGCTGTGGTCCATGTCGGCAGCGAGGTGCTCAAGTACAAGGATGACCTGAAGGGAATCGCAGAGTACATGCAGGAAAAGTGCCGCGGTTTACCGACAATTCTCATCTCCAACTACATTCATCATCTCCTCCTCAACCTGACCCACACTTACCCCATCGACCATGCGCTCTACGAGCCAGAAATCCTCAAGCGCGGTGTCGACGTTGATGACTGGGGCAAGACCACTGCGCCGGCTGATCTCACCATTCGCTGGCACCAGCCATCACCGCCTGAAATTGAATTCGCGGTGGAGCTCTTCGCTTGGCAGACCAAGTCAGCCAAGGAGCAGCTGGAGCTCCTCATGAGCGATAATCCACCCGTCAGTAGAAAGGGCAAGAACAAAGAGTGGTCTGATGAGGTATCCCGGCTCATGCAGCAGATCCGCCTTGTCACATCGGGCATGGCCACCATGTTTGACCCCGAGCGTGCTGCCGGTCTCCACACTTCGGAGGACCACGAAATGGGCGACGACGACGACGAGTTGATGATGGACGAGGACCCTCTTGCTGAGGTCGCCGAGGATGAGGAGCTTCGACCAAAGTACCGCTACAAGGCGGGATACGTGCTCAAGCCCGGTGATGCCGCTTACAAGAAGATCCATGACCTGCGTGACGAACTGGGACACTTGCTTACACGTACCCACTCCTTCCTCAACCAGAACCAGGAAGACGATGTCAACAGCTTCACTGCCCTTTATGCGGCCTATCGCACATGGATCACCGATGTCGGCATTGAGCGATCAGCCCACCCGCTGGAGAGGCACCTTAGACTCTACAAGGCAGACATTGCTGCATTCAAGATCAAGGGTCTTCGAAAGGTGTACCCCCGACCTCTGCTCATCAAGAGGGCCGAGGCTTATCAGTTGCTGCGCCGGAAGCATAATGCATCCACAAGACAAAAGAGCGAATTGGACAAGCGACTGCTGCTCGACCTTGCCGAGTCCAGTTTGTCCCTCTATGCCGATGTGCGTCGGGTGGCGCAGAGCGCCCAGGACTCCTCCCTCAAGTCCCTCATTGGAGGCAGGCCTCTGGTCATTCCCGTCATCCTCGAAAAGTTCAGAGAGGCCATCCAGAATAACGACCACGACCGAATCAAGGGTGGCATGTATACCTTGCTGTTCACGTCACTCATCAAAACGCTGCTCAAAGATTGGCGATTTGCGCCGGAGGCTATGCGCCTGTACATTGAGACGGCTGGCATTGACAAGCCGTCTATCCAGAACCTTGGATCATCCGCGCTGTACACTCTGATCGATTTTGGCAAGCCCTTTGAGCGAATGATTATTTTGGATGATGATGTCGTGCGTACCATTAAGCCGTCCGAGGATGTCACGGCCGCAATCGACTCGCGGCACCAATTTATCCTCCAGCGCCGACAGCGAGTGGAGAACTCCAAGGCAGAACTCGGTCTCGAGCTAACGCGCCTAGCCAAGGGTGCGCACTGGAAGATTGCCACGCGCTGCGCCATCTTTGCTACCAATCTGTGCCTCCGATTCGTCGGCATCGCCCCCGCTGAATTTGTCGACCTGGTTGCATCCGGCACCAACGACCCTCATCCCGGTCTCAGAGGGTACTACCTCAACGCCTTCACGTCGGTCTTTACCGCAATCGACATGCGTGCAGTTTATGGCCACGAGTATCGCAACTACCTCCTCGAAAAGGAAACTGGTGATAGAAACAGAGTCGTCGTTCCAGTAGAGAAGGGTGATGCAGAATTCACCAAGCGATTCCTGGAATCATTTGAGAAGCCAGAGAATGCCGAGTACATGGTGGACTCGGACCACCCCGGCTGGCTCGTCTGGGGCAAGCAGTTTACCGCGTTCCGCGCCAAGCCACTCCCCTTTGATGCTTATGACAGCGTAGAGTCTGCCGCCAGAGACCAGATTGGTAAGATTTTGACTCGGGAATGGTTTTCGCAGTGCTTTGATTACCTCAAGCAAGAGCCGCGAGATGCCTCTACGGACCGATTCCGGATGAGCAATGTTTACCTGCTCATGCACGTCTTTGATCTGATGCACTATGGCAAAACGGTAGTGACAATGGAGGACATCAAGGAGCTGACCAAGGAGGTGTATGGTGATGGTAACGACAAGCACCAACACCGAGCCACGTCGGAGATCCTTGGTGCATTGTTGGCAGGCTCCAGCGATGACCCGCCCGAGATTCGAAACAGAGTCTGGGAGTTTGCTGCGCCGTTTATCCTCAAGATTTTTGCAGATGACTTGACCCCTGAGAACTTGCAATACTGGCTCACATGCCTACACCTCATCCTTGACTCCAAGGATCCTCGGCGATCACATGAGATCGTTGACACTCTCCGAGCGTTCCGCCTGGACATGACCTCCAATGCCGCCTTCAAGGAATCCTCCAAGGTTCACCTGCTGGAATTCATTGTTGCAGATGGCTCCTGGCACTTCCGTCACGAGAAGCCCATCCTCGAGGACTTCCTGGCACACATCGACCACCCTTACAAGGCAGTCCGCGAGGCAATCGGTCGTGTAATTTCCGTCATCTTCAAGACTCGATACCACGAGTCATTCGAGAACGTGGACAAGCTTCTCGAGGAGAACAAGTCTGCCTCGTCCATCGGCATCCGCCCTTACAAGCCCGATGCGGAGTTTGCGGCAACCATCAAGGATGTCTTTGACCGCCTCGAGAAATGGCGTCACGAGAGAACTCCCGGCCAGCAGACCCCCTGTTCCTACACTTCCGGGTCCAAGACGGTGCTGATGTGGCTGGACTCCACCCTCACTTCTCACGAGTGCACCCAGCTAGTGCCCTTCTTCCCTAAGCCGTTCATGAAGGAGCTTTTGCACATGATGGACGTCAAGGAGGACCCCGAGCTTATGAGGCTAGCTTATCACGTATACCGTCACCTCCCCAACATTCCGTTCCGGGACGGCGAGGACGACGACTTCATCAGGGCACTCATTCACATCGGCCAGACTGCAACCAGCTGGCACCAGCGCCTGCGGGCGCTTGTGAACATGCAGGTCATCTACTTTAGGCGCATTTTCTTGACCCGAGCCCCTGAGCGAGAGCGCCTCTTCAATGCTGTGTCCGACATGTTGGGCGACCCACAGCTAGAAGTGCGCTCTTGCGCCTCTACAACGCTGGCAGGCATGATCCGGTGCTCGCCTCGTCGCATCCGTGACCCGATGATCGAAAAGCTTAAGCTTCGGTTCGAAGACGGCCTTCGACTTAACCCAATGCCCAAGCGGGGGCGGCACGCAGCGGGCACAGATACGCCAGTAGATGTGCACAAGCAAATCACAAGACGCCATGCCGCAGTCCTAGGCTTGGGCGCCTTGATTGAAGCATTCCCCTACGCTACTCCGCCACCGGTGTGGATGCCTGAAGTACTGGCAACGCTAGCTAGAAGAGCAGCGGGTGACCCTGGCGTTGTTGGTAAAGCAACCAAGACGATCTTGAGTGAATTCAAAAAGACCAGACAGGATAGCTGGACGGTGGATCAAAAGGTATGTTCCCGGTATGCCTTGCCCTCCTCCACGGCGCGGAGGGGGGGCTATGTGGAGTCTCGTGCTAACAAGTTGCAGTACTTTACCCCCGAACAACTGGAAGACTTGGAGGGTGTACTTTGGAAGAGCTACTTTGCCTAAGCCGGTGAGGCTATTCTGATTCCAACCGGGTAGCCTCCGTATGTCAGAATGGACTGGCTTGGTTGAGTATGATTGGATGTGAAGCAAGGTGTATGGCAGACGGTGAATCAAGCTTTTCTTCTTCTTCTTCTTTTTTTTGGCTGGAGGGTGGCAGGGGCCCACTGGCATAATGGAATTACACTGCCTCTGTACTTCTATTTTAAGGCGGGATTCATGGATACCCTGGGGTAATGACAAGACCGATAGACTTTGTATACCAGGCAGCAGAGGCACTGCAATAAAGGCATGATTATGTTTTGCGAAGTAATAACCCGTGCGTGATTGGTAACGCATAGAGTGCCATTTGTTTTGAATTTGGCGGTTAGCGAGAGGGTGTGGTGTTGCGGTGAACAGGGCAGACTCGGGTAGCTGTCTGTGATTAACACGGGGTGAGATTTTGGCTGCGGCACGGTTGTGAGTTGGCATCGTGATGAAGCTTGGTTTGCTTAAGCTCGACAGTGCCCTGTACACTTTGGCTAAGCGAGCTTTCAGGTCTTGTATTGGTGGCGTGCTTAATGAGATTGCTATTGTTCCTAGTGATGGGGTTGCCTGTGCAGTGAACAGGGAATTTTTGAAAGTTGCAGTCTTGCACACACCAGTTCAAGGAGGATGCCTTTCCTTCTCTGTCTGCCCTGGCTGTTTTTGGCGCAGTTGGGTCAATATCAAGCGAACGGATGGGGTATGTGGTGGTTTGGCTAGTGTAGGAGGGCGTCCGGGGTGAGTTGGGTAGCATTGTCTCGTGTTTGATTCTGCCTTGGTCCGAGATGGTGAAGGTCTCCTTTTGGGGCCTGCAGAGCCTCTGGCCAAAGTTGAGGCTTCGGTTACAAGCGCTGGAGATGTGGAAATGGCCTGGAGGGGTGAAAATGGAGCCAAGAGTCGATCGGAGATTTCCAAAAGTGGGACGCACGGTGGGACGCGGAGGGCAAAGTAGAACAACTAATGACAGCATGGCCAGGGGCGGGCTCGTCCCCAAAGTTCGGGAGACAGGGTCAAGGACTTCGCCCCTGCCGTGGAAAAAGATGGAGTGTTCACCAATGAAACGGGGCATGGCGGGGGGTGGGATGGGCCAGGCGCACCCGAGTGCCTGGAATTGGGTCTAGAAGGTGTCATAACGAGAGGCCCAACACGGCGGCGGTGATCGTGGTGCTGTGTGGTAGGGCTGGGCTGGGAGGGAACACAGGCTGTGTGCGTGGCCAATGGGAAGCCGCTGCAGCCTCGCCTCCGGGCCCTCTCAGCCACTGGGAGGCCTGGGTCCGCAACCTGGTGTCGATTAGGAGAGCATGGCCTGGCTGGCTGGCGGCACGAGAGCGAGGATCCTGGGGCTCACGGCCCTGACATAATAGCGATCTGTTGGTTTTTGAGGGGCGTAGCAGCAGCAGGGGGGTTCCACCGTGGGGGACTCCCTCATCAGCGGGATTCTTTGGTGATGATGCTGATGCTGATGCTGATGACATTTCCTAGCGGCGATTCACTGTCGCCATTGCGCAGCTGAAGCAGTTTGCATTGACGAGCTAGCCAAATCAATTGGTTCACATCGTATCCACGTATCTTAGTCATTGTGATCTCTTTTTTTTTTTACAGAATTTGTTGGGCTATTCCAGGGTCACGAGGACGGATTGCTCCTTTGACCGATGAGTCTCGTTCAGATGATGCAGGCCCAACGTACATCGCGGTCGCATCTAGGGCCCCGCCATTCATTCGCTAAAATCTATGACTTGGCGGACGGCGCATGGCCCAGCGGCAGGGCTGCCCAGGCATACATACGCAGAAAGCTTGGCACGCAGCACCGTGGTGTACAAGCTGGAAGCTACAAATTGCGACTAAACCCGTTGGCAACATCGTCGACAAGCAAGGAAATCTCATCCCATTCCGCCTCTTTTTTTTTATCGACTTCAACCTCCCCCCCCCCCCCG